>CM052798.1:92408869-92449670 GCA_028533885.1 Nasua narica | reverse complement strand
TTTCCAGTGGACCAGCCAGCAGCTCTGCCGTCTGAGGGCTCGAGCTCCACCCCAGGGGGACTAAGGGTACTGAGGGAGGATGCTCCGAGCCTTGCTCCCTGAGCTGCCATTCCCGGGTCTTGGGGAAAGAGACGGAGACCAACCCAATGAGAAGAGCAAAGGCTATTTATTCAGAGCTTGCTAGAGCAAGGAAGTCAGCAGCCATGGTCACTTGTTTTCAAAGAGACTCAAGGGCAGGCAGAGAGGTGGGAAAGCTTTATTTATAGCAGGAAAAAGGGAAGGATTCCGATGTGCCTTCTCTGCAGGCTGCCGGCGTGGGGAAGCTATAAAGGCAGGTACCTAGAAGCTGGGCGTCCTGTATGACTGGTTAGGGGTGCGTATTTGGACTTCTCTGGTTGGTCCTAAGTTGCAATGTGGACAACACTTGGGGAAGTTGTCAGTTCTGGCCATTTGGAGCCAATTGTTCCAGAAAGTTCGTGTTTCGCTTTCTGCATTGTCTTCTTACAGATGTGACCTATGAATCTCCTGGGTGTTTTCTTGTTGATGAGGAGTCAGTTCGCTGGGCAGGTTTCTGCAGTTGTTTTTCCGTCTGCTCTGGCCACTGCCGGTGTGTCCAGTCTCTTAGTCTACAGTGCAGATCAGTCTCTCGATGGCTCCTCCTTCCCTCCCTTCAAGATGGGAACATCTTGGGGTGGCAGAGTCATCACGATTCTGATTTCCTTCATTTAGCAGCTTCTGGGCGAAGGCCTTGGCTGTGCGAGGAATGGCGGTGAGAGGCGCAGGCACAGCAGGACTGGCCAGGAGGTGGGACGGATGCCTCTCATGGGATTGGTTCCACACGGGGATTCTCAGTGGGGAAGGATTTGTGGTCGGTGTGGGGTTTCAGGAGTGGGATTGCTGTAGATGGGAACTGGGGAGAGAGGGGGTGGGGGAGACTCTCGGAAGGGACTATGATGAGGTAGTAGGGGCATGTGGAGGGGCCTCGGGTAGTCACTTTCTCTCTGCCGCTGGGAGGCAGACACGGCATATGCATGAAGGTGCTGTGTGAGTTGTGAAGGTTTCGGTGTGAGGGAGGGCTGTGGGAATCACCTAGAAAGGGCCTCTCTCAAAATAAGGAGACTGAACGTACCTAGGCAGCAATAATCATAATACCACCAGAGGGACGCCTGGCTCAGTCATAGAGTATGTGACCCTTAATCTCAGGGTTGTGAGTTCAAGCTCCACGTTGGAGCCTGCTTAAAAAATTAAAAAAATAACAATAATAATACTATCATTTACTGAGTTGGAGCCACTGCTCTAAGCCTGCCTAGAACCCTACTACAGTCCTGTGAGGTAGTTACTATTAACATCTCCATATTACAGGTGAGATCCCTGAGGCACAGGCCAGTTAAGGAACTTGCTCTAAGTGCCGGAGGGGAGAGAATGTTTAGATTGTGTGCTTTGCACAAGATCAGCAGCAACTATGCACCTTCAAATGCTGCTTCCTTTTTTTTAAAATTTTTTTTAAGATTTTATTTATTTATTTAAGACAGAGACAGTGAGAGAGAGCATGAGAGGGGAGAAGGTCAGAGGGAGAAACAGACTCCTCATGGAGCTGGGAGCCTGATGCGGGACTCGATCCCAGGATCCTGGGACCATGACCTGAGCTGAAGGCAGTTGCTTAACCAACTGAGCCACCCAGGCGCCCTCCTTTTTTTTTTTTTTAAGACTTTATTTACTTATTAATGAGAGACAGAGAGAGAGAGAGGCAGAGAGAGAAGCAGGCTCCCCACTGAGCAGGGAGCCCAACGCGGGACCCTATCCCAGGACCCCAGATCATGACCTGAGCCGAAGGCAGATGCTTGAGCGACTGAGCCACCCAGGCGCCCTCAGATGCTGCTTCCTGATTCGAGGTCTTTGTCCATGCTGTGCATCCCAATGCATCACTAACGATTAGCTATAATAAAAATCGGATCTTACGAAGTGCGAGGAAGGATCCTAACATTTGCGTATATTAACTCATTTAATCTTGGTATCAGCCCCTGAGGTGAGGAACTGTGATTATCATTTCCATTTTATGGAGGAGAAAACTGAGGAGCTACGTGGCATGGCCTATGCCTCAGTCCCTGGAGTCCGCACATAGACCACCGCGCCGCCACCTCCTGTCAACAAGCAGGACCATGACTTCTCCTCCATCAAGTCCTGACCCCCACAGTGCTCCACAGCTAGGAGCCAGCCCCAAGTCAGTGCTTCCTGCCTTTCTGGACGCTCTCCCCAGAAAAACATGCACGTGCTCACACTTCAACATCTCTTAGGAAATTCACAGATACCCCCTCAAGCCTTTCCATGGCAAGTGAGTGATGGGGGAAGACCCTGGGGGGTGAATGCTTTGGCCAGGGGATATTCTCCAGTCTGCAACAAAAAAGGTCAACAAAAAGCCAAAAGACTTTTGAATTCTAAGAGATTTACTTTATTGACAGAATGGAAATAAAATTCCATAGCTACTTTTATTTGCTTCAGAGAACAGCCTGCCTGGGGCATGTGGGTGGCTCAGTCGGTTAAGCGCCTGCCTTCGGCTCAGATCGTGATTCCCCAAGTCCTTGGAGCCCCTTTGAGCCCCATATCAGGCTCTCTGCTCGAATGGGGAGTCTGCCTCTTCCTCCCCCCACCTGCGCACATGCTCTCTCTCATATAAATACATAAAATCTTAAAAAAAAAAAAAAATTAAAAAAGAAAGCAAGCAGCCTGTCCTGAGAGTCCCCATCTTTGGATCAACTTAATTACCCAACATGTCTCACACATCTAGCCAGCCGAACACTGCTGGAGAAAATCTCGTAATTCTGCCGATTTATGCCAATGCGCATTTATGGGGTCTAATCCCAGCTGGGTCTTTAACACAACTTGGCAGCTCTCACTTGTACCAGATAAACACTCACACCCATGCTCACAATGGCCACTCCAACCCATCTGTAATGACTCTTTGAGCTTTAAAAGTTTTCATGTGTTAGAAGCACAATTGCACAAATTGTAATCCACATCCACCAGGACTTTTATTCAGTTTCTCCCTCTGCTTGGGCTCTTGACCCTTTATTTTGTGTATTTATTTGGAAAATTATTGATTTAGAGGCTAGCGTGCCTGGCAGGGGGCTGGGCTTTAGGACCCTACCATGCTCTCTCTCTCTTCCTATGCAGTTTACGGCCCAGAGAGAAAGACTATCATTCCACAGATATTTACAAATATGATGAGGGACACTAAAAGGAAAGGAGAGAGATGATCAAATGTGTTGATGTGGAGATTTCAGGAAGGCCTCCCTGAGGAAGTGACATTTCAAGCTGAGTCCCAAAGGATGACATGTCAGTTTGGAATGCTTTGGGCTGCACACAACAGAAAATCTGACCAACAGTGAAACCATAAGGATGTTTATCATTTCCTTAAGAATCCTGAAGCAAAGAGTTTCAGGGCTTTTAGTTGGCTCAACAATATCAAGGGCCCATGAGTCGATATCCCTACAATTTTCTTGGTTTTTCCTTCAGTCCTAAGAGGGCTGTCATAGATTCAAGTGTAACTTCCTTACATGACATCATCTCAAAGCGCAAAGAGTGGAGAAAGGGCTCTGGTTCCCAAGCAGCTCTCATGCAAACAGGCACAAAAATTCACCCATAAATTCCCAGGAGTTTTCCTCTTGTGTCTTTTCTCCTGAAAGTGGGTCATATGCCCACCTCAGGCATAGAGAGAAGGGTCATATGCCCACCTCAGGCATAGAGAGAAGTTTCCATGACTGACCGAGACCAATCAGGATTGATACCATAGCACAGCAAGGACCCTACCTTTCCTGAAGATATTCCTGTCTGTTGGATCCCTCAGATCAAAGGGTCTACCAAATCTGGATATGGACACTTAGATAATAAATAATAAATAAGCCTTCATACTAATAAAAACAAATTTTTAAAAGTCATCTTAAAAGAATGAGAGAAGGATGGGGCACCTGGGTGGCTCCGTGGGTTAAAGCCTCTGCCTTCGGCTCAGGTCATGATCTCAGGGTCCTAGGATCGAGCCCTACATCGGGCTCTCTGCTCAGCAGGAAGCCTGCTCCCCCCACCCCGCCTGCCTCTCTGCCTACCTGTGATCTCTCTCTCTGTGTCAAATAAATAAATAAAATCTTTAAAAAAAAAAAGAATGAGAGAAGGAACAAGATCTGAGGAATTGCTGAATTGAGATGCTGAGATACTGGAGAGGATGGGAAAGTGGAGAAGTGAAGCCTCCTCTGAAGGCTGCTTAACCCTTGGGGCTTTGTTCCGGAAAAGGCTGAGCTGCAATTCTGGCAGCCTCCAGGGGCTAGGGTGGAAATTTCAAAGTCAGGTGGTTCCGACTGCTAGTGCCCTCAGGAGCTGGCAAAAAAGTAAGTTCTCTTTAGAGGAAGGCAATATTATCTTGAACGTCAGGGTAGTTCTATAAATAATTTTCTAAAACAATGTCCAGTACAGATAACCCAAGGATATCAGACAGCATGAGTAAGAACAGTAGGTACAATAGGTAATAGAAATAGACTCACAGGGTCTCCAGATACTGAGATGACCGACACAGATTACAAAACAATTATGCTTATTATGTTCAAGGAATAAAAGCCAGGAATGGAAAATTTGGTTGGGAAATATAAATTTTTTAAAATGATATTATAAATGTTAAGCAGGAAAAAAAATGTAAACTCTGGAATTTAAAACCCAGTAACCAAAATTAAGAACTGAGAGTTTTACCAGTAGGTTAGAGATAGCAAAACGAAAAGTTAACGAACTGGAATATATAGATCAGAAGAAAATACCTGGGGGCGCCTGGGTGGCTCGGTGGGTTAAAGCCTCTGCCTTCAGCTCAGGTCATGATCGTGATCTCAGGGTTCTGGGATCGAGCCCCACATCGGGCTCTCTGCTCAGCAGGGAGCCTGCTTCCCTCTCTCTCTGCCTGCCTCTCTGCCTACTTGTGATCTCTCTCTCTCTTTAAAAAAAAAAAAAGAAGAAAATACCTGGAATGATGCATAATGGAGTAAAAAGAAAGAAAATGCAGAGGAGTGGGTAAGAAACACGGATGTCATAATGAAAGGAAAGAATGGGCAAAGGCAACATTTGAAGGAAAAAAATGGCTCGAAAATTCCCAGAATTGATGAAACACATTAAATCACACATTTAAGAATCTAACAAATCCTAAGCAGGATAAATAAAAAAGAAACTCCCTGCCTTACACATCAGTGAAATTGCAGAAAACCAAAGACAAGGAGAAAATAGTAAAAGCAGTCAGACTAACACAGACAAATTACCTTTAAAAGCCACAACATTCAGAGGACCCACATTTCCCTATTTCAGAACATACTACAAAGCGACAGTAACCAAGGCAGTGTGGTGTTGGCATAAGGGCAGACACACAGGTCAGTGGAACAGAATTCAGAGTCCAGAAGAAATCCTCACATTTAACGGTCAATTGATTTTCAATACCGGTGCCAAAAATTCAACAGGGAAAAAACAGTCTTCACAGCGAACAGTTCTGGGACAACCATATATCCACATACAAATAAATAAAAGTGGACCCCTACCTCATGTAATATACAAAAATATTAATTCAAAATGGGACAAAGCCCTAAGTGTAAGAGTAAAAATATAAAAATCTTAGAAGAAAACAAATATAGAAGTAAATTTTTGTGACCTTAGGTTAGGCAATGGTTTTCTAGATAGGACACCAAAAGCACAAACAATTAAAGTAAGAATAGATTAATTAGACTATATGAAAATTTAAAGCTTTTGTGCTTCAAAGGATACCATCAAGAAAGTGAAAAGAAAGGGCACCTGGCTGGCTCAGTCAGTAGGGCATGCAACCCTTGATCTCAGGGTTGTGAGTTCAAGCCCCATGTTGAGGGTAGAGCTTATTATTTATGATAATTGACCATATACTAAGCCATAAAACTAGTTTCAACAAATCCAAAGGATTAAAATCATTTAGAGCTATTCTTTAGCCACAATGCAATTATGCTAGAAATAAAAAACAAAAGGACAGCTAGAAAACCCCAGATGTTTGGCAATAAAATATATTTCTAAATAATTCATGAATCAAAAAAAATTTTTAAATAACTCATGAATCAAAGAAATTGTAATGAAATTAAAAAGTCTGAAATAAATAATTTAAAAACACTACATAACAAAAGTTGTGGGATACAAGCTATTCTCTTGATAGAAACTTACAGCCTTACATAGTTAAATCAGAAAAGAAGAAAATAGAAAAATTAATGAACATGCATCAAAAAGTAGAAAAGGAACAGCAAATTAAACTTGAAATTAGAAATGAGGAAATAATAAAGATAATTGAAAGCATACATACACACAACAGAAGAAAAATAAGACAAGTTGGTACTTTGAGAAGACTAATAAAACTGATAAACCTTTGGTGAAACGAAATGGAAAAAAAGAGAGAGAGAGAGAGAAAGAGAAGGCTGGAATGAACCCTGTGAGGAATGAAAAACAGGGCATTACTATAGTCCCTGCAGAAACCTCAGAAGAAACCAAGAGAATATTATGAACTTTAAGCTAAAGCATTAGAAAATTTTTATGGAATGGATAAACTCCCAAAGGGGAAAAAGATAGTTTATAAAATACCCAAGAAGAAATAGGAATCCTGAACAGACCAATAACTCAAAAGAACTGAAACCCTAGTTTAAAATTTTCCTACAGGGGCACCTGGGGGGCTCAGTCGGTTAAGCATCTGCCTTCGGCTCAGGTCATGACTCCGGGGTCCTGGGATGGAGCTCCCCATCGGGCTCCCTGCTCAGTGGGGAGTCTCCTTCTCCCTCTGCACATCCCCCAATTCGTGCTTTCTTCTCTCGCTCTCTCTCTCATAAATAAATCTTAAATAAATAAATAAAGGTGGAAAAACATTTTCCTACAAAGTAGGTTCCAGGCCCACATGGCTTCATCAGCAACTTCCATCAAATATTTATGGAAGATGTAAGTCAATATTTACAAACTCAGAGAAAAGAAGTAATTAATTTTGAGCCTAGTACAATGTACTATATATATATGTATATATATTTTTTAAATGTATGTATTCTTAAAGTTTTCAAAGAAAGGGAAGATGGAGGACTAGGAGGACCCTAAGCTCACCTCGTCTCACGGATACAACTAGATAACACAGCAGCATAAATAACCTGAAACTTCCTATATATTACTATGTTTTGACATCTTAGAAAAACGTTTTCCTGGCTTGGGAGAGACAATTCTTAAGAGATGGCAAAGGGCCCAGCTGGGAGCGTCATCCTGGGCTGTCTCTCCTCTGTCTGGCCCCTGCATCCCAGGAGGCAATACTCCTCTGCCTTAATCATCCCAGGGCCAGGTGCCAGGCAACTAGGGACCAACCCTGGAGCCCAAAGCCGGCCAAAATTATTCAACTAGCCAGTCCTACTCCCTTCCCTGCCTCTTCCCCAGAAACCCCTGTAAAGGCCTACATCTTCCCACATCCCACTGTTTTTTGCCTCCTGACCACCCTGGTGTTTTTCCAATGTGGCTCTGTAAAATTTTTTTTTCTTTTAAGATTTTATTTATTTATTTGACAGAGAGAGAGAAACAGTGAGAGAAGGAACACAAGCAGGAGGAGTGGGTGAGGGAGAAGCAGGCTTCCTGCTGAGCAGGGAGCCTGATGCAGGGCTCTATCCCAGGGCCCTGGGATCATGACCGGAGCCGAAGGCAGACGCTTAATGACTGAGCCACCCAGGTGTCCCCTAATTTTTTTTTTTTTAATCAGCAAAAATGGGTTTGTGTCTCCTGTCTCCAGGACTTGTGCATTTTTGAGGTCTTTTTTCCCCTCTGCTCTTTTCTGTCTTCTCTGTGGCTGCACCTGACTGACCACCTCATATAAACCACAAATTATGTAATTTTTTAAAAAAGATTTTATTTTTTTATTTGAGAGAGAGAGGGCATGAGAGAGGGGAGGGTCAGAGGGAGAAGCAGACTCCCCGGTGAGCAGGGAGCCCGAAGCGACACTCGATCCCGTGACTCCAGGATCGTGACCTGAGCTGAAGGCTCACTTAGCCAAAAGAGCCACCTAGGTGGCTCAAACCTAGGTGGTCCCAAAATATGTAATCTTGATACCAAAACCTGATACACTATGGAAGAAGAAAAATTACAGGTAAATCTCATTCATGAACAATGACACAAAAATTCTAAAGGAAATATCAGGAAGTTGAATTCAGCAATATGTAAAAAAGAAATGCCACATAATGTCCAAGCTGTGAGTTGTGTCTATTATGATTTTAGTAATGCAAGCTAAGTTTAACTTTTTAAAATATCAATGAATGAATTCACCACGTTAACAAACCAAAGAAGAAAGATCATAGGTCATCTCCGTAGCTGCAGGAAAAATATTTTAATAAAAAAATTGACATATATTAATGATACAAAACTCTTAGCGAGGGCGCCTGGCTGGCTCAGTTGGTAGAGCATGTGACTCTTTATCTTGGGGTCGTGAGTTCAAGCCCTATGTTGGGGGTAGAGTTTACTTTAAAAAAATAAAACAAAACTCTTAGTGAACTAGGACTAAAAGGGGTCTTTCTTAATATGACAAAGGACACTACAAAGCACCAGTAGCAAACATCATGTTAATGGTGAAATGTTGAAAGCTCTTCCTTTAAGATCAGTGATTTATTGCGGTGTAGCAAGTTACTGCAACACTTAGTGGATTAAAACAACAAATATACATTATCTCATGGATTCTATGCTTTAGGAATTTGGAAGTGACTTAACTGAGTGGCTCTGGGTCAAGGTCTCTCATGAAGTTGCAGTCAAGAAGTGAGCTGGGGCTATAGCCATCCGAAGACTTGACTGGGGTCACAGGATCCCTTCAAGGCCACTCACATGACTGTTAGCAGGAGGCCACGGTTCTTTACTTGTTGGCTGGAGTCCTCAGTTTCTCACCATGTGGACCTCTCCTCACAAGATGGGAAGTGGCTTCCCCTAGAACTAGTTTCCGTGAGAGAGAGGCAAATGCCCCCATGTCTTTTATGTTCTAGTCTCACAAGTGACATACCCTTACTTCTACCATGCTCAACTGGTCACACAAACAATATGAGAGGGGACTATGCTAGGATATGAAGAGCAGAAGGTATTGACACTGAGGGCCTCTTGAAGGCTGGCTACCACACAAGGTCAGGATGCCTCTATCTCTGCTTCCCATCAACATTACTTGGAGGTCTATCCAGGGTAGTAAAAAAGAAAAAAAAAATAAAAGACAAAATGATTGGGGTACCTGGCCGGCTGAGTCAGTAGAGCAAGCGACTCTTGATCTCAGGGTCATGAGTTCAAGCCCCACATTGGGCATGGAGCCTACTTTAAAAAAAAAAAGGCAAAAATATTAGGATGAAGACATAAAACTACTGATACTTGCAGAGAATGACTACGTGCATAGAAAATCCCAAAGACTCTACAGCTAAGACACATCTTTCCCTCTCACAGCCAACTCCAGAGTGCCCAAGCATCAGCTCTCATCCTGCAGTTCTTCACGAGCCAATTCCACTGAGAGCACGTTCCACTGAGGGGGAGATAAAGGTCCTCAGGGAATGGGCAAAGTTCCTCTGAAAAAAATTGAAGCTATGTCAAAAAGACAGGAAAGGATAAGTCTTCAGATTAAAAAAAAAAAAGACTTTTTTTTAAAAAAGATTTTACTTATTTATTTGATAAAGAGAGAGCACACAAGCAAGGCTCAGTCTGTTAAGTATCTGCCTTTGGCTCGGGTCATAATCCCAGGATCCTGGGATTGAGCCCTACACATCGAGCCCTACATCAGGCTCCCTGCTCAGTGGGGAGCCTGCTTCTCTTTCTCCCTCCGCCTGCCGCTCACTGTGCTTGTGCACTTTCTCTCTCTCAAATAAATAAATAAAATCTTACCAAAAAAAGAACATTTATGTGCAAGGCCTTATGTGGATATGTTTTCATTTCTCTTGGGTAGATACCAAAGAGTAGACTTGCTGGGTCATATGGTAAATATGTTTAACCCTTTGAGAAGCTGTCAGTTTTCCAAAATGACTCTATCATTTTTTATTCCTGCCAGCAATGTTTGAGGCTTCCCATTTCCTCACACCTTGCTAACATTTGTTATTGTCTGATTTTTTTAATTAAAGCCATTTTGGTGGATGTGACAAGGTTTGCAAGTGGTTTAGATTTGTATGTCCCTACCGTTAATGATATTGACCATGTCATCATATGCTTATCAGCAACTTTTATTTATTTTTATTTTTTTAACTTTTATACCTTTTAGGTGAAATGTCTATTCAAACGTTTTGTCCATTTTTTGATGGGATTGTTTGTTTTTTTATTACTGAGGTTTAAGAGTTCTGATATTCTCTTCTGGATATACACCCATGTTTTTCAGTAGAACTGTCTTTTTTTTTTTTTGAGAGAGAGAGAGAGAGAAACAGAGAGAGAGAGAGCAGCATAGGAGGAGGGGCAGAGACTTTTTTTCTAAGGTTTTATTTATTTATTTGATAGAGAGAAAGAGATCACAAGTAGGCAGAGAGGCAGGCAGAGGGAGAGGGGGAAGCAGGTTCCCTGCTGAGCAGACAGCCCAATTCAGGGCTTGATCCCAGGACCCTGAGATAATGACCTGAGCTGAAGGCAGAGGCTTAACTCACTGAACCACTCAGGTACCCCCAGAGACTCTTAAGCAGGCTCTATGCCTAGCATGGAGTGCAATGTGGGGCTTGATCTCCTGACTGTGAGATCACAACCTAAGCCGAAATCAAGAGTTGGATGCGTAACTACTGGGTATTTACCCCAAAGATACAAATGTAGTGATCCAAAGGGGCACATGCACCCCAATGTTTATAGCAGCAATGTCCACAATAGCCAAACTATGGAAAGAGCCTAGATGTCCATCAACAGATGAATAAAGAATATGCGATGTGTATATGTGTAATATACACATACACACACAATGGAATATAACGCAACCATCAAAAATGAAGTATTGTCATTGCAAGGATGTGGATGGAACTAGAGGGTATCATGCTAAGCAAAATAAGTCAATCAGAGAAAGACAATTATCACATATCTCACTGATACGAGGAATTTGACAAACAAGACAGAGGGTCATAGGTGAAGGGAGGGAAAAATGAAACAAGACAAGACCAGAGAAGGAGACAAACCATAAGAGACTCTTAATCTCAGGAAACAAACTGAGGGTTGCAGGAGGGGAGGGCTGAGATGGCTGGGTGATGGACAATGGGGAGGGTATGTGCTATGATGAGTGCTGTGACTCGTGCAGGACTGATGAATTACAGACCTGTACCCCTGAAACAAATAATACATTATATGTTAAAAAAAAAAAAAAAAGAGTTGGATGCTTAACTGACTGAGCCACGCAGGTGCCCCTTCAGCCACTAAATTTACAGTAATTTGTTACAGCAGCCATACTAAATGAAGAGTGTCAGTCTTAATTTTTTAAAAAATATTTTTAAATTTATTTGAGAGATAGCACAATGGGGAGGGGTAAGGGAAGAGGAAGAGTCTTAAGCAAACTCCACACTGAGTGTGGAGCCCGATGTGGGGCTTGATCTCACAACCCAGAGATCACAACCTAAGCTAAAACCAAGAGTCTGATACTTAACCAATTGTGTCACCCAGGTATCCCTCTAAATTTTTATTTAAATTTTAATATTATCACACCATCTACTTAATAAAAATTTCCAGGCTGTCATAGCACCTTATCAAAGGTATTAGGAGAAACTAAACTACCACTGTCAAAAATGTGAAGGATAGGGGCGCCTGGGTGGCTCAGTGGTTAGGCCTCTGCCTTCAGCTCGGGTCATGATCTCGGGGTCCTGGGATGGAGCCCCACATCGGGCTCTCTGCTCAGCGGGGAGCCTGCTTCCCCCTCTCTCTCTGCCTGCCTCTCTGCCTACTTGTGATCTCTCTCTCCGCCAAATAGATAAATAAAAATCTTTAAAAAAAAAAATGTGAAGGATAGCAAATCATTCTGAGAAGGAGATCCAAGACCAGAGTATAGTTGTGTTTAAGAGACAAATTCTAGGGCGCCTGGGTGGCTCAGTTGGTTGAGCAACGGCCTTCGGCTCGGGTCATGATCCCGGAGTCCCGGGATCGAGTCCCATATCAGACTCCCGGCTCTGCGGGAAGTCTGCTTCTCCCTCTGACCTTCTCCCCTCTCATTCTCAGTCTCTCACTCTCTAATAAATAAATAAATAAATAAATAAATAAATAAATAATCTTAAAAAAAAAACAAACAAAACAAACAAACAAAAAAAACTACAGATGCTGGTGAAAATTAAAGATTTACTTTAACAGATATTTAAAAAAAAAAAAGAGACAAATTCTAGCGGCAACCAGCAGGGCTGGTTCCTTCTGGAGCCTCCAGGGAGGAATGTTTTGCTTGTTTCTTCCAGTTTCTGGTTGCTGCTCACATCACTCCAACCTCGGCTTTGATAGTCAAATGCCTTTTCCTCTTTTGATGTCATATCTCACCCATTTAATTTATTTATTTGATAGAGAGTGAGAGAACACAACCAGAGGGAGAAGGAGAAGCAGACTCCCCGCTGAGCAGAGGGCCGGACTTGGGGGCCTGGATCCCAGGACCCTGAGATTATGACCTGAGCCGAAGGCAGATGCTTAACTGACTCAGCCATCCAGGTGCCCCACCCTGCCTCCTCACGAGGACCTTTGTGATTTACATTTAGAGTCTGTTCAAATAATCCAAGATAATCTCCCCATCTCAAAGTCCAGACCTTTAATCACATCTGCAAAGTCCCTTTTGCCATGTAAAGGTAACACTCATAGGTTCTAGAAATTAGGACCTGGATATCTTTGGGGGCCATTCATCAGCCTACCACGCTCTCCAATACAAACATGGTACAATGTGAGTCACAAATACAAGTCACATTTATAATTCCAAATACTTTAGTAGTCATATTAAAAAAGTAAAACATGGAATACCATCAAGCCATCAAAAACATGAAATCTTGCCATGTGCAATGACATGGATAGAACTAGAGGGTATTACGCTAAGCAAAATAAATCAAGCAAAGAAAGACAATTATATGATCTCACTCATATGTGGAATTCAAGAAACAAGAGAATCATAGGGGAAGGGAAGGGAAAATAAAACAAGACAAAATCAGAGAGGGAGATAAGCCATAAGAGACTTCTAATCATAGGAAACAAACAGGGTTGCTGGAGGGGAGGGGGGTTGAGGGATGGAGTAACTGGGTGATTGACATTAAGAACACGTGATGTAATTAGCACTGGGTGTTATATTAGACTGATGAATCACTGAACTCTCTCTCTGAAACCAGTAACACATTATATGTTAATTGAATTTAAATTTTTAGAAATGGAAAAATGTTTAAAAAGTCAAACCCAAAGAATACAAACACATTAATTCAGAAAGATATATGCACGCCTATGTTTACTGCAGCATTATTTATAATAAGCAAATTATGGAAGTAGCCAAAATATCCACCAAGAGATGAATGCGGGGCACCTGGGTGGCTCAGTCAGTTAAGCATCTGCCTACAGCTCAGGTCATGATCCCAGGGACCTAGGATTAAGCCTGGCATCAGGCTCCCTGCTCAGTGGAGAGCCTGCCTCTCCCGCTGCTTGTGCTTGTGGGCACACACTCTCTAATAAATAAAATCTTAATTTAATTTAATTTATTTGACAGAGAGAGAAAGATCACAAGTAGGCAGGCAGAGAGAGAGGGGGAAGCAGGCTCCCTGCTGAGCAGAGAGCCCGATGCGGGGCTCGATCCCAGGACCCTGAGATCATGACCTGAGCCAAAATCAAGAGCCAGACACCTAACTGACTAAGCCACCCAGGCATCCCCCGAAAAACAGACTGCTAACTATAGAGGACAAACTGATGGTTACCAAAGGGGAGGTGGGTGGGAATGGATAGAACAGTATACTTATCATGATGAGCATGGAGTCATGTCTGGAATCGTTGAATCACTATATTGTACACCTGAAACTAATATAACACTTATGTTAACAATACTGGAATTTTTTTAAAAAATCAAATGAGACAGGTGAAAATAATTTTAGGAATCAACTTCATTTAATACAATATACCCCAAATATCATGTCAACATGTAATCACTACAAAAATCATTAACAAGATATCTGAGATACCTTGCATTCTTTTTTTTCATGCAGTCTTTGAAATCTGGTGTTCCTTACATTTACAGGACCACGGCAGTTGAAACTAGCCACAATTCAAGTACTTAATACCCACCGCGACTGGTGGCTACTGTATTGGACAGCACGGCCAGCTACTAAACTGGAAAGTCACTGGAATAACCATTCAGAAAAAGATTACAACAATGTGGGCTTTCTATTTTTAATACTTACATAAAATAATCCGTACAGACTATTCCTAACGTTTGATAATGACCATTAAACAAGAGCCAAGACACTTTCGAAAAAGAACTATGTGGGAGGACTTGCCTTATAGATACCAAAATTTTTATAAAGCTACAGACTGGGAGCGCCTGGGTGGCTCAGTCAGTTAAGCGTCCGTCTTCGGCTCAGGTCATGATCGCAGGGTCCTGGGATCGAGCCCCGTGTAGGGCTCCCAGCTCAGTTCTCCCCCTCCCTCTGCCTGCCACTCCCCCTGCCTGTGCTCTGTTTCTGTCAAATAAATAAATAAAATCTTAAAAAGAAACAACCAAAAAACCCCAAATGATTGTTTTTAGGATTCATGTTTAGGGGGCAAAAATATAAAGAAAAAGGAAGTAAATGATTACAATAAGTATCATGGCAGCAGGAGAGTGGTTCCTGTACAGTGGTGAGGAGCCTGAGCAGAAAGCAGCATTCTGAAGGGCTCTGGGTGCTGGCAGTGTTAGCAGTGCTTGACCGAGGTGGTTGCTGCAAGAAGTTTCACTTTAGAATCACCCACTGGACTATGCAGTTATTTTCAGTGCAATTTTTTTTAAAGATTCTATTCATTTATATTTGATAGAGAGAGAGATCGCAGGTAGGCAGAGAGGCAGGCAGGGGGGGGGGGAGCAGGCTCCCCGCTGAGCGGAGAGCCGGATGCGGGGCTCGATCCCAGGACTCTGAGATCATGACCTGAGCCGAAGGCAGACGCTTTAACCCACTGAGCCACCCAGGCGCCCCTCACTGCAATTTTTAAACGTGTGTTATTTTACACAATGCTTTTTTTTTTTCTAATTTAAAATCAGCAAGAACAAAGTATTGGGGGATTGGAAGAAGATGGCTTGTTGGGTAGGCAAGAGGTGTCTTGCCACAGAGGTACAGAGCTTACGTGTCTTACAGAGATGATGAGAGAGTTCTATTCAGAGGACCGCATGCGAAAGACCCTCAGGTACGAAAGAATGTGGTGAACCTGAGGAACTGAAAGGTAACCAGCCGAGTTCTGAGGGGGCCTACAGAACAAGAGGAAGAGGTATATGTGATGAGGACTGTGGAGGCCAGATGGTGGAAGGTTGGACCGCCAAATGGGGGTGTGTCAGACACTGTCGTAAGAGAACAGCGGGATATCATTGAGGCGTGTGTGTGTGTGTGTGTGTGTGTGTGTGTGTGTGTGTTAGAGTGAGTGGCAGAGGGAGAGTGAGAGAATCTGAAGCAGGCTCCATACCCAGTGTGTAGTCCTATGCAGATCTTGACCCCAGGACTCTGAGATCATGACCTGAGTGGATATCAAGAGTCGAACACTTATTAACTGACTGAGCCACCCAGGCGCCATATCACTGAGATTTTTTTTTTTTTTTTTAACATTTATTTGACAGAGAGAGACACAGCGAGAGAGGGACCACAAGCAGGGGGAGTGGGAGAGGGAGAAGCAGGCCTCCCACTGAGCAGGGAGCCTGATGTGGGGCTCAATCCCAGAACCCTGGGACTGTGACCTGAGCCGAAGGCAGATGCCCAACGACTGAGCCACCAGGTGCCTCTCACTGAAATATTTTAAAGCAGTGAAGTGACCTGAGCGCACCAATTAGCAGGTCATTCTGCCTGAACTGTGGAGAAAGGATTGGACGGTACCAGGAGACCAGTTAGGAAGCCATTTCAACAATTGTGAGGGTTGGTGGAAGCTTGGATGAGGGTAGAGGCACTGGAGAGGTGAGGAATACGGTGTCCTTGTGCCTTGTGTTCATTTTACAACTCTGTTCAACTATATGTAGCACTATCTTCCATTTTTTTACGAAGCTAAAAATATCTTAATGTTGTACTGTATATCCTATGACATACTGTACCCTACTGTATAAACTTGTACATACATTTTGAGTACAGAGTTATGAACACAAGACTATGGCCACTGTATTTTCTTTTGCCTGATGTACTGACTTTAGAACCTAACCTTAGTGTAAGGTACAACTCCACTGTTGATATATTTAAGAAATATTTAGGAGATTTGGTGACTGCCTGGAATCGAAGGAAGGAGGAAAGCAATTAATTGAAGAATGATATTCCCAGATCTCTTGCCTAAACAACTGAGTAGATAGATGGTGGTTCTCTTTACTGAGATGGGGCCCATCGGGGTAGGAACAGTTGGAGGGTAGAGATGATCACTTATTTTTCTCAGTATTTTATGAAAAATTTCAAAAATGAAGAAGAGTTGGCAGATTGTACAGTGAATATCCATATACCTACCACGTAGGTTCTATTAACTCACTATTCTATCTTCTTTTTCATATCTTCCCACATACCCAGAGAAGTTTATTTTTGAATAAGCTGAATCTGTGGTACCTAAGAGACTTCCAAGTGTCATATCCAGTAAGCTACTGGTCTACAGTACAGAAGTACATTTAAAGAGCAGGCTGCCTCCTCTTCCTCGCCTCCCATTCATACTCAATTACCTAGAATTGGGCCTTTAAAAAAAAAAAGTTTATTTTTAAATAATTTCTACACCCAACGCAGGGCTTGAACTCACAACCCTGAGATCAAGAATCACATGCTCTTCCGACTGAGCCAACCAGGTGCCCCTAGAATGTGGCTCTTTCTTCTTCTTCCTCTTCTTTTTTTTTTTTTTAAAGATTTTATTTGTTTATTTGAGAGACAGAGAGAAAGGGCTCAAGTGGAGGAGAGGGGGAGAGGGTAGAGGGAGATGGAGGGGGACAAGCAGACTCCCCGCCAAACAGGAAGCCCAACACGGACTCGATCCCAGGACCTGAGACCATAACACGAGTTAAAGTTAGATGCCCAACTGAGTCAGCCAGGCGCCCCTGGAATGCGGCTTTTTTTCCCCTAAGATTTTATTTACTTATTTGACAGAAAGAGAGGGAGAAAGCACAAGCAGGGGGAGGGGCGGAGGGGGAAGCAGGCTCTCTGTTGAGCAGGGAGCCCAATACGGGGCTTGATCCCAGGACCCTGATATCATGACCTGAGCCAAGGCAGACGCTTAACTGACTGAGCCCCCAGGTGCCCCTAGGATGTGGCCTTCAACATCTTCCTTCTGAAGGTGCTTTCACTAAGGACAGTGACTACTAAAGACTCTAAAACTGAACTTGTTATCCTCCTCCTATAAAACCTGTCCCTCCTTCTGTACATTCTACCTTACAGGTACCCAATCCTCAAGTTTGGGAGTCATTCTAAGATATCTCCGACAGCAAGCAGGGTCTGTCAATCCCATCTCTTAAATATCCTTTTTTTTTTTTCTTTTTTTAAGATTTTATTTATTTATTTGACAGAGAGAGAGAGAGAGAGCACAAGCAGGTGGAGTAGCAGGCAGAGGGAGAAGGAGAAATAGGCTCCCTGCTGGGCAAGGAGCACGATTTGGGACTTGATTCCAGCACCCTGGGATCATGACCTGAGCCGAAGGCAGTAGCTTAACCAACTCCACTCTGGCACCTCTCTTAAATATCTTTAAAAGATATTCTCTCCATCTTTATCCCCTATACCATTAAAGTTCTGAATATCTAAATTTCTCAAAATTGTATTGATATTGAAGAACTACAATTTCAACCTCTGAACTGGTCCCTGTCTCTATCCTTTCTCTGGCATATCTAGTTATGTCCACCTGTCTATCCATCTAATTTACCTTTTTTTAAAGTGTTCACTGGGGTGCCTGTGTGGCTCATTTGGTTGACCTGCTGACTCTTGATATCAGCTCAGGTCTTGATCTCAAGGTTGTGAGTTCACACCTCGCACTGGGCTCTAAGCTGAGTGTGGGGCCTACTTAAAATAAAAAAGTCTGTCACATCACTTTTCATTTACAATCTCTTTTTAAAATTTAAATTCAATTAGCCAACTTATAGTACATCATTAGTTTCATTAACAATCTTTTACAGGTGCTTATACCCAGGTTGGCATGACTTCCATAGTCTTTCAGGATCTGCCAGGATGCATGACTAAGCCTAAATTTACCACCTCATACCTAGTTACTCACCCACACCATTTTTACTACTTATTAGCACTTCAAATACACCAACCACACTTTTTGCTTTATTGCCTCCTCCACAATGACCTCCCTTTCCAGGTGGCTCCCACAGAATCCTGAGACTATATCTGTCATTAGATATTCAAGTCTCCACAGAGACAAAAATCCTTGAGGGCGGTGATTTAGTCTTCTTTATGGCCAGAATACTTAAACTACCTAAGAATACTCTGCCTAACACAAAATAGACGCACTGTTTACTTTAGGGGAACTCTGCATACATCCAGTATTTTGTACACTCTCCCTTTCCGTTCTTGCAAAATCCTACTCAAGCTTCAATTCCTTCCTGAAGCTTCCTGGGTCCCTCCACGTACTCAGGGGCTCTGACTCCTTTATCCACTGCCCCCGAGTTTAATAAATTATATCTTAATATTTTATCTATACAACTAACTGCCGCAAATGTTAACACTTTCCCCTTTTCTTGGTAACAGCAACCCTCGATACACTACCCTGATTCCTAGAGAGAATGACTTCTTTTAACTCTCACCGCACGATGCTTACCATCTATTTAGCACCTGAGAGTCTTTCATTACCGCTGCTGACTACCGCTGTCCCGGTCTCCTCCGGGTCCATTCCTCAGACCGTAACATTCCAGCGGCTAGGAGAGCGGTCCTACCTTTCTGACTCCTCCACCAGCACTTGGAGGCGCTGCAATGCAGCCTACAATACGCTGCAAATGCAGCCGTAAAGCATCTCCGGAAAGCTCCTGAAGGGACAGAGCCCTGTAGAGATGTGCCTGCCAGCGGATCCGCCCGCCCCTCCACAGGCCACGGCTCCGCCCTCTCCCCGCGAGCTCAAGTCCAGCCCCGCGCACGGTGGCAGGCACTCGTAAGGGGTGAGGGGGTGAGTGGGCCGGGCCTCTCCCCGCCTCGTCCCCGGGTCTCAGTGGCGGCCGGAGGATCGCGAGACCTCCGCCGAACGCCCGCGCAGGCGCGGCGACGCTAGCCGAGCACGTGACCCCAGCGCGAGGCCGCAGTGGCCGGCGCAGGGGCGGGACCTACGCGGCTCTCGTCCTCTCATTGAACCCCGTGCTGATGGACAGGCGAAGGAGCGGCTAAGACGCAGCGTGGTTAGAAACAGCCATCCGGCCGAATATGAATAAGTAAATAATAGGCTAGGGACAAGGGAGTGGCAGGTGCCTGGGAGCTCTGGGTTTCCGCTTGTACCCAAGATGGGTCAGGGCGGAGGTCCTTGCCTCACAGTCCTCCGCCATAAGTGGGGTCAGGGGAGTCCCGCTTTCTAGAGACTTGTCCTGGCGGCAGAATCACAGAGGACTTGTCCTCACGAGTCTTCCTTTCGATTCTTTGGGCTCCAGTTTCTTGGGGACAGCCTCCAAGGGCCGAAGGGTCTTGGCACCCTGTGGTCCAGCCCCCTCCCCTCCGGCATGGGCGCGATACTCTCCAAACTGGACTTCCAGGTTCCTGCTTGGCTGTCTACTAGAGGTTGGAAAAGGCAAATCTGAACACCACCTCTGCTTGAGGCCGCCAGTGCTTTTGTGGGCAGAGGCGGCAGGATCCACTTTCAGCCCTTGCGGATGAGGCATTCGTGGGGACCTCCTGCTTACCATTCCAGCCGCATCTCCAAGGGAGACCACCAAAGCCTCAGGCCCTCTCAGCCTTTGTGCTTCTCTGCCAGATCCGTCCTGCCTGGGTCGTACCTGCCAAGTGCACCTTCTACTTCTGGAGAAGCTCTGACCTCAACCCCACAGAGGCTTTCCCAGTGTACTTATATTGCCCTCAGCCCTGCTCCCACTTCCGACCACCTTATGTGGTACCCCGAGAATACTGGCAATCTAGCAGCCCCATGCAACACCACATATCACACCTGCTAGGCTCCTGGGATATGAGCAAGATGACAGAAGGGGCTGCACGCTTTCTGGATGTGTATCCCCTGGTCTGGCATAGTGTACATTGTAAGTGTTCGATAAGTAGATATTGAATGAATCGAGGTGTGGACTCCAAGGGTCAAAAGTGAAAATTTTAAAACATCAGGCTGGGGCGCCTGGGTGGCCCAGTTGGTTAAGTGACTGCCTTCCGCTCCGGTCATGATCCCGAAATCCTGGGATCGAGTCCCACATGGGGCTCCCAGCTCCATGGGGTGTCTGCTTCTCCCTCTGACCTTTTCCCCTCTCATGCTGTTTCTGGTTAATTCTCTCTCAAATAAATAAAGAAAATCTTTAAAAAAAGAAAAAAGAAAAACGTCAGGCTAGGGAGTGCCTGGGTGGCTCAATCAGTTAAGTGTGGGACTCCTTTTCAGCTAAGGTCATGATCTTAGGGTTGTGAGATGGAGCCCCACATCAGGCTCTGTCCTCAGTGCAGAGTCGACTTAAGATTCTCCCTCCCCCCCTGGGTTCCCCCCACGTAAAAAAAAGTAAAATTAAACTAAATTAAAATATTAGGCTGGGCTGTGGTACTTTGGGGGCTCACCAAAGACATGAAACCATATATATATTTTTTGCCTTTAAATGATGGCTAGCTAACAAGGTGACACTCCTTTTCAAATATGTGAAAAAATTCAAGATGACAAATAGTGAAGTTAAGCCATTTAGTTATGGTACCATCATAGCCTGTGGAATAGTTCTGCTCAGTCGGTAGGGGCAGGGCAGTGGGCCTCAGGGGCCAGTTCCTGAAGAAAATCCAAGCAGGCTTAGGAGGGTGTGTTTGTATGTGAGATGTTAAAGACAATGAGGATGCCAAATCCAAGAGGTGTTTACTGTAATGAGTGTTCAAGGAGGGTGGGGTTCCCCCAATC
This sequence comes from Nasua narica, assembly GCA_028533885.1. Taxonomy (NCBI): domain Eukaryota; kingdom Metazoa; phylum Chordata; class Mammalia; order Carnivora; family Procyonidae; genus Nasua; species Nasua narica. Next base: position 92,428,511 of record CM052798.1, on the reverse strand, counting down.
TGATCCTCCAAGGCTCTGGGGTGACTCACTCTTCCTTGGGCTCAGAGGTGGGGCTGATACTTCTTCCCCAGAGTTGGGCCTGCTCTCCCTGGCCCTTGTCATCCCCATTGTCTCCAGCCACTAGAGCCACATTCCTCAGATAGTAAGCATTGAAGCAGTTGATCTGTTCATCTCCGGGATTCAGGTTACAGCAGAGGGCAGGGTCTCGCCAGAAGTTACGTCGGGGACCACAGAGGTCCTCAATGAAGGCCGATTTCTGAAGGAGAAAAGTAAAGCAGAAATGGTGGGGAGAGGGGTGTTTAAGGTCAAGCATCAATACCTGGATGTTCAAAGTCCTCCTTCCTTCAGCTTCTAGTGCTATCTCCCTGGATCCCTTCCTGGGGCCCAGAGAGAGTTCAAGCCTGCCTTGCATGGCTAGATTTCTTGTGACAGACATGTGCACATCTGGAAATACCTGAAGCTTGAGGCCCAGAAAAGACCTAATAAGAACTTAGGGGTGGGGAGCAGATCAGGTCAGGAATGAAGACTTCAGGGGCACCTGGGTGGCTCAGTAGGTTAAAGCCTCTGCCTTCAGCTCAGGTCATGATCTCAGGGTCCTGGGATCGAGCCCCGCATTGGGCTCTCTGCTCGGTGGGGAGCCTGCTTCCCCCCCGCCCACCGCCTGCCTCTCTCTGCCTACTTGTGATCTCTCTCTCTCTGTCAAATAAATAAATAAAATCTTAAAAAAAAAAAAAAAAAGGAATGAAGACTTCGGGAATCAAGAAAAAAGATCTTCCCCACTAGTCCTCTTTATTTCTGTGGGCAGGCCTGAGGTACTAAAGAGAAGGGATAGCCAGCAGTTCTAGCCCTCTCTCTCCACTCCCTTGCCTTTCTTGGGAGACTGTGACCTCCTGCTGCCCCCACTCACCTGCTCCTCAGCACAGCAGGCCTGCTCTGGAAACGGCAGGTCACAGCAGTGGGCAGTCATGTTCTGGATCAGCCCGGGAATCTGTTTACTATGTTGGTGGGAAAGGGGAAGGGGTCAGGGTCTTTAGGCATCGTTAGGCATCAAAATGGTGCTTGGAGACCATGGTTTTACTCTTACCAAGAGTGCCCCAGAGGGTGCCCCAGAAGGGAGGTTTTGGGGAAGGGAAGTGAGTTGGGGAAGAACTGGGCAAGACTCACTGCTTGCTGAGAACTCTTCCATTTCCACAGAGATGGCCCATGAGGTTGGGGGTAACTTGGCTGAGGTCTAGGGTCAAGATGTCCCGGTCGTAGTTGGGGTAGGGAGCCCGACGGGCAAAGCACTCATCGCGGGCAGGGCTAGGAGGGTAGTGGCAACACGAGTGGTGGTGGGTCTTGACAGACTGTCCCCGATTACAGTATCCATCAAGGGCATCCTCCCACTGTGGGCCAGAGAGAGGGAAGTCAGAAGCCTGGACACTTGGCCTCTTCTCTTCTGACCCTCTGCTTCCCTTACTGCCCTATGCTATGAGAGGAGGGACCCGGCCACAGGTGCTGAAAGGGAAGGGCAAGGAACCAGAGGACAAGGATTGGCAACTGTGGATGGATGGTGCTGGGAAGGTGGAAGGATGGAAGCACAAAGGAGGCTCGGAACTGGCCACAGGACAGGAGCTGGGATGGTAGACGAGGGGGTCAGATAAGGCCGGAGCTGCAGGGATGGATGGCACATGGGTGCGTGTGTGGGATCGCGGGTAGACCAGGCCGGAAGTGCAGGATGAAGGCTCAAGATGAACAAACTCGAATGACGAATACAATGGATGGACGGGCACTTGCAAGCAGACGAACGGGCAGACGTGCTCACACTGGGGAGGTGCGCGGATGAACGGATCAGCAGGATCAGAGGTCGGAGATGGGTGGGCAGGCAGACAGGTTCTTGGGACTGGGACGCCCACTTACGGCCTTCCACATACAGGTGTGGTTGCTCCCCTGCCGGCAGCAGCGCTGGAACTCCCCCTCTAGCCGGGTCAATGCCTGCAGCTGTCTTTGGATGGGGTCAGTAGCTGGGAGGTTGCGTGGCACAGAACGGAAGCGTCTTAGGTGGCAGATGTTCTTGACATTGTCCAGTGTGGGTACCCCAGGGGGGAAAGGCAGCTCGGGGCCCGAGGAGATACCAGGCTGGTGGCTGGGGCAGGCCCGGAGCTGGTAGTGTGGCCGGGGAGCTTCCTCCCGGAAGCAGGAGAATCGAGCCTCCCCCTCCTGTTTGCAGCACCAGTGGGGTCGGGTCTTGACCGAGAACTCGGCCTCACAGAATCGGGTCATTGCGTCCTCCCACTAGAGCAAGAGGGATGCATCAGCCCAGCAGCCCATTGTCCACATTCCTGTCTTCCTCCCAGGCTCCAGAAAAGGACCCTGGGCAGGTAGATAAGGGAGAAGCAGAGGCTGTCTTCTGCCCACCACGCACACTGGGGAGGCCCAAGGTAGGGCCGAGAAAAGGGTCACGAGTTTCCTACATACCCAGGCCTGGAAGTCCTTCAAACACACACATACTGTCTGGAGGTTAGAGGACACCCTTGGCATCAAGAGCCCAACCCTTACCACGAGTTTTGCACAGTCCAAGCGGTTTGTGTGGCTGTGACAGCGGCAGCAGCGGGAATATCCAATCTCCAGCAAATTGAGGGTCTCACCCTGGCGAGTAAGGTGGGAGAAGCCAGACTGTGGCAGGTTCCAAGGGCCATACACCACATGCTGACGGTTAGGAAGGCAGATCTGGTCCAAATTGTCTGGAGAAGGCCGCCCAGGGGGGAAGCCATCCAGCCGGAGGCCCCAGCCCCCTCGGGATCGGCCCTGCTGGCAGTGCAGGGCTGGATTCCAAGACTCGGGCTCAGGGGGGCTCTGGTCCATGAAAGGAGCTGGCTTTTCTAGAATAGAGAAAACAGAGTGGGAAGGGGAATGAGTAGAGGGACATAGAAAGTGTGGATGAGCTGGGAGGATTGAAAGAACTTGGGGTTGAGGAGAAAGGGTTGAGGGGATAGGGGATAGAAAGGAACTTGTGGCTTTTATCCTCAGAATGACTGATGGAAAGGAAAGAGAACTGGGGCATGAAAGGAACCCCCTTTATAGTCCCTACAAATCAGGCCTGTTTCCCACGGCTCAGGCTTCCTGCCTCCCTCCCCAGGGTCCTGAGCACTCAAGCAGAGAAATGAACAGACCAGAGCTGTCACTCACCGTCTCTCTGCTTAGATGGGAAGGTCCTTTCCTCCTGATGTGGGAAAGATGGTTCTACTGGGATAGAAGGAGATGTGTGAGCAGAAGCCATGGGATGGGCTAGAAGAGGGGGGCCTGGCCAGCTGGCACTCATAAAGAGGAAGTCAGTACAGAAGCAAGTGAAAATAAATGCTACTTTTATGCCATTTAATCTCATAACTTCATAAAACAGGTCTTCTTTCCCCATTTTTGTAGATGAGGAAACTAAAGCTTGGAGAGACAACTTACCCGAAGTTACACAGCTAGCAAGTGGCAGAGCCCCCAAATCCCATGTCATCAGGCAAGAGGGTAACGAGGAGAGGGAGTCACTTACTTTCCTCCTGCTCAACAGGGACCTGGGGAGGGGGCAGCTCTTCCTGGAGGGGGATGGCTTCCTGAGGGAAATGGGGTTCCCCTACAAGACAGGAGTGAGGGCGCAAAGAAGCAAGGATCAGACTGACGTCAGCAAGATTGTAGTGGGCTGGCAGTGAGGAAATGGGCAAGCACTCACCTTTCTTTTCCATAGGGAGTTGGGGAGGGGGCAACTCCTCTTGGACAGGGATGGCTTCCAGAGAGGGAGGGGGCGGCACTACACAAGGGGGTGGGTGTGTGAGCAGACCACCTGTGGTCCCAGCCAGGGTGGGGGAGTGGGCAGGGCCTTCTCACCCCACCCCACCTGAAGAATGGGAAGTAAGCCAGACTAGAAGCCTGGAGGGGCAACTGAGAAGGGGGTGTGGTAGACTTACCTTCACTCTGTCCCTCAAAGTCAGAGCCACGCTGAGGGGTGTCAGGGTGATCCACGGAGAGGGCTCGGGTCCGGGGTGGGGAGGGGGGTGCTGCATAGCCCGCTAGAGGTAAGAGGGGAGATGGTCAGAGCTGACAGTTTCTCCTAGCCCCCCCATTGCTTGCTGCTCCCCCAAACTCTTACATTCTTGAATGTGGTAGGTGAGAGGCTCTGGCCCCAGCTCCCTCTTCCCTGGAGCCTTGGAGCCTGGAAGATGACAGGAGAGTTAGGGGTGGTTTTGAGGCGCCCTTTCCGGGTCCCAGGTACAGGATGTGGGGGCAGTAGATGTCAAGGGTATAGGCACGATGAGCAAGACACCAGAAGCCCCTCTGTATTGTCCCATGTTCCCTATTGAATCCACCCACCCCCGCCCAAAACCCCCTAGGTGTGTCCGGTTGGGTTCTGAGAAAGCCCACTCACAATAGAGGTGACGGCCTTACCTCTACCAGGCTCAAAGCCTTGGCTCTCGAGTCCAGGCCTGAAGGGAATGTGACATACGGGGCTGGGAACAGGGGGACCGAGATGGTAGAGGCCCTAATCTCCTGTCAGTGTCTCTCCCTCAGGGCTTCTGGGCTCTTCCTCTCAGTCTCTCAGCTACGGTGCCACTCGGGTTTTCCAGAGGAGCAAGTCTGGACTTCGAACTGGTTGGGGCTTCAACTGCTCACCAACTCTAGGCCCTTTAAACCTCTGTGGGCCTTCTGGTAAGAAGCGCACCTCAAACTTTAAGTGCCTCCCCTTTAGCTGGTCCCAGATCCTCCTCAGCTTAGGTCTCAATTTAGGACCTGGGGACTGGGAGGATTCAGGATTCCTGAGGCAAATCGCCCCACAGCCGCAGGGAAAGGAATCACCTGTGGCTGATGCGCAATCACAGAAGACTAGCACCAAAGCGAAACAATGACACAGGCCTTATGGAGACCGGATCTCAAGAGTTGTTTCCCTTGGTAGCATTTTGTCCAGCATCCAGATGTGTGCGTGCTAGGTAAGCGTGACAGGGTCTGGCCCCCTGTGGGTGGACACGCTCTCAACTCTTCTCCTAACCGGGAAAGCAGTCAGTCAAAGCTCTTCGGGTCAGCAAACTAGTTTTGAGCAGCCCGGAGGCCCCATTCTTTCTCTCTCCTCGGCTTGATAGGCCCCATCTACATCTTCCTGAGGCAGGAACCCCTCAATCTGGGACTCCACCCACCCTGTGGAAAGTTGTCCATTTGACTCCCAAGTTCGTGTCTCCTGGCAGCAATCTCTAGGAACCCCTCTCCTTCCGTGCACCTGCTCCCCTCCCGGTTTAAAGGCTCCAGTGCCCAGGCCCACCTTGGATCCGCTCAGAAATGGAAGGCCAGGTATACAACCATCCTGCTGCTGATGAGCCATTAAGGGGATGGCTGGCCCCCCACCCCAGGCCCACAGGGCCTCTTCCCAAGCACTGGCTCCAACCCCAACTCACCTCCCTCAGAGGCTATAGAAGTAACAGCCAGACAAGCCAAGACCAAGGCTGCTCTGGACATGGTCCCCATCCTGGGGCAAAGACTGGTCGGTGGCACCCAGAAGGTGGGTCGTCTCAGGCAGATCCGGATTCAAAGGGCTGGGCTGCGGGGAGCCTGGTTCTCTGGTTGTTGTTACGGCTGTTGTGAACCTCAGGGCTGGTTCCTTCTTTTATACGGTTATCTGGGGATAACTCCCTCCCTCCTATTTCCTGCCATGACTCAGTCCCAGCTGCTCCTCCTCTGGTGGCCACTCCTCCCAAATTCACCCTGAGGTCTCCTAAGAGGACTGAGGAGAACAAGGCTGAGGAGAGGAAAGCATTCTTACGATTCCCGGAGAAATGGGATTCTGAGACTCGCAGAGTAAGAAATGTTGAGACCTGTGGCGCCTGGCGGGCTCAGTCGGTTAAGCGCCTGCCTTTGGCTCAGGTCATGATCTCAGGGTCCTGGGATCAAGCCCCGCGTTGGGCTCCTTGCTTGACAGGGAGACCGCTTCTCCCTCTGACCCTCATGCCCGCCTGTGCTCTCTCTCTCTCTCTCAAATAAACAGCATCTTAAAAAGAGAGAGAGAGATGTTGAGACTTCATCTTGTGCCTGGTTCCTCTGTCTTCATGCTGCCTGCTGTGAAGCAGTACAGCCTGCTGAATGGGGGTCTGTGAATCCCGGCACTAAAGAGTCCAGGGCGGGGGACAGGACAGCTTCCCTACCAGTGAGAGGCCAGGGCTGCCCCCTTTCTGTTTCCCCAGTGACTCGGGACAAAAGAGACGGAGACAGAGTCCAACTCCCTTTTATTCCCCCGCTCAGGAGTCAGAGATGAAGATGAAGACACATACCAGAGAGCTTCAGGTTTATTCTTTACACTTTCACTCTCCTCACATCCAAAGAGCTACAGCTTCCCCCAGATCAAATGTCTTTCCAGAAGAGCAAGCTCACGCCTCCACATGAATTCTGATGGGTCTGGGGGCCTCCAGACTCGGGTCTCCCACGTGAGAGGAGGCCGGCAGCTCCGGCCACATCTGGATAGAGGCTCAGAACGCTTCCTCAGCATCTGGGACCCTGGTGTTCTGGAGCTCCAGCAGCCGCTGCACAGCCTCAGTCAAGGCCCGCTCCCCGAGTCGGCGGTTCTCTCGAGTCCGAATGTTCACTGTTCTCGCCCTCTGCTCTTTCTGGCCAACGACTGCAGAAAGAGGGGGAGGTTTGTGACTGTCAGGGCACATTTATCCACATGGGATAAGCAAAAATTCAAGAGACCTCAATCTTTAGGAAGGGTGAGAGCACAGCCCAGATATAGTTCAGGAAAAGGGTATATTTAGCTGCCTCTTGCTCTCCAGTTCCCCCGATCATACTGGCGAGATAAGGAAATGTTCCAGGCATGCCCTCCATGCCTTATGACTTCGAGTCAGGGGCCTCGGGGTCGGAGATAGTAGGGTCAGCCAGAGACAGACACACAGACCAAGAAGCAGACCCAGAGAGAAACTGTGTGTGTGTGGGCATTAGAGAGAGGGGAGGGTGACAGGGGTACAAGACTCACAGGCAAGCCAAGGGGGTCACGGGGCAACTTGCTCTAAGAGCCACTGGGTGAGTGGGTGTATAAAACAAGAAGACTGAGTAATCTGACCAGAGGAGTTTCTGCTCCTTGTCTTCAAGACAGAACTCTGAGTGGAGAAATGAAAAAAGGAACAAGGTAGCCTGACTCTTCTCCTTAAGGTCTTTCTCATCATCCCTTAGGGCTGACTCCATCTGGGTCTAGAATAAACAAAGCCAGCTAATTAGCACCTCATTAATCCCTCCTGTCCCTTTCTCTCTAATGCTCCTGTGGTTAATTAACCTAACAGACACCGACGGCCTGGCTGAGGGGCAGAAGAAAACTGTTTTCCTGAAACCATAAAACTCCTACAAGAAAACATAGGTGGTAATATCTTGGACATTGGCTTTAGCAACTTTATTTTGGACGTCTCTTCAGCCAAGGAAAACAAAAGCAAAAATAAGTTACTGGCACCACATCAAACTAAAAAGCTTTTGCACACCAAAGGAACTACCAACACAATGAAAAGGCAACCTACTGAATGGAAGAAGATATTCACAAACAGTATGTCTGGTAAGGGATAATATCCAAAATATATAAAGAACTCATACAGGGCACCTGGGTAGCTCAGTGGGTTAAAGCCTCTGCCTTTGGCTCAGGTCATGGTCTCAGGGTCCTGGGATCGAGCCCCATGTCGGGCTCTCTGCTCAGCGGGGAGCCTGCTCCCCCCGCCACCCCCCGCCGCCTGCCTCTCTGCCTACTTGTGATCTCTCTCTCTGTCAAACAAACAAATAAAAATTTTAAAAAGAAAAAAAAAACTCATACAACTCAACACCAAAACAAAACAAACCCCCCCCCCCCAAAAACCCCAAATAGTCATATGTGAAACCAGGCAAAGGGCCTAAATAGACATTTTCCCAAAGATGACATAGAGATGGCTACCAGGCACATAAAAAGATACTTAACAACACTAATCGTCAGGGAAATGCAAATTAAAACCACAATGAGATATCATCTCACACCAGTCAGAAAGGCTAGTATCAAGGAGACAAGAAATGAGAAGTGTTGGCAAGGATAAGGGAGAAAAAGGGATCTTTGTTCACTGTTGGTGGGAATGCAAGCTGGTGCAGCCACTTTAGAAAACAGTATGGAGGGTCCTCAAAAAATTAAAAAAAGAACTACCATAATATCTAGTAATTTCACTGTATGGTGTTTACCACCCTCCCGGCCCCCGGTCAAAAAAATATATGCACCCCTATGTTTACTGTAGCATTATTAACAATAGCCAATATGTGGAAGCAACACAAGTGTCCACCAACAGATACACGGATAAAGATGTGGGGGTACAAACACACACATACACACACAACGGAATATTACTCAACCAAAAAAAAAAAAAAAGAGTGAGATTTTGTTATGTGTGACAACATAAATGGACCCAGAGGATACTATGCTAAGTCAGTCAGAGAAAGAAAAATACGATATGATTTCCTTTTTTTTGATTTTTTTTTTTGTCAGAGATAGAAAGCGAGCACAAGCAGGGGGAGCGGCAGGCAGAGAGAGAAGCAGGCTTCCTGCCGGGTTGGGAGCCTGATGCGGGACTCGATCCCAGCATCACGACCTGGGATCACGACCTGAGCCAAAGGCAGCGGCTTAACCGACTGAGCCACCCAGGTGTCCCATCTTTTTTTTTTTTTTTCAAAGTAAGCTTTACACCCAACTTGGGGCATAGACTCACAACCCTGAGATCAAGAGTCACATGTTCTACCGACTGAGTCAGCCACACACCCCATATGATTTCACTTATACGTGGAATCTAAAAAACAAATGCGTGCACAAGCACACACACACACACACACACACACACACACACACACACACACAAACACCCAACAGAAACAATATCATAAACACAGAGAAAAAAAGTGGTGGATACCACAGGGGAGCCGGGTGGGGGCATGGGCAGAATAGGTGAAGGGGATTAGAGGTACAAACTTCCAATTTAAAATAAGTAAGTCACAGGGATGAAAAATAAAGCATAGAGAATACAGTAATAATATGGTAATAACGTTGTATGGTGACAGATGGTAGCTACATTTATTGTGATGAGCACTGAGTAATGTACAGAGGCATCCAATCACTATGCTGTACACCTGAAATTAATGTAACATTGTGTGTCAACTAGATGTTAATTAAAAAAATTTTAATTTAATTTAAAAAATAAAGAAATTAATGTTAAAGTTACTATGCACGTAATTAGGAAGAAGTGGCAAAACATACAAAAATTGTAAGGATAAAATGTGAGTCCAAAAAGAAATAGTGTATCTGCATCAAAATACTGCGAGCCTTGGGCAACATCCCCAAAGTCAATGTGGTTCACACTCACCCACCTCAGTCTCAAGGGGCACTTTAGTGGAGGTGTCTGAAAATATGGGCCTAGCGGGTAAAATTCAAACACCGGCTGGCTACACACAAACCCCAGCACTAGTCTTGAAGGTGCTCACTCTCCACCATATGTTGTAATAATCTAAATCTCAGCAGATGTTTTCTCAAGTGTCTGTGATTTTGTACTTTTATTGTTCTGTTGAGATTATTATTTTGTACTAGGTGTTGGCAAAAAAAGTGCTTTTCATGCCTGTGAGGTAATTCTCTATGACTCAGCACAAATGTAAAGGATAAATTACTAGTAGAAAAAAAAGAAGGGGCGCCTGGGTGGCTCAATCAGTTGGGCGTCTGCCTTGAGCTCAGGTCAGATCCCAGGGTCCTGGGATCAAGCCCTGCTTTGGGCTCCCTGCTCAGTGGAGAGCCTGCTTCTTTCTCTCCCTCTGCCTGCTGCTCTGCCTACTTGTGCTCTCTCTCTCTGTCAAATAAATAAACACAATCTTTAAAAAAAGAAGAAAAAGGAAATTATTCTGAGAGTGAGAACTTGTTGTTGGGGGTGAAGGAACCCAGGGCCCAAATGGCTCAGGTGTCCTGAATCCAGCTCAGGTAATGAACCCCAATTAACCCAAATATGCAAATAAGCAACTTTAACAGGAAAGAATAGCATAGGAGGCCGGTGGAGAGTGCAAGGCTCTGAGGGCCTGTCCCGCTGGTCACTCACCGAACTGAAAATTGTAGTGGGCGAGCTGAGCCCGGCGGACTCTCCGGCTGAGGGTCAGTCCTGCATCGGCGTCCAGGTCACAGACCAAGCCTGCAGCCTGCAACCTCTGCTGCACCTGGGTCAGAGGGACAGGGGTTTGATGCTGGAACCGAAGGCTGAGAAGCTAGAACAGTCTGATACCAATCTTCCTCATGCCCCAGATCTGTTCCTCCAACCCTTGCCTCAAGGCTCTCGGTTTCTCATGGACAAGCCCTTGTTGTTCATCTCTGCCCTGAGGCCCCTCCCCAGCACCCCCGGAGGTTCTGTCGGCTTCCTACTGGAGCCAAAGCCTGCCACCCAGTCCCCGACGCTGCCTGCTCCAGCCACAGCACTACCCAACTAGCTACTTGACTTTGGTACCATCCATATCCTTACTTCTCTCTAGAAAGGAAACATGAAGCCAACATTCATCCAGGCCCCTTTTGTGCCAAGTGCTCTGCTGTCAGCATTTAACATTTGTTAACCGGTTTAATTTTCACGCATCTCCACAGGCAAGGTATTAAGTCTCATTTCCCAGATGTGGAATTTCCAGCATAAAGGCCAGCATTTAAGGCCAGTCTTGTGGCTCCAAGTGCTATTTCCCTTCCACTGTGCTGTGTGACCCCTTCCTACCCAATGATCAGCTCTGGACTCCCAGGTATCCTGCTTCAGCCCCTGTGCACACTGCCCAGCTTCTCCTCACCTCCCTGGCATATTCCTCTTGCTCGGTTCCCACAGGGATGACCAACACCTGGAATGGGGACAGCCACAATGGCCTGGTGGAGAGAGGAGAGGAAGGCAAACTATTTACTCTGGCTTTGACTGCAAGTGTGGCTGCAGAGAGTCGATTTGAGAGGAAAATAGAAGAGGCAAGCTGAGGAGACCAGGACCTGGAGCACGCACTATCTGCTCTGAGGACCACAACAGAAATCTGGGGCCAGAGGTCTCACCATTTTCCTCCACAGCTTTCCGCCAGCACTCCCAACATCCTTTCCACAGAACCTAGCACTGCTCGGTGAATGAGGACTGGACGCTCCGGGACTCCCGCCTGCCTTGGAGGGAAAGAGGGGGATGGATGGAATACAGGAAGCGTCACAAAATGTGCACCCAAGATCACTGTCTGGTTGTCAAGAACTATTTAGCTCCAGCAAAGGTGCAGAGGATTTGGGTTTCATTCTTGGGGACAAAGATCGAAGGGGAAGTTGCTCTCCACCTAGTCTGCTGGCAGCCAAGGGAAAGGGAATCAGGCAAGGTTCTGTACCCCTTGTACTGGAGGTCAAATCTCAGGGGCAGCTGGAAGTCAAGCTGGATTGTCCCGCACTGATGGGGCCGGCCTAGGGCATCATGGAGGTGCACATCAATCTGGAGGAGACAGATGGGAGGGCGTAAGGGCAACCAGAAGCAGGAGCCTCTACTGAATGTGCCACCCACCTTCTCCCCACCCACATGGCGGGCTCTTTTGAGAGACGTGTTATCGCTCTAACATACTCTAACTTCACTCACTGGGCACTCCAGCTCTTTCTACTCAGTAATGGTGTCACTTTAAGGGACATCAACATTGGGGCGCCTGGGTGGCCTAGCGGATTAAAGCCTCTGCCTTCGGCTCAGGTCATGATCTCAGGGTCCTGGGATCGAGCCCCGCATCGGGCTCTCTGCTCAGCGGAGAGACTGCTTCCCCCTCTCTCTCTGCCTGCCTCTCTGCCTACTTGTGATCTCTCTCTCTCTGTCAAATAAGTAAATAAATAAAAATCTTCAAAAAAAAAAAAAAAGGGACATCAACATTGACACGAATGACCCACCCCCACCCTGGCCTCTGAATTCCCTGAGCTTGTCATCTCCGAGATCTTCCCGCGAGCTCATGCACGGGTACCGCCTCCATCTTGTCATTGCCCCGGATGGCTGCACCTCTGGAACACGGCATCACACACCCCGCTCTGATCACCCTCCCTTGGTCTTCTGGCTCTGACAATTACTCCCGCGAATGGCTTTTCAATTCCTAGGTTCCTTCCCATTCACAGCCCCTACCCACCTTTCCTTCTTTCCCCCATGCAGCTGGAACCACTCTCGCTGGTTCCCTTCTTCCAGTGTTCCCCTGTCCCATGCCCACAGCAAAACTCCAACCTGGTGGCGCTCTGGCCTCCCACCTCCGTGGCCCTGTAACAGAACCTCTCAGAGCTGCCCAGCATGTCCCATACCACACAGATGCATAAATGGGGACTGATGCCACCATGCTAGTCCCTGTTTTGAACTTTATTTTTTTAAGATTTTATTTATCTGACAGAGAGAGAGAGAGAGAGAGAGATCACAAGTAGGCAGAGAGGCAGGCAGAGAGAGAGGGGGAAGCAGGCTCCCTGCTGAGCAGAGAGCCCGATGCGGGGCTCGATCCCAGGACTCTGCGATCATGACCTGAGCCGAAGGCAGAGGCTTAACCCACTGAGCCACCCAGGTGCCCCACCTGTTTTGAATTTTAACTGGGCCTTTGCTACTGTCAGCAATCCTTTGCTGCCCTAGTCAGTTTTGTGTCCTGTTCTCAAGGATTTTCAAACTTTCTCCTCTTCCTATCTTCACTGCCATCACTGACAACTCTCCCCTACCCAATTCCCATCTCAGCAAATGATCCTGTCTCCCATCTCACAGGGAAATCAGGTATAATGATATCACGAGATGGAAAAATGTCTCAACTTCCTGTCACCACAGCTACAGACTTCCTTGCATGTACCCCCAACCTTTCTTCCTGCCTCTAGAACAATGGCAAAGGTGATCTCTTATGGGCTCTCAATCTTACCCCCTCAAACCTCCCCAAGAAATTCCCTCTACTGAAACCGTACTACAACTTCAACTTCTCCCTGACCCTAACAGGCGCTCTCCTTCATCAGAGCATTTAAATATTCTCAAATTTCTCCCTTCATCAAAATCTCTTTTGACAACCCAGACCCCTTTGGCTACTCTCCTTTACTTTTTTAAGAGCCAAAATTCTCAAAAGAGTTATGTTCATTCATTCACCTCAGACTCCAACTCTAGCCTCTACTTCACCAAAAATGGTCCTTCAATATCTTTTTTTTTTTATGATTTTATTTATTTGACAGAGCAAGAGAGTACAAGCAGGGGTAGGGACAAAGGGAGGGGAAGAAGCAGGCTTACTGCCGAGCAGGGAGCCCAATGCGGAGTTTGATCCCAGGACCCTGGGATCATGGCTTAAGCTGAAGGCAGATGCTTAACTGACTGAGCCACACAGGCGCCCTGATCCTTCAATATCTAATAGCCTTTTCACCAAACTCAGCAGACACTTTCCAGTCCTTTTTTCCCCCTAACTTCTTCTATTTTTTCCAATTTGCCCTGCAAGTTTTAACTCCGCCCTCTGCCCGTACTGTTCTTGCCTAGAACTCCTCTGTACTTGGCCAACAATGACCTTTCAGGTTAGAAAGAGAATCCTGCAAGAAGAGGCCTTTCCTGACCCTCCTGAGTGACACGCTCTCTTGGTACCTACACAGGGCAGATTCGGCGGCCCCCAAATGCCTATTTACCTCCCGCACCCTTCACAAGACCATAAGCCTCATGGGGGCAGGAGATGTATTGTTCTTCATTAAATCCCACACAAGTTTAAAAATATTCCTTTGTGTCTATCAAATATCTAATAAAACAAAATAAAGAGTGAATAAATAAAACTCTCAGCAGGGTCCCCACCTTACCTTAGGTCCATAGAATGCCCCATCTCCAGGGTTGAGGTCCCAGGGTTCTCCAAATTCTTCCAAGGCCCTCTGAAGGACCTTTAAGAGGGAACGAGACAAGAGGAATGTGTCATCTTAGACTTTATGAGCAATAGATTCCTCCAGTTCCCAACAAATGACCTGTTTAGCATATGCCTCTAAGGAGGACCCTGATTCCCATCTCCCCTCCCCCATCAGAGGGTGGTTTATCTGCCTCTTCACCCACTTACCTGTTCAGCCTGGTCCCAAAGGCAAGGCTCTCCCAGGAAGCCAGACGGCCGGGTGGAAAGTGCCAGGCGGAATGAGAAGCCAAGGACAGCATAGACAGAACGGAGGAAATCAAGACAGCCTCGGATCTCTGCTTCAAGCTGGGGGCGGAAAATAGAGTGGGTGAGCTGTGTGCTACCTAGAGCTCTGGGGTAACGGGAGTTTGGGGGGAAACACAAGGCAAAAACATAGAGGACAGTTAGGGCTATCATGTAACTGAGTTGTAGTCTATGAAGAGGGAGACTGGCGGTCGGGAACGTTGGCAGTTCATGTGGAGAATGGAAAGTGGTTTGGAAATGCTCTGGCGGAGTTGGGGAAGGGCCACCTGATCCGGTGCACAGAAGATGTGAGCGTCGTCCTGCTGGAAGCACCGCAGCCGGGTCAGCCCCCCCAGACTGCCAGAGGCCTCGGCCCGGTGCAGGGCCCCGAAGTCGGCCAGTCGCAGGGGCAGCTCTCGCCAGGATCTGGACCGGTGAGCGAACATCAGGCTGAGGATGGGGTGTGGAAGGGTCAGGGCCATGGGGATAAGGAGCCCCTGCAGGCTGCTCCTCTACCCGATACGCTGGCTTATTTTCTCTGTGCCACCAGCCAGCACCCTCTCCGGCCGTAGCATGCCCTCCCGCTGAGTCCTGTCCACCCCACTCAGCACAGTTTGAGCCCCACCTGGCTGAAAGTACATTCCTTAGGAACAGCAGCAGCAGAGCTTATTTAGTGCCCCCCTATTCTGTGATGGGCACTGAGGTGAAAGAGGAACTCTGGACAGCAACTCCAAACCCTTGATGTTACTCAAGGAGACTGAGGCTGAGAGGTACAAGGGTTTCCCCAAATTCACCTCCGGTTAGCCGGAGGGCAGATTCAAGACTCAAATCCGGGGTCCCATTGCTCTGCCAAGGTGCCTTCTGTTACTTCCTATTGGGCAACCTGGCTGCCACCCCCAGCCCTGGGAGGACCCAGGCCTCCTGGCTCCTCGCTCACCAGTGTGCGGGGCAGTTCATGGGCTTGAGGGCAAGTGTGTCTGTGGGATGGCTGGCAGAGTGGTCACTCGGGGGGCTGGCGAGCCTGTCAGAGCCCGGGGGCTGCAGGGCGAACATGTCTTCCTGATAATGTTCCCAGTGTCCTGACAGCTCCCAGAGTTTTGTAGAAAACACCGCGGGGGTTTTCACTTCTGAGAAGCCACGGCGGGTGTACTCGGCCTGGAGAGGAGGGTATAGACATGGAAGGTCAGAGTGATGGCGGAGAGGCGGCAGGGTGGCAGGCGTTGAGTCTCCTGAGACCTCAGGCCATCCTGATCTCAGCCACAGTCTGTTATGTACCATGTTCTCTCCCTACACTCCCACCCTGTGGCCCACACAGCCTTAGGACCTTGTTAAAGGCCACCAGCACTTTACAATGTTTACGTTTAATCCTCTTTTAACACTTGGCATCTTCTGGGCCCTGATTTCCTCCCTGGTCTTCCTTCCTCTCGATTTGGGTCCCGCTTACCCTGATAAAAGCCACCAGTGCGTTATACACCCTTGTCCCTCGAGGCAGGAAGAAGCAGCTCCCAGGGCTCAGTTCATGGAAGAAGAAGAGCTCCTGTGCCTGTGCAGGAATGGCAGTGTCACTCAAGGGACAGAGCGGGGATGATGGAACTGCTCAATCTCGTGGATTCGTGATCTGCTCCCAACTTCGCCATCAGGTTCCTTCGCACCTACTCCCCTTTCTCCCCACCTCTGTACCTTCCCGATGCGCCGGTGGTCCCGTAACTCCGCTTCTTCCTTCCATTCTTCCCAGGCCCTCAGCTCCTTTGCTGTGGGGAAGGAGATCCCTGACACGCGCTGCAGTGTCTCTGGGGCACCCGGAGACCTCCACAGGGATGACGAGTTCTATGGGAGGACACAGGGAGTCCGAGAGAAGATGGGCTGACCGCGTCGAAGCTCTCCTTCGATGCTGCTTATCTGATACTGCACTTAAGCACCACAAGGGTCCCGTCTCCGCGCTCGGTCTGCTCCCCGCTGCCCCCACCAGCACGATACCACTATCCCCCCAGACCTCCTGCCACGTTTATAGCCTCAGAGACGCCCGGACTCCTGATCCCCACTTGTGTTCTGCTCAGGCCTAACTTGAACCTGCCACCTCTTTTCCTTCTCATTCTCCCACAGACATCCTTGAACTTAGGACCCCCTCCCCTTCCCCAGTGACTGCTCACCCGAGTAACCTTAAGCTCTGGTCACATGTCAGTCTATCCGTCTACTTATCAATCCCCCACACTATGTTCTACTGCCGGCCACATGAAATTCAAATGCCTCTGCTTGCTCTTTTCTTGAGAGCAATTTAACCAGAAGTAGCGTACGTTTTATAAGCATTTTTAGCTTTTCCTCAAACACTTTCTCGCACGTTAGCTGACTTTGTCTCCGTGACGTGGATCTATAGGCAGGACAGGAATTCACAACCACCTTATTTTACAGATGGGGAAAATGGGTAAGGAGATTTACCCAAGGCCACATACTTGACTGGTGGCAGAGCTAGGACTAAGCACAAATGGCTAGGTTTTCAGTCCAGCGCTTTTGGCTCTATATACCTGCCTCTCCCCTTGCTCCCTGCTCCTGATTCCACCTAAAAAATAACTCACCTGGCCCAGGAACAGTATTTTCATAAAAGGCACGCCTCTGACTGGCAGTATTCTCCCTGTCCTATGATGTTCTATACACCCTCTCGCCACAGGAGAGTCCCCCACGTGACCCTGTCCAACCTGTTCACACGCTCCCTCTCCATGTGCCTACCACTGAAGTCCAACTACGGAATGCGAATGGGCTTCGGGACCCTGGCAGGGTGTTTGTAGAAGGTAAGGAGTTTGTAGAAGGTAAGGAGTTTGCAGAAGGTAGGAACTTTCTCCTTTCTGGATTCCCCGCTCAGCTATTAGAGGACGGAAGGGGCTCAGAGAGAGCATCTTCCCATTTTCCTGCTCATCGCAGTGAACATGGGAGTCTCAACCTAACCTTGCCCTCAAAACTGACCGTTAGCAGCTTCAGTCCTCCGATCTGTCCAGTATGCCGTAGATGGGGGCCCCGGCAAAGATCAACCAGCATGCCACACCTGGGAGAAAGAAGAGGCCACTTAGTAGTTTCCAAATTCTTGAGCTTCTAGTGTTCTCTCATGGCCTTCCGCAGACAGAAAAAAAGTGAAGAACTGTCCTACAGAGAGAGTGAGAGCAATGGGAGATGAAATTATTTCCTGTTCCTATTCCTTTCCGAGGACAACAGATTACCTTCCACCTTCTTTCCCTCATCCCAATTCTGGCCTTCTTTGATGCATCCCACCTCTCCCTTTCCCTCCATTTTGACAAATCTCACCCATATACCGTTGCTGTTGGACCTGTTATTTTCTCCTCAATCAGGCGAAGCTTAAAGGGGTTATCCTGGAAGGAGAATGAGGATAAGTCTTTATTCCTACATAGATGTCCTGGGAGAGAGCTACCCCTTCCCTCCTGATTCTGGGTCTCCTTCCTGAATGTGTGCACCTCCATCCCACCTTGAATAGCTGGCGAAGCTGATCCTGAGACACCTCTAACCTCCGGAAGGGCTGAGCGGCAGCTGCAAGTTCTTGGCAAATCCGCTCTAAAGCAGGCAGCTCTGAGCCCCGGACTGTCCTGGAAAGATGAGAGTTGGCTGGCTTACATCCGCTAAGAAGCATCACCGGGGTGCCAAACCTGTTGGCTAGGGGGTGATATCCTGCTCTCCAGACAATCTAGGATTATTGGCAAAGACAGACAAACTGAGAGAAAACATAATTAGGAAAATCAGGTATAAATTTTCCTGCAGGAGCAAAAGCTCTATGTATGAAATTACAAGTTGGATGCAGGCAACGTGGATGGACAAAATTAGAGCAATAGTAATGAAAAATGAAGTAAAAGTTAATTCATAAGGACTACAGAAGTTTCAAGCAGAATTAGACAGAAAAGGAAAGGCATGGACTAGTGGAGAAAATGGCACCAATGTCACAGTTGAGGCCTGGAGAGGCCCTTTCCCAAACTTTCTCCTCCAAATGAACATGCCTGATACTCCAGAAAAGGGGACAAGACACCATCCCCGTGAAAGGATACACACTCAGTTATAAAATGAATTAGGCTCTATGCAACAAACTGAGGGTTTTGGAGGGGAGGGAGTGGGGGGTTGGGAGAGCCTGGTGGTAGGTATTGAGAAGGGCACGTATTGCATGGAGCACTGGGTGTGGTGCATGAACAATCAATCTTGTAACACTGAAAAAATAAAATAAATATATTTGGGGGAAAAAAAAATAAAATGAATTAGGTTTGAGGAGCTAATGTATAGTATGGTGACTACAGTTGATAATTCGATAATTCCATATCGTATATATATTGAAATTTGTAAAAGCAACCCTTAAGCATCCATGCATCCATACACACACACACACACAAAGCGAGGAAGTGAGGTGATGAATATGTTAATGAACTCAATTGTGGGAATCCTTTCACAATGTATACAAACATCAAATTACCAGGTTGTACACTTTTTTATTTTTAAAAGTTTATTTATTTTATTTTATTTATTATTATTTTTTTAAAGTTTATTTATTTATGTCATTTCTTCACCCAACATGGGGCCGAACTCCCGACCCTGAGATGAAGAGTCGCATGCTCTTCTGACTGAGCCAGCCAGGACCCCTTACATTGTACACTTTAGTATGTGTGCTGCCCAAGTGAGCATCGAACACTTTAAATATGGTACTTTGCCAATTACACTCCAGTTGAAAAATGAAATAAAATATGGTGAAATATCTAAAAAAGAAACCACCCCAGAATCATTCTCTTTCCTTGCATTACTCACCGCTCCTTTCCCAGGAAGAAATCATGGTAGAAGCCATATTCTGTACTTGGACCTCGGCAGAGGAGAGCACCAAGGAGTTGTTCAGCTGCTGCCCCCAGGACATGGGTGCTGGAGTGCCAGAACACCTGGGTTCACAAGAAAGGAGTTCATAACCGTCTCCTTTAACCCCTCATTCTCTGATCCTCTCCTCAGAGAAGCTGCTGTGAAACCAGTATGGCTCTTCTACAAATAACTACTACAAAATGGGGAACCTGACCTTGGAGGTGAACACTAAATAGTAAAAGAAAAAAAAAAAACTGAATAGAAAAAGAAAACAAGAGGCTAGTACAAGCAACGCACGGATGAGAGTAGCCCCCAACCCCACTCCTCGTACTTCCCAGTCCTAGAGCATGGAAGCAGGAGCCCAGGCTTCTCTTGTTGCTCTTGTAACATCCCCCTTTAAGGCTTCAGATTGAGACGGTAGTTCCTAAGGGCTCTGTTTGGTCTTTCAGTTCTATTTTTTTCTGTCCCAGGAATCTAGTGTGATGCAACCCCTCCTCCAGGATTTGGTCACCTTTTATACATAGGTGACAAAGTTCCATTTTCCTGGATCCTAATAGATGAGCTCCATATTACCTAAGCTGACAGGAAGAAAACAAAGTGGGAAGGAGGCCAGTTGTGTGCTCAGTTGTGCAAGTCAGAATTAAAAAATATAGGGGCACCTGGGTGGCTCAGCCAGTTAAGCATCTGCCTTCGGCTCAGGTCATGATCC
>CM052798.1:92391555-92408369 GCA_028533885.1 Nasua narica | reverse complement strand
AGTAAAGCAATCTTTGCTTCTCAGTGTTCCTAGATATAGTTATAAACACTCAAAGCATACTGATTGTCTTTTTTTCCCAGTACTAATTGTAGAAATACAAAGTTTGGGGAGAAGGAAAGCACACCCTTCTCGTGTAAAATGACTAAGGGCAGAAACATTGTTTATATCCTATTGGGAGTGGAAGGTGAGGACAAGGCTTAAGCCTGGAAATGTGACAGGCTGCTGGGTGTAGAATGGGGTCAGTTTGGATTTCTCAGCTCCTCCTGGTTCTCTGAAAAGATATGTATAGTGACATCCACTTGTCATTAAGACACACTTCTAAAGAGGCGTAAAGCACTGAATACTACTGAACCACCTCCTCTGAAATACCAAGAACGTAAATACAGGACTAGGGCAAGGAGGAAAGAAAGATACAGGCCAACAGTTCCCTTTCCTCAGTAGTTAAAACCACCAATAAATATCACTTACATTAGGGAGACACCATGGTAAAAATGTCTACCTTTTACATTAAAAAATTCAGGGATAATATTTTAGTTGTGTCTTTGTATCAATTGTCACCTGTAATGACTTCCTTTCTGGCCAAAGCAGAAGTGAAAACTGAAGGAAAAAAAGTCAATCAAGAAAGAAAACCAGGAAGCAAGAGCTTGGTGCAAGACCTATCAAACTACCTCAGAAAGTCTCCCATTCTCTTTTATGAGGAGGGATGGGTAGGTCACATCGCACCACTAATGGTTCCTTTCTCTAACACTTTATTGGAGTTATACCTTATTTTAACCTGGAGATTATATCCAGTCCCCTCTCTTTCATTCCAAGGATAAATGAGGAATAATTCTTACTACGGTAGACTGAGATCTGTATCTCCTCCAAGTTAATGATAGACAGTCCTTTAGGAGAGGCTGATGTTTGTTTTTTTTTTTTAATTAAGATTTTAGGAGAAAGGTAAAGAACCCAACTTCAGTATGTCTTTAAAAACAAAACAAACTTGACAGGTCCATGGTCTCCCACCTATCTTCCCTTGCAACATCTTTTGGCTTGTCAGCAGCGCGCACGGAACATACAGGAAAGGGAGCCACGCTGGTCACAGTAGTTACTTAATGGGAGAGAGAAGGGGAGAGGAATCCTTCTTTTGACTACGTGATAAGCCAAACCCAAAATAACATCCCAACATTGCACATGTTATTCTCTGTACTGATGGAAGTTTTATTTCAAATGTAATAATACTCTTCAATAAATGGGGTAAAATAAGATCTGTTTTCCTCCCCACCCCTCGAACCCCCAGCCAAGTGAAGTGGCTTTGGTTGTGTTTCTTTACCCCTCCCCCTCCCGCCCCCTTTAAAATACAAGTAGCTTGGGGAAGGTCGGTAAGTGCAGCGGGAGGGAGGACTGGATGGAATAGTGAAATGTAAGCATGTATGACTTTTAAATTTGGAACGGAGGCCCTTTGTCATTAAAAAAAAAAATAAATCAAAGAAAGGAAAACATAAAAACGATAAACCAAACTCCTACTTCCAATGCTCTCTAGACTGTTCAAAATGCTTTTTCCCTTGGTTTCCATCAGTACCTGGGAGGGAAGAATGGGCGTTTTGGTGCAAAGAACGGAGGGCCCCTAGCAAAAGGTGGCCTGGGTCTCTTTAGACTGTGGAACGGGTCTCTGCTGAGAAAAGGTTCCCTAGGCCGAAAGTCTGGCCGGGGATTCCGCAAAATCATACCACTCCGGTTGATGGCGTCTCTGTGTGAGGGACCCAAGTGGGGGCCACTGCTGCTGTTGCTGCCCCCCCCACCTCCTCCTCCATGGGCTGGGCCCAGGTGCTCCAGAGAATGGGAGGGTAGGCTGAGGCTCTCTCGTACACGGCTAAGGCCGGGGCCGTTGAGGTCCCGTTGGGGGGGGCCCCCATGGTCCCTGGGTCCTGGGAGCACCCCGAAATGCTCAGCCAGGGTCCCTGGAAGGAGGGAACTATGGTCCTTAGGAAATACTGCCACAGCTCCCGCCACTCCGTGCTCTGCCAGTGGTGGGGCTGGGAATGGTACAACCACAGAGTGGTCAACAGGGGGCGGAGGAGGGGGTGGGGCAGAAAAGGGAACACCACTCCCGCTGCCGCCGCTCCGTTCCCCAGGGGGTGGAGGAGGGGGTGGGGCAGGGAAAGGAACTCCGCTGTGCTCTCCGGGAGGAGGGGGTGGGGCAGCGTGGGCCAGGGCCGCCTCCTTTGTGAAGGGGTTCGAAAGATCCACAGAGGGTAGATGAGTGGGTGCATCTCGAGAGAAGATACCACCATGATCCTTAGGAGGGGCAGGCGGGGCAGATGATGGCCCCACTGGCTCTCTCTGGAAGGGTGCCCCATGTTCCAAGGGGGACGGGGGGAGATGATGCTCAAATGTTGAGTTGAAACTGTTGGAACGGAAGCTGCCGACACTCTCCTGAAATTGGGGTGCCCGTTCCTTGTAGGGTGCCGCTTTAAAGCCAGTGAGGCCTCCGCTGCCCCCACCCCCAAGGGATGCCAACTCAGAGGCACTTGAGGGGCCATTGTCAAAGGAGCTGCCTGAGGTGCTCAGATCAAACCAACCCGCCCTTGAGGCCTCACGCCCGTGTCCTCTATTTCCCTTCCCAGGAACTCGGACGGACTCTACGGTCTGTATCGGCTCCCCTGACATCCTCCTATTGGATGCATTATGATAACCCAAGGTTTCTATAGGGGCCCCCTTCTCTTCGGTGCTATCGGGCAAGTCTAAGCAGGAGGAGGAGACTCGGGTTTCTATGCGGTAGTGCTCTTCTTGCTGCTGCTGCTCGGTGGCGGTCAAGCTGGGCTGGGCGAGGTTTGCGAGACCGACACCGTCACTTGAAGTGCCCTTGTTGGGTGCCTGGCCAAAATGCTTATCGTCTGAGGGCTTTCGGGAGGCGTTTTTAAGCATATTCTTAAACTCAATCGTCGACGTGGTGGAAATGGTGGGGGCCAGGACTTTCTCCACGCCTGGTGTGGGTGGGTGGCCCGTGGGAGCGGCAAGGGTGTTCTGCGGAGAGAAAAGGGAACGATGTGGGACTGGGTGAGGAGGGTCTGGGTACTGCTTCTGTGGCAAACCGAGATGCCCAGTGGTAGACTGAGACAAGCTATTGTGGTTGGAGTCGGGGGTGAAAAATGAATCATTCTTACTCGGTGACGGTGACCGGTCAGACCCCGGTTCACTCCCTCTTATGCTGAAGGCACCAAATAGCCCAGGGGAAGAGGAGAGACGGTCACAATTCTCACTAGAGTCCAGGAGGGCCCTTACAGATGGAGGGAAGGCAGACTTTACCCCAAATTCTTGGGCCCTGTGGCTATAACTGGAGAGGATTGGCTGGTATTCGGTGGTATCAGAAAGCTTGCTTGACTTCAGGATAGACTTGGCTGGCTTCTTCTCTAGGTTCATCATGGCAGAGGGTGGAGGCCCTGAGTACTCAAAATCTCGGTAATCCTCATCTTCCTGGAAAGAAGTATCTGGATAGAACTTTTCCTGCGAAGAGTCCATCAGGGAAGATGGTCTCTCCATTCCATCGGAAGGCTGCTTATAGGGTGATTCACTGCCCAGGCCAAAAGGTCGATATGTAGGTACAGAATTGGAGAGTTCCCGGGGGTAGCTTTCCTCTCTCCCAGGGGGTGGCGATCTTGTACTGCTGGGTGTTGAGGAACCAGGACTAATGATCTTAGAAAGCAGGGACATGGTGTCTACACTGCTGGATGTGGGCTTGTCCATCATCTCATCCTGGGTGGGCGTCCCACTCCTTTCATCCCGCACAGGGGTTCCGTCAATGTTGTCGATTGACGTGCTAGTAGGGCCACGCTGGAAGTCTGAGGGGTGGCTTTCTGCTGGGGCACTGGACCCCAAGCTGCTCAGGATAGGGATGTTTAAGTTTAAGCCACTGAAACCAGGATTACCTTTTAAGAAGTTGTGGATCTTCATTTCCAGGCTTGGAGAGGTGGACTCGGACTCCAGCTTTGGCTTGGAGATCTCGGAAGATTGGCACAGGGCAACTTCAGTAGGTGGGGCCGCGGGGTTAGTAGTGTGGGTTCCTGTGAACCCAATAGAGTTGGATGGTAGCTTAAAAGTAGTGCTTGGGAGCCCTGGGCTTTGCCCGATTGAGGCCTTGCTGGCTGATGTTGAAGAGACTTCAGAAGTTGATGAATTAGGAGAATAGTTGAAGCTTTTGGGAATAAAGGATTGGGTATTGGAGGGCAGATTTCTTCCTTTTATGCTAGAGACTGTGGTGTTGGCAGGGGAAGCTGAAGTGCTCTGGGATGCAGCTTCACTGGCTGGGACTGGGTTCCCAGTAACACTCTGGAGTAGAGATGACAGGCCTGTAGAAACAGAGATTAGAGGCATTAAAAAGAACAACTGCCTACCTTACAATAAAAACAATGTCGGCTAATCGGATGTTCTCATTCATTCCAGTGGGAACCAGACAGACGTTAAAATATGAGGCCAAAGGGAATCCAGACCAAACAAGCAATGGCTAAATGTCATAGAAAATACTGCACCTATTTCTCAACATAAAGAGAGCAAATTACTGAAATGTTTCTACTACAGTCATCAAACAAGTCCGACGTGGCACAATAAAAAGGCAACAGGAAAGGGGAGATTTTAGTGTCAGAATCATTCACAGTTTAAACAAGACAAAGCAGAAGAAAGGAGGCAAAATTATCCTTAAAATAACACTTGAAGCCAGTATTTCTTAACACTGGATCTGTGGTACTGTTTCTCTAAATGCAAATAGATATTCTGTCCAACTCTTCCTTTCCAGCCTCCACAACTGTTTCTAATAAGTTAATGTACACGGTTATTCTCAAGAGAGAGAGAGTGTATGCACATTGCTGAAATTTATTTCAAACGGGGTCACTTTTTTCAAGCGTCTCTTGCTAGCTTTGGGGAAACAATGCTTTTAGCTATCATTTTTGGTCGTAATATCTTGCAGTAGTAAACATACACACATACCACAAAGAATTACAAAGGTCGACCACCTGATAGCTTGGAAAATTCAAGAATTATTCATCTACCCAGGTTGACACTGATGAGATTCAAACCTACTCACTGATAGATAAAACCTCAGAAGCTCTGAGAAAGAATTCTTTGGGGCAAAGGCTGAAGTCCACCAAAGCAAACTGCTCCTGTAGAAAACTTTTTTAGAAAAATACTTGACAAAGAGATAAATAGGAGGTCCTATAAATTCAATCATATTTTGGAAAATTTACCCTGTGTAAGTATGCACAAAAAATGAAAACTTTTTGTGCATACTTTACCCAAGTTATAGTTTTTAGTCACACACTAAAACTTTTCTCTCATAATGACATGGTGAATAAAAACAGTATTTCAGAGGATACTTTAATTAATGCTTCTTCAAAATTTCAACTTTAATCCAATATTTACTAAGAGACTTAAGTTCTGATTCTGAGATCACTCCATCCTTGGAACATTTTTAACTGCCAACAATTTCTATATAAGTGCATGATTTTTGTTATCCAATATTTACTAATATCTGAATAATAAATATCATTTATTTCAATTATCTTCCTGAAAAATAAGCTCTACGTTTCATTTCCAAAAAGTTCTCTGGCTCTATAAATTACCGCCGCTAACAGATATAATTCTTAGTAGCCACTATTCATAGCAAAATCCTGAAGCGCTAGAATATGACATCATATGAATTTTAAAAGCTATTTCAGTGTATCTTTTAGATACTGTGGGATGAAACGACACTACTCAGATTTCTGGTAACAGGTGAGATAGTCTCTGACCACTAAGCCGCTACATATTTTCTTCAATCTTAACAGGTTATCCTTTATGGCCCTTTTGCCCACTGAAGTAGTTCTTCTGTGTTGAAAACCTGTCAGTAATGGTTGCGGGTGACACAATCAGAGATTCTAAGACATTCCTTTTATAGTCTTTTAAAAGTCAAGAATTCTACTCTCCACAAGGAAAGGAAAGGTGATGAACTACTCTGTTACCCCCACAAAGGCTGTTTTCTGGGGTCTCCAGAAAAACATTTTGTCAGAACACATTTAGTTCTGCTCAAATTCTGCCTGATGAGAAAGTCCACAAGACACAGTGTAATAATCTACTGATTACTATAATCTATCTGAAAGGAAAAGCTGTAAATATTATTATGCCTATGTAAGACGCTAATAAAAACAAATGAGTTCAACATTTCTACTGTAACTGCAGGATGGTGACAGAAGAGGGCCTAGAAGGGAGAAATCATAACCATGCCGATCCCTCAAACTAATTATCTCTAAAATTCTTACTATCGGATATGCTGTAGTAGATCATTAATCTTTTATTGCTGGTGCCGATATATGGTAGCTGCGGGTTACCGTTTAACAGCATTTAAGTCTATGTAGCAAAAATCTGCTACATCTTATCTGAAGGCAAAGTTCGCTATAATCTAGTCCTTGGTTGATCCACTTCCAGAATAGTTTAGGAAATAAAATTAATAGAAACCTGTCTTGCTCTCTATTCATATAAAGCAGGGCTTCTCAACCTAAGCACTACCGGCATTTTGGGCTGGATTATTCTTTGTTGTGGGGGCTGTCGTCTGTATTACAGGATGTTTTACAGCATCTCTGGCCTCTACCCGCTAGATGCAGTAGCTCCTCCACCCCCACCCCAGTTGTGACAAACACAAACGTGGCCACACATCGCCAAATGTCCACTGGAGGCTGCTGGTTGAGAACCTCCATAGAGCTAAATTGCTATCCTGACGATACTGCTCCAGTATTTGTAATTCATTGCATAATTACACTTAGGTGCTAAATAAAGATTGTGTTGGTATCTGGAGGGCCTAAGAAGAGAGAGCAGGTGAGCTTTATGAAAAAAAGTTAGAAGCAGACAGTTTTAGACACAGAAGAGGCAATTAGCAAAGCCGAATACAGAGGTTCAAATAAAGCAGAAATTATAGGTAGGCGAACACAAAAAAGATGTGCTATACCTATAAATAGAGGCCTCTATAGAACATGAGGACATTAAAAAAAGAAAATCATGTCTTATAAGGGTTTTTTTTAAAGGTTTTATTTAATATATTTGAGAGAGACTGACAGAGAGAGAGATGGAGAGAGAGAGAGCACGAGCAGGGGGAGTGGCGGGCAGAGGCAGAGGGAGAAGCAAACTACCGCCGAGCAGGGAGCCCAACGAGGGGCTCGATCCCAGGACCCTGGGATCATGACCTGAGCCAAAGGCAGACGCTTAACTGAATGAGCCACCCAGGTGCCCTCAGAAGATTTTTTTTTTTAAGGATTTATTTATCTGAGAAAGAAAGAGAGGAGATCAGGGGCAAAGGGAGAGAGTGTCTTAAGCAGACACTGCACCAAGTGCAGAGTTTGACTGAGGGCTTGATCTCACAGCCCCGAGACCACAACCTGAGCTGAAACCAAGAGTCAGACACTTAACAGACTGCGCCCCCCTCGTGCTCCGTCCCTTAAGATTTTTGATAGTCGACTGACCTTTCTTACTATCTTTAGCTCTGGTTAACACCAAAAATGTGAACCTCGATATATACTATAAAAGCTGGAATAAATGTAGCCCCTGGGGGTGGGGGGTCATGGTGTAGATCAAAGAACACTGGACTCCAGTCAAAAAAACTGGCTTTTGGTCTCAGTTCACCATTGAATAGATAAATGTGTAACCTTAAGCAGATCACATCGCCTCACTAGCCTTAATCTCACCTGAAAAGGAGGGGATTAGACTAGACAGTATTAAGTGTCTTTTAGCGTTGACATTTTATAACTCTATTAATGCCAGCTTGCAGATGATACATATAGAGAAGATAAACTAACTGTACTATACATTCCATGGCTTTGGATTCTTCAGAAATGGAATCCAGGATTAGACCAGAGCCAAACACTCACAGTTCGAGTCCCTCTGGCATATGTTGGTTTACCTTGCAGTGCTGGGGCTGACTGTGTCTGGGTTTTGGAAAGAGCAGACAGAATGCTCTCTGGGGTGATCTCCACCTTCGAGAGGATATTTGCCAGAGGATTGTGAGATGTTGTCGGGGCAGGTGCAGGTGTTTTCAGGCCACTGCTGAGGTTGCTGGGACTTGTAGGAGTTCCTGGAGAAGGTCTTGATGCAGGACTGACCCCTGGTGGCAGAAAGATTAACTCAAGAAAATGCGATTCAAAATGACCATTAAATTCACGATCCTTTCCACTCAATCAGGATTGCTCCCACGACAGATCCACAAACAGGGCATACCATGGCTTGCACAAAGGAAAAACTGAAAATTAGATTAAAATCAGCTCCTATCGACTTGGAACACCCCTAAGGTAAACAAGCATTAAGTTTTTTTTTTTTCCATATGCATTTGTCAGTTTTAAAAGCTAGCAGAAAGAGATTTTGGGAACCTCTTTCTTTTTCCTCTGCCAAATGCAACCTATACCTGAGTCCTATAGGTGCTCAGTAAGTATTAATGGCTGATTACGATCAGAGCCATTACAATAGTATAACTCGGCCACTGCATAATTCTATGTGATTAATACATTGCTTTTAAAATGAGATTATATAAGCAACTTCCTTTACATCTTTATATTTTAATTTTTTTTTAAGTAGGCTCCACACCCAACACGGGGCTTGAACTCATGACCCCAAGATCAAGAGTTGCACCCTCCAGGGACTGAGACAGCCAGGAGCCCCTACATCTTTACATTTTATTTTTTTATTTTTTATTATTTTTTAAAGATTTTATTTATTTGTCAGAGAGAGAGAGAGCACAAGCAGAGGGAACAGCAGGCAGAGGGAGAAGCAGGCTCCCCACTGAGCAAGGAGCCCCATGCGGGACTTGATCCCAGGACCCTGGAATCATGGTCCGAGCTGAAGGCAGATGCCCAACCAACCGAGCCACCCAGGCGTTCCCATCTTTACATTTTAAAACATAGGGTTAACTTTTAATATAGAAAACAAAAGTATATAAAAAGAAGAGAAAATAATTTTTGAATGACCAAAAATATGAGCAGCTATTTCACAAGGAATACTAAATGATAAAGTATTTTCATACTATTCTCAATAGTATACTATTACATCATAGTATACAACAATAGTATACTATATATATATAGTATACAACAATACTATTTTCATAATATTCATTCAAAAATACTAAATGATAAAGAAATGAAAAAGTTTAACCATATCTTAATCAAAGAGATGTAAACTGAAACAAATGACTCTCTTTTTTTTTTTTTTGAGAGTTGGGGGCAAGAGAGGTAGGGGGAGGTGGAGAGAGAATCTCAAGCAGGCTTCACGCCCAGCGGGGAGCCCGACATGGAGCTCTATCTCACAACCTGGAGATCATGACCTGATCCAAAATCAAGAGTTGGATGCTCAACTGAGTCAACCAGGTGCCTGACTTTTTGTCTGTTTTTTATTTTTATTTTATTTTATTTAAATTACAGTATGAAATCCACTTTTTAATTTTTTTGATATCCATTCATTTTTTTTTTTAAAGATTTTATTTATTCATTTGACAGAGAGAGATCACAAGTAGGCAGATAGGCAGACAGGGAGAGAGGGGGAAGCAGGCTCCCTGCTGAGCAGAAAGCCCGATGCAGGGCTCGATCTTAGGACCCTGAGATCATGACCCAAGCCGGAGGCAGAAGCCTTAACCCACCGAGCCACCCAGGTGCCCCTTGTTTTTATTTTTTTAAAGATTTTATTTATTCATTTAACAGAGAGAGAACACAAGCAGGCAGAGAGGCAGGCAGAGGCAGAGAGAGGAGCAGGCTCCCTGCGGAGCAAGGAGCCCGATGCGGGACTCGATCCCAAGACACCGGGATCATGACCTGAGCCAAAGGCAGCTGCTCAACCAACTAAGCCACCCAGGCGTCCCCCCTTGTTTTTTTTTTTTTTTTATTAAGATTTTATTTCTTTGATACAGAGAGAGAGATCACAAGTAGGCAGAGAGGCAGGCGGAGAGAGAGGAAGAAGCAGGCTCCCTGCTGAGCAGAGAGCCCGATGCGGGGCTCGATCCCAGGACCCCGAGATCATGACCTGAGCCGAAGGCAGCGGCCTAACCAACTGAGCCACCCAGGTGCCCCCCTTGTTTGTTTTTTAAAGTAATCTCTACACCCAATATGGGGCTCGAACTCACAACCATGAGATCAAGAGTTGCATGCTGGGACGCCTGGGTGGCTAAGTCGGTTAAGCATCTGCCTTCAGCTTAGATCACGATCCCAGGGTGGTGGGCCCAGCAGGGAGCCTGTTTCTCCCTCTGCCTGCTGCTCCCACTGCTTGTGCTCTCTCTCTCTCTGACAAATAAATAAAAGTGATGAAAAGAAAGAAAGAAAGAGAAAGAAAGAACGAAAGAAAGAACGAAAGAGAAAGAAAGAGAAAGAGCTGCATGCTTGGGACACCTAGCTGGCTGAGTTGGTGGAGCATGCAACTCTTGATCTCAGGGTTGTGGGTTTGAACCCCATGCTGGGTGTAGAGATTACAGGGTAAAAAAAAAAAAAAAAAAAAGAGAGAGAAAGAGAGTTGCATGCTCTACTGACTAAGCCAGCCAGGCGTCTCCAAATAAATGACTTTTTTTTTTAAAGATTTTATTTATTTATTTAATAGAGAGAGACACAGCAAGAGAGGGAACACAAGCGGTGGGAATGGGAGAGGGAGAAGCAGGCTTCCTGCCGAGCAAGTAGCCCGATGCTGGGCTCGATGCCAGGACCCTGGGATCATGACCTGAACCATAAATAGCTGCTTAACAACTGACCCGCCCAGGTATCCCCTAAATGACTTTTTAGGACTGAATTTGACAAAATATTAAAATAAGACAAAATAGTGTTGTAGAGTTTGAGGAACAATGAAATGTTCATGTGCTTGGTACATAAAGCAGTACATTTTGGGGAATCATTTTAGTTTTAACATGAAAAGACTAAAAACCTACATATTGATTTTTTTTTTTTGCTTTTATCTTTTAGAAAAACACATTTGAGTTTTTATGAAGAAATTAAATAATTGGGATTTTCTTCAAAATAATCAATATTGGGTAAGGCATAGCAGAAACAAGACTGGCCATGTGTTTCTACTGCTGAGAATGAGTGATGATGAGTACATGGAAATGCTCTACCTTTGTATATTTTCATTAAAATTTCCGCAAAGGGAAAAAAAAAGCCCCATATACTCAATCATTTAGGAAGGGTTGTGCATAGAGTTTAGCATCAAGGTTGTTCATTATTCTTCATAATAGTGAAAAACTAGGAAACATACTAGATGCCTAGTAATAAAGGCTTAGATAAATAAATTCATTAAAAATATAGTGAAGTATAAATATAATACTGAAAGAAAAATTATTATAAATATTTAATCTACTGAAACATTCTCTCTCTCCAACACACACACACATAAGTAAGGTTAGACACAGGTGGTGTCCTTTGGGGTAGTAGGACTGCAGATATTTATTTTATTCTCTTATTTTCTAATTTTTCTATAATGACCATGTACTGGTCTTATTTTTTTGATTTAAAAAATTACTTTTAGGGGCACCTGGGTGATTCAGTCGTTAAGCGCCTGCCTTTGGCTCAGGTCATGATCTCAGGGCCCTGGGATCGAGCCCCGCATCGGGCTCTCTGCTCAGTGGGGATCCTGCTTCTCTTTCCCCCTCTGCCTACTGCTCCCTCTGCCTGCTGCTGCCCTGCTGTGCTCTCTCTGTCAAATGAATAAATAAAATCTTAAGGAAAAAAAAATTACTTTTAATTTAAGAAAAAAAAAATCAACAAAAAACCCGACTGATGGCTCAATTAGAAAGATGAAAATAAGCTTTTTATTCTCTTATGGGGCTTACTTACCAGTATTTTTCATGACTGATGTTAGGCTGCTAAGGATAGAACTGATCTTCGCCAGATCCACATTAGCCAGGTTTGGCAAAGCCAACGTTGGAGAGGGGGACAGGAGAGAAGTATTCACAGGCTTTGGAAGAGGTGGGGTTACTGTCACGGTAGCAGGCACTGGGGTACATGAAGAGGCCTTTGAGATGCTTTCTGTTGGCTTTGTAGACATAGAAGTAGATACAACTGACTTCTCCACAGGTTTTTCCTTCCTGTCCTCTACTGTTTAAAGAAAAGAGGTGACACTGCATTACTGCTTTCCACAACTTTTCTTCCAGTGTGAAACATGTCCTAATAGTGCCTCATTTGGGGGTATAAAGCACTAAGCTTTAGAGAAAAATCATTTACTTCATGATTTTTAAATAAGTCATATTCTTTGTTCCTTCTCACCTTCAATATCTGCATAAAATAAATTTTTCAAATTCATTTTTTATCTATTCAAAGATTTTGTTGCATTTTCTTAGTGTTTGTGTATTAAATTTGTACATTTCTGGGATCATGTTATTATTTGGTACACATCTGTGTTCTTTTAGTAATGATATTTATAGTCATGAATTATCCTGTCCTTTCTTATCCATTAACCTGAAAGCTTTCTAAGACATAGAAACTCTGTACTTACTTTCTTGTATTTTTCTTTGACTTCCTGAAATTGGTGTAACTGGTGGATAAAACTATAGGTACTAACTCGAAAGTGCAATAAATTGCCTTTATAATATACTCCTTTTAATACTAAAATGCTATGCACTATATGAAGAATGCATTAAATTCAACAGAAGTCCAACTGCCCAAGAAGAAAAATCATAAAAGCTAGGAGTGTCATAGAAACAATGCACTGATCCAGGTTAAGTTTGTGTGTTTGTGTATGTGTGTATGTATGTATGTATATAATTTCTACACCCAATGTGGGACACAAACTCTCGACCCTGAGATCAAGAGCCACATGTTCTACCCCCTGAGCCAGCCAGGGGCCCCCAGGTTAATTCTGAAAGCACAGTTAACAAACTGTGGCTTTGGAATCTTGAAGGTCAAGAGTGACAGAGGGTAAGGTATTCCAGTATAAGTGCCCCAATCTCTAGAACAGTGCTTCTCAATAGAAATGTAACTTAAACCACACGCATAAATTTAAATTTCCTAGTGGTCATATTAAAAAAAAGCAGAAACGGGTAAAATTATGTATTTTATCTCAGTATCTCCCAAATATTTTCTTTTTTTTTAAATTTCTCCCAAATATTTTCATTTCAATATGTTATAAATACAAAAATAACTGAGGTATTTTTACTTTTTGTGGGAACTAAGTTTCTTGAATCCACTGTGTATTTTTTAAGTACAGCACATCTCAAGTTGGACAAGCCACATTTCAGATGCTCAAGAGTCACATGTAGGTAGTGGCTACCATACTGAATGGACCAGATCTTAAGCAATGATTCTTGGCCCGTGTGGCATACCAAATCCTGAACCAGGATAATAATACCTTGGGTTACAAGGTATTGTAATCTTACAAGGATTGAACTATCAGCCTGTGATAGATTCATTGGTGGGAAAGCAAAATAGATTAGGAACAAGTTGCCTATTAACCTCGTAAGGACATACCAATGATTTTTGACCCATCATCTTCCACATCTGAGAGTTCCATGTCTTCTACATCACGATTATCTGTCACAGGCTCAGGTGTGGCAGATTTCTCACTCTCCATGGCTGGTGATTGGGATTCCTCACCTCCCATTCCCTGAAAAGGAGACTCAGAACCAGTTGGAGAAGGAGCATCCATGCTTGGGGAAGGGACTGGTGATTCTTCAGGATCAGGAAGGGTTGACTTCAATTGATCCAGCTTTTTCTTTAAATTGTTCACTCGGTTTGCGAAGGTTTTATATGCCTAAAAGAGGAAAAGAAGAGTTATTCCTTTGAGAAAAGGACCAAGATGCTACCATTTTCACTTTGACCAGATTCTCTCATTATTATTAACTATATGCCTGGTACAAAACAATAATAATAAAAAATCATCTGTCAAGCATGGAACAGTTTCCAATTTCTGCTTTTTTTTAATTTAAAGATTTTATTTATTTATTTGACAGAGAGAGAGATCACAAGTAGGCAGAGAGGCAGGCAGAGAGAGAGGGGGAAGCAGGCTCCCCGCTGAGCAGAGAGCGCGATTCGAGGCTCGATCCCAAGACCCTGGGATCATAGCCTGAGACTAAGCCAGAGGCTTTTACCCACTAAGCCACCCAGGCATGACAGAACTTTTGATTTTAGAACACTTTTAGGTATAAAAACTTACTGTGAAGATTATAGTGTTCTCGATTATCCCTTTTATTAACCTCAAACATTAGTATGATACATTTGTCACAATTAATGAACCAAGTTTGATAATTATTATTAACTAAAGGCCACATACTTCAGGCAGACTTCTTCAGTTTTTATCTAATGTCCTTTTTCTATTCCAGGATCCCATGTGGGAAAGCACAGTTCGTTCGTTTGTTCATTCGTTCATTCATTCATTCACTCATTTTTAAAAGATTTTCTTCATTCATTCATTCATTTTTAAAAGATTTTCTTTATTTATTTGAGAGCGAGCGAGCCAGAGACAGCATGAGAGGGGAGAAGGTCAGAGGGAGAAGCAGACTCCCCATGGAGTTGGGAACCCGATGTGGGACTTGATCCCGGGACTTCGGGATCATGACTGAGCTGAAGGCAGTCGCTCAACCAACTGAGCCACCCAGGTGCCCAAGCACAGTACATTTAAGAGTTACGTCTTCTTAGGCCCCTCTTATTTGTGAGGTGGTTAGATTTTCCTTGTTGTTGGTTTTTTTAAAAGATTTATTTATTTATTTATTTGATAGAGAGATCACAAGTAGGCAGAGAGGCAGGCAGAGAGAGGGGGAAGCAGGCTCCCCGCTGAGCAGAGAGCCCGACGCAGGGTTCGATCCCAAGACCCCGAGATCATGACCCGAACCAAAGGCAGAGGCTTTAACCCACTGAGCCACCCAGGCGCCCCTTCTTGTTTGTTTTAAAGATTTTATTTATTTATTTGTCAGAGAGAGAGAGAGCAGAAGCAGAGGGAATACAGGCAGAGGGAGAGGCAGGCTCCCTGCTAAGCAAGAAGTCCCTGATATGGGACTCGATCCCAGGACCCTGGGATCATGACCGGAGCTGAAGGCAGACGCTTAACCAACTGAGCCACCCAGGCGTCCCAGATTTTCCTTGTTTTTGATAACCTTGATGGTACCAGTCAGGTATTTTATAGACTGTCCCTCAAATTTGAGATTTGCTTGATGTTTTTCTCATGATTAGACTGGGGTTATAGGTTTTTGGTAGGAAGACCATAGAGGTAAAGCACTATTGTCAACATGTCACATCAAGGATACACAGAATTGATATGACATACCATTGTTGATGTTAAGCTTCATCACTCAGCTTAAATCCTATTGATCTAATTATCTTAATGTTCATGCCTTAAAACAATGTGTCTTTTTCTTTTGGGTATTTGGGTGGTCAAACAAGAAACATTTTTAAAAAGGAAGGGAACAGGGATGCCTGAGTGGCTCAGTTGGTTAGGCGGCTGCCTTTGGCTCAGGTCATGATCCCAGAATCCTGGGATCGGGTCCCTTATCGGGCTCCTTGCTCGGCAAGGAGCCTGCATCTCCCTCTGCCTCTGCCTGCCCCTCTGCCTGCTTGTGCTGTCTCTCTCTCTGTCTCTGACAAATAAATAAATAAAATCTTTAAAAAAGGAAGGGAACAGAAAAGAATATACTAGAATTGAGCTTTTGCTTCTGGATATACTTGAGTAGCTCTCAATTAGAATTAGAGCAATGCTCCCACCAAGAACTAGGAAAGTCAGATTTATACACACACATACTTGCACACACATGCACTCGTGCACACGTTTCAACGTGCTGGGGAGTGCTGAGGTAACCAAGTGGCAAATTCTACAGCAAGGGGAAACCATTAGGAAAGAAAGCTAAGCTGACATTCTGCAGATGCCTTTTTTCTCAGGGTTCTGCTGATTTGGGGGAGCCAGGTAAGAATTTGAGAATTCAGGTAAAAGGACAAGGCAGAGGGCCACTACTACAAATGAAGAAAAAGCAGAGCTTTTTAACAGTCTTGCTGGTCTATAGAGACAGAAATTAAGAGACTTGAAAGGCCAAGATTCTGGTGAAAGAGAAAGGATTGAAATGGCTCAATGATATGTTATTTTAGTTCTTCAAGATATTTCTTAAATTCTGAAGAAGAGGGAATTAAGAAGCCAAGCAGAAAACTTCTTATTCTTTTTTATTTTTTTAAGATTTTATCTATTTATTTGACAGAGAGAGAGAGAGATATTATAAGTAGGCAGAGAGGCAGGCAGAGAGAGAGAGAGGGGGAAGTAGGCTCCCCGCTGAGGAGAGAGCCCGATGCGGGTCTCGATCCCAGGACCCTGAGATCATGACCTGAGCCGAAGGCAGAGGCTTTAACCCACTGAGGCACCCAGACACCCCCAAGCAGAAAACTTCTGAAAAGAGTAGTTTAACATAGTCTCATGTGTTAAGGAGACAAGGATTAGGATTCAGATCATGCAGGGGAAGAGGGCCCTAATGATCACCCCAGTCTCTCAGTGGGAAAACTCTATGTCCTAGAAGCTGGGAAGAACCAGAAGACAGAGTCATTGCCCAAACTGCAATTCAGCCCAAGTCAGTTCAGTTTCAGATCTGATTAACATGATCTCAGCTCTCATAATATCTGCAAACCCCAGCAAGGGGAAGGGTTTATTCTATCTGGAGGAAGAGAAATCATCCAGAGACTCTATAAACACTTTCATACACAATGTTAGCACTCAATACAAAATTAGCCAGAATGCCAAGAGATAGGACCAAATGACCTAAAAGAAAAAAAGACATTAGAAACAGACTTGTAACAAGTGAAGCCAGTATTGGAATTATCTGACAAAAACCAAATAGTTGTTTCACATGTTCAAGAAAATAGAGAAAAATCCCTTCTTGAACACTT
>CM052798.1:92338517-92391055 GCA_028533885.1 Nasua narica | reverse complement strand
GAGAGAGAGAGAGTATGAGAGGGGAGAAGGTCAGAGGGAAAAGCAGACTCCCCGTGGAGCTGGTAGCCCGATACGGAACTCAATCCCAGGACTCCAGGATCATGACTTGAGCCGAAAGCAGTTGCTTAACCAACTGAGCCACCCAGGGGCCCTGCAAGGCCCTATTTCCAAGTAAGGTCACATTCATGTGTACCAGGAATTGGGACTCCAACATCTTTCTCGGATACACAACTCAATCCCTAGTAATTACCAAGTGAGAACTTCTCAACGGACAAGCACGGAAGATACATCTATAAGATATCAAAAGGAATAGAATAGGTAATGGAAGACATCAAACTTGTGTGACAAATGAAAAATGGAAAGAGAAGAACACAATCAATTCTGTGATATCCCTACCGAAGATGCATAACCTGATTCTGATCACAAAAAAATCACATAAATCCAAACCAGGAGACACTAAACAAAATATTTTGTTATAATCTTCAAACATATTTAAAATATGAAAATCAAGGAAAAGACTGAGGAATTGTTTTAGATCAAAAGAAAGTAAAAAGAAATGCAATAAATGGAAGCTGTTATTCTGGACAGAATCTTCTGCTATAAAAACTAGTCAACTGGAATAGGGTTTAAGTATTATATAATAACAGTATGTCAACGTATGGATTAATTTCTGATTAACTGGCTACACTTTCTGGTTGTGAAGGAGAATATAACAGTCTGGCAGGAAAACACACATGAAAATATTTGGGGGTGAGAGGATATCACCAATTTATTCTCAAATGATTCAGGAAAAAATGTCTTCATAATGTACTTAAGGTGTTTAAGTTTGAGAATGTTTCAAAATTTAAAAAAGAATGAAAAGCTGAAAGACAGGAAAAAATGAAGAAAAACAATTAACAGAATTTTACCAGAAAATCAAATTCTTTGTAAAAAGAAATCAGGGGAGGGGAGGGAAAAAAAAAAATCAAAAGGTGATTCTAGAACTGAAAAATAAGCCAACTAAAATTAATTGATGGGTTTAACATTAAATAAGGTTCAGCGGAAGAGAGAATTAATGAATTAGAAGACTGGTTAATAAAAAATATCTAGAAGGAAGCACTGAGAAAAGAAGGATGGAAAATACAGAAAGGAACATAAGAAGGAACTCAGTGATGAGATCTAATATATGTATTAAAAGAGTTTCAGGAGAGGAGAGAGAATGGAATAGAAATAATACTTGAAGAGTTAACAGTCAAGAATTTTCCAAAATTTGTGAAAAACATCTAGTAATTTGTTATGGGGTGTGACCCTCCAGAGTCACAGGTCCAAGTCCTCACCCTGTATTATACAACTCAGAATGTGACAAGTTTTTACAGAGGTAATCAAGTTAAAATAAGGTCATTAGGGTGGGCCCTGAGCCAAAATGACTGGTATCCTTAGAGAAAGGGGAAATCTGGACACAGACACGCACTGAGAAAAGACAATGTAAAGACATACTGGGAGAAAATGGCCATCCACAAGTCAAACTATGAAGCCAGGAACAGAACCTTCCCTCACAACCCACAGAGAGAATCAAGCATGCTGGGATGTCTGGGAGGCTCAGTCAGTTGGGTGTCTGACTGACGTCAGCTCAGGTCATGATCCTGGGGTCCTTGGACTAAGCTCCGCATTGGACTCCCTGCTCAGCAGGAAATCCTCTTGTCCTTCTCCCTCAACCCCTTCCCTAACTCAGGCTTGTTCTCTCTCTTTCCCAAATAAATAAAATCTTTAAAAAAAATCAACCATGCTAACACTTTGATCTTGGACTTCTGGCTTCTAGAATTATGAAACAGACAACAAATTAATGTTTAAACCACCCAGTCTGAGATACTTTGTTACAGCAGCTCCAGTAAACTAATATATCATTGATTCAAAAAGTTCTACAAACCTCAAACCAGATACGAAAAAGACCATGTCAGACACATTGATGCCCAACTACTAAAAACCAAAGACAAAGAAGCACACTGGGCTCGGCAGAAGAAAGAATATTTGAACTTGAGGAGTGGTAAGTATAAATTAGGCAAAAATTAGTCCAGAGGGAAAAAAGAATGAATAAAACAGCAGAAATCTAAGACACATGGGATATGTAACTAAAATCTTCAAAGGAGAAGAGAGAGACTGGAAGAGAAGAAATATTTTAAAAGATAATGGTAAACGGTTTCCAAAATTAATGAAAGATACCAAAGCATAGATCCAAAATACTCAGTGAACCCCCAAGCAGGATAACTACAAAGAATACATCTAGGCACAGTTGACCTCACTACACAGACTTTACTAAACCCAAGAGTAAATAATCCCTATTTAGGTACCAGGAGCATCTCAATTTTTTCATATCTCATTCTTAAATATGAATGGAAAGAGATATTATCTGATTTTTGATAAAAGCCAGACTCATAAGAGAAAGACCAAGATAACCAGAGGGGAAAAAAAACCTCACGATCTCTCAGAAAGCAGAACAAATCAAGATTGTTCTATGTTCTCAATCAAGATTGAGAAAATATGAGAACATAGAAGAGAAAGAAATTATCCCACAACTGAAGAACACCGATCTTTAAACTGAAAGAGCCCTCCAGGTAACCCAAAACGAATGAAAAATAAAACCTCATATGTAGATACATCATTATAAAAACTTCAGGACACTATAAATGGAGTCCCTAAAAGCTCCCAGGGAAAAAAAAAGTTACCTACAAATGATCTTGCAAAGACTTCAAGTCAGTAACACTAAAGACAATGAAGTAATGCCTTTTAAGCTGTGAGGGGAAAATGATTTTCAACCAGACAAACTATGAAAGCAAATGTGAAAACAGTATAAAGATATTCTGAGGGGTGCCTGAGTGGCTCAGGTTAAAGCCTCTGCCTTCAGTTCAGGTCATGATCTCAGGGTCCTGGGATCAAGCCCCAAATCAGGCTCTCTGCTCAGCAGGGAGCCTGCTTCCCCCTCTCTCTCTGCCTGACTCTCTGCCTGCTTGTGATCTCTCTCTGTCAAATAAATAAATAAAATCTTAAAAAAAAAAAAAGATATTTTGAGATCTAAGGACTCAAGAGACTCAGAAAATTTACCTCTCCTAAATCCCCTATTTTTGGAAATTAACCGAGGATATGCTCCACCAAAATAAGAGAGAAAACCAAAAAAAGAAGATAAAGAATCTATAAAATAGAGTGCTCAACTCAAAATATCAGTAAAAGAAAGTCCTAGAATGAGATCCAGACACTTCAAACTGGAGCAGGGGATTCAAAGTTCAGCTAATGGGGAAAACGTGATTTCAGATATTTGATGTGATAATTTAGAAAGTAAAAAAAAAGGCTCTGAGAAAGCAAACAATGCGAAAAAAATTCTAGGAA
The DNA here is from genome assembly GCA_028533885.1 of Nasua narica. NCBI lineage: Eukaryota > Metazoa > Chordata > Mammalia > Carnivora > Procyonidae > Nasua > Nasua narica. The sequence continues at coordinate 92,387,695 of CM052798.1, read as the reverse complement.
AAAGAAAGTCTCCAATATTACCATACCCACTAGACCATATGGTGAACAATGTTTACACAGCTGTACTATAATTTTTGTTTATTAATTTTCAGCCTTTAGAGCAAGTAAGTAACATTTAATTGATTACAGAGTAGAATGTAAATATTCTCAACCTTGACAATGTGAAAGTACAGTTTACTGAAGTTGAGAAACTGAAAGGATAAATGAGAACTAATGGGAAGGGATGTTAATAACCTCATTCTACATAGTAAAGAGTCTAGAATTAGTGGTCAAAAAAATATCGAATACAGTACTAGCATGTACAAAGATGATCAACAGATTTAAAAGTTACATAATGCTGTTGGGAGAAGGAGGAAGGCAGTTCAATCCTCATCTGTCACATACCAAGAAGTTAACAGGTATTCCTTAAATAGGATAAATCAAGAAAGAATAATATAGGAATATTATTCAGAAAATATGAAGGTAAAAGCCAAAAGCCAAAAGCTAAAAGCCAAAAAACAAAACAAAACAAAACAAAACAAACAAACAAACAAAAACCAAAAAAACCCAAATGAGTTAAAAGGGATTGCGTCTAGAAAGTGGGACTGGTGGAATCTAGTCTCATCTGCTTTTATGACCATACACAGAGATTAAAAGTATTAAAAAAAAAATTCAGGGCACCTAGGCAGCTCAGTCAGGTAAGTGTCCTGCTTAAGATTCTCTTTCTCTTTCTCCTTCTGCCCCTCCCCCTACTCTTCTATAAAAATAAACAAATAAATAAAAATTAAAAAAATTAAGTATAACACAGTTTCTTTCAGAGGCCATTAGTAACAGAATTTTTTTTTAAAGGTTTTATTTATTTATTTGACAGAGAGAGAGAGCACAAGCAGGCAGAGTGGCAGGCAGAGGCAGAGGGAGAAGCAGGCTCCCCGCTGAGCAAGGAGCCTGATGCAGGAGTCCATCCCAGGACCCCGGAATCATGACCTGAGCCGAAGGCAGCTGCTTAACCAACTGAGCCACCCAGGCGTCCCTACTAACAGAATTTTCAAAACAGAATGTTTCCATCTAGTTTTCTGGTAAAACAATAAAGTAGTTATACTTCTGCCCAATTTTTATATCCTGTAACATTAACTAGGCACACTCCCTTTGAAATGCTAAGACATAAAGCTTTAGTAAAGCTTAATGGTCAGGGTATCCAGGAACTTCAGTGTCAAAAAAAGCCAGGTCTTAATTTGGACTCCTCCACCTGCTGGCTCTATTACCTTATACAAGGTTAATGACCTTCTTCAAAAGAAACTTCTTCATCCATGCACTGGAGGTAATAATGTTTACCCTCACAGAGTTACAGAACTCATACAGCCGTCACCGATTTATAATAAGCAATCAATATAAGATAGCTTTAATTATTACTTACATTGGCCACCACTTTTACTTCTTTGTACTGTGCTTCATAGAAAATTCCTGCATTTTCCAGTGCTTCTGTTAGTGAGGGCCCATTTTTCACCTGCTTATCTAATCCATTCACGAATTCCTCGAGCTTGGAACTTGCCTCTTCAAATTCTTTGGAGAATTTCTTTCCACCTGTCTTATCTAAAATAACAGAAGTATTCATTTCAGGATAAAACAGGAAATGTAAAAAACTCAAACTTTTGAAGAAAAACCCTTTTACATCATCTGTGAACCTGCTCTTGCTGCCTTAGTCTCAGTTTCACCTTAAAGGAGATTCTCCAAATCACAAAACCCACAAAACAGATTATTAAAACAACTCATGTGAATTTACTAGAATGTAGGCAAGAGTGTATCATGAAGACACCTATGATTAAGGTAAAGAAAAGAAAGTTCAACTAAAAGAAACTCTGTTGATTGTTTTTCTTCACAAGTTGGATGCTGAGCTGCTAATTCAGAGTAACAGGATGAGGCTGAATTCTGTTCACTTAAGATTCACTACAGAATGTGAGAAAATGGAGGTTCAGAAAAGTAAAGTGACCTCTGTATGTATCACATTAAAAATTCTTCTTTCCGGGGCACCTGGGTGGCTCAGCTGTTGAGCGTCTGCCTTCGGCTCAGGTCATGATCCCGGGGTGCTGGGATCGAGTCCCGCATCGGGCTTCGCTGCTCAGAGGGAAGCCTGCTTCTCCTTTCTCCTACTCCCCCTGCTGTGTTCCCTCTCTCGCTATCTTTCTCTCTCTGTGTTAAATAAATAAAAAATATATTAAAAAAATAAATAAAATAAAAATTCTTCTTTCCTATCTGAAGAAGATCCCTGATAAAGAGTACAAACCATGAATTGTTTTTTTCAAAAACAGTGGTATTACAAACTGTTACTTACTCTTCTAAGTGCACATCTTTCCCAGTGACTACTAGAATACAGCTTGAGATATGGGTACAAATTTTGGCTTTGCTAAAATTTTTATCAGCTGTGTAACTTACTGGGTAAGCTACTCATCTCCTTATGAAGCCTCAGATTTCTCATGTACAAAATGGAGGTTTTTAATAAGCTCGACTGATGTGAGAATTAAATTAGGTAACAATGGTTAAATTTAAAGTACAGTGCAAGAACGTAATAGGTGCCCAAATGAATAGTTGACAGCCAATTATTCATGATTTCAAAAATATTTATCAAATGCCTATTATGTAGCAGGCACTGCTCTAGGCACTAGGATACAGCAATAAACAAATAAGGATAATTTCTACCTTCATGAGATTTACATTCTAACAATTTATTAATATGATTATTATTTTTAACTTACAATCTAAGGAAAAGAGAGCAGCTAACTAGATTTTACAGGGACCTTATTAAACAACATACCTAAACCACATTATCACACATGTGAAATACATTTGTCTACATATAACCCAACATATCAAAAAAGCACTAGAAATGAGGAAAAGGACAGTTTGTTTTAATTACCTTTTTAGGTTTCTTTTTTCTTTTTTAGGTTTTTTAATTGTTTTTTTTTCTCCTGCTTTATTGAGATACAATCAACATATAACACTAAGTTTAAGGTGTGCAGTGTGAAAGACAAAAATTTACTTACGAAATTTTTTTAAGATTTTATTTATTTGACAGAGAGAGACAGAGACAGCAGGAGAGGGAATACAACCAGGGGGAGTAGGAGAGGCAGAAGCAGGCTTCCCACTGAGCGGTGAACCCCATGCGGGGCTCGATCCCAGCACCCTGGGATCATGACCTGAGCCGAAGGTGCCCCAGAGAATTTTAGGTTTTAGAGAGCAGTTGTGGCACTTCTGGTCTTCCAAGTCACAATTTCATGCATATAAATTTCATGGGGCGCCTGGGTGGCTCAGTCATTAAGTGTCTGCCTTCAGCTCAGGTCGTGATTCCAGGGTCCTGGGATCAAGCCCCGTGTCAGGCTTCCCACTCGCAGGAAGCCTGCTTCTCCTTCTCCCACTCCCACTTGTGTTCCCTCTCTTGCTGTCTCTCTCTCTCTCTCTCTGTCAAATAAATAAATAAAATCTTTATAAATAAATAAATAATTAAAACAAAAACAAAAAACAAAAAAAACCCAAGTTTCTCTTTGGGATAAGCCAGTCTGATGACTTAAAAATGACAGATCTGGGAAGAAAATCTGAGTCATTCTATTGAAAAAGAAGTATTACCTTTTAAACATTTAAGAGTTTCTGTGCTGCACACATCCACTCTCATGGTTGACAGCTGTTTTTCCTTCAGTTCTATCTGATCTTCTGAGCGCTTGTACAGCAGTAGCTCTTCAATGAGGGCCTGGGACTGAACACAGACCAGAGTCACATTTTGTTTATGAAATCATTCACTTATTCTCCCTTCCCCCATTAACATAAAACATGTCTAAAATCTAATAAAACTGAGAAGAGAGAAACCCTTTGCATTTCCTTATAATCAGGGATATCACCACCAATTTTCATGCCCAAACCGTATTTTTAGTTACATACTTTAAAATAGCCTTTCCTTAGTTCGCCAAAGCTAACTGAACATATAAGATTAAGGCTAAGACAAAGGTCTATTTATTCTTTAAATTTTAACTAGATAAATATAGACTCATTATGTTAACTCTAAGCAAATTCTAATTTAGTAGAGCTTCACAGAAGGATGAACCCCTTGTTCGGGGTGGGCGGTTCAATATAGAAATTGGCTGGTAATAGATATTCCGGAAGAAGGTTAATTCATCCATTAGAGGAACATAGAAAACTCCAAGAATTCTGATCCCAATCTAGATTCTTCCAGAACAGTTTAAACTTGTTTAAGATATAATTTATGTACAACTGAATAAAAATAAATCTTACTAGACTATATGGGGAACTGTAACAAACGGGGTGAATAAAAGCTCTGGCATATTAAATGTATTCTATAACTTACTCGAAATTCTGCAACTATCTTAGACTTGAGAGCAGCTTTTGGATTCGAGGATGCTGTTGAATTAAGCAAAAGGTCATTAAGAATACAGACACTAAAAGTCAACTAACATTCAGGTAATTTTTCGGCATTATAGTTAAGAGCTTATACTTTGAACATATGTCAAATATGCACACGTAAAGAATAATATAATTCTTAGAATAAATATTCCTAGAATATGAAATTTAAACATTCCCAAGTATGGGCAATATAAAAATATACTATTTAGATCGGTCTAACCTACTTACCTCCAACAGACCCTTTAAGTCATAAAGTCTTAGAATTATTGATTTAGAGATACTGAGATACACGGAGGACCTTTTTTTCCTAGTCTGACAGAGTTTAAGAGGATCTCAATACCTCAACTTAAGAGTGTTCAGGAGCAAGACATCCAATTAATCCTGACCACTGGCTGAAGAAAATTACCGATAAACATCAACTCTATTCCTACGATTTAGCTTTGGATTTCTTTCTCTGCTGACTCAATTCACTGCAAAAAGAGGCAGGAAAAGTTCTAAGTACATTACCACTGCGGTTCAACTTTGGCTGAAATGATGACTCTTGCTGTTCCTAAGCATGCAACTTATGACCAAAAGGATGTCAGAGGACGCCCTTAATCATGATGGATATCACACGCTTGCTGGAGTAAAACCATCCCAAGTGTCTTGTTTTACCTCCCAATTCTCACTGTCTTCTACCTCGTTCCCTCCACACCTTCCAGTCTTTCTCAATATTCCTCAGTTTGGCCCACAGCAGCCTAGCGCATGCAGAATTCCACTCCCTTGGTCTCATGCTGGGTAAACATGATAAACATAAAAGGAGCTCCCGTTAGAGAATGAGCTTCTGGCCAGGTTTTAGGCCCATGTCTAATCTGGTAGAGTGTGTCCCCAAATCTGAAGGATTTCATGGCTCCCAAAGAAATGCTTCTTAATGCCTAGTCTCCTCTTCAGCTCTGTTGTTTAATGTCAGCTGCCTCTAACTTCTTATATCTTTCAACCTAAGAGTCAGCCTGGGCACTATCAAGCATTTTTTTTCTTCTTTCACTCCCCCAACTACTCTTGAATCTTCACTCATTTAAACCCCTTTTCTGCATTTCCTTTGTTTAAAAGTAGGGGGGTTTTTTTTGGTTTGTTTTTGTTTTTGTTTTTAAAGAAGTAACTCCATGATGGCTTGTTTAGTCTAAGTCACCGGGTCACTCTCCCAGGCCTGGAAAACACAGGCTTCCCCGTGGTTTATGCCAGGTACGATGTCAAATGGTCTACATTTTCTTCTGCTCCAAAAAACAGGAGGTAATTTTATATTAGTTGAGATTTTGTTCCTTACTTTGTGATTTCTTCCACTGCTTATTCGGTTGTTTGTTCAGATTTTCTTTCAGCTGCTTCTGAGTTTTGAAAGTGGTACCTGGAAAACATTTCAGTTTTTGCAATCTGGCATTATGGGAAGCCGCTCTGTGTGTCCACTTCAGTGTCAAAGTTGTAGCATTGAAAAAAGGCAATCCGAGACTGTGTGTTGTTTCTCTTTCTTTCTTTTTCTTTAATTTTTATTAAAAAAAAAAAAAAAAAAACCAAATACCCACCAGATCTAAGAAGCTGTCAAATGAACGATTTCTATAATCAATAAAATTACTGATTTTGAGAAGAATAAGGCAAGAAGCTTAACAATACCAGTTAACACATTCAAATGAAGAATTTAACAGCTTCTTAGAAGATGCTATTTTAAAAGCAAATTTCTAGTCAAATAATGGTCACGGTATCAGGTATCATCACCAACTGTTATTTAATGACTCAATTACATGCATCTAATACACAAGAAATAAATAACTTTTTAAAAACAGGTACACAACTAACTGCAAATATAAATCAAAACAAAGACTAAATAAAGAATGCCAATATATGTTTAATATCAATTTAGTGGAAACTGAAACCCCATTAAAAAATTCTCCAACTGTAAGAGGAGAGGGCAGTAATTATTAAACATATAAAAAATAGTTTAAAACACTCAAAGGAAAACAAATGTAGGATAATAATCAGATAGCCATCATCACTTAATATGCTTGACTTTCTCTAGTCAATACAAACAAAATCCAAACCTCTGCAAAGCAATTCTATTTAAATTTTAATTCAAACATATTTATAATATTTAATTTTAAATAAATAGGACCCAATTCAGAACTTTTTCATTATAAAGCAACAGGACTAGATCTATAAAATATCTCTAATTTTAAAGACTCAAGGACTCGATTTTTTCTTTTAGGAGAGAAAATACACTTACTCAAAGCTTCTCTCAATGCCATAATCATTTCTTCTGGGTACACATTTCTATCTTCCCAGATTTTGAAGATTCGTTCTATAGACTTAGAGACAGATGGATCCCTGAGGACAAAGCAAAAGTGACACAGACAAATAAAAATGTTAATTTATATCTCAAACTAGAAATCTGAAAATAAAGGTGTCATCTAAATTATTTTCCAAATGTCTTCTGATGGTCAAGACATTTTTTTCTACATGTCTAATAGGACTAAAATCTTAAACACTATTAAAAAAATTTTTTTTAAAGATTTTACTTATTTGACAGAAAGTAGGAGAATGAGAGAAAGCACAAGCAGGGGGAGCAGCAGAGGGAGAGGGAGAAGCAGGCTCCTCATTGAGCAAGGAGCCTGATGTGGGGCTCAATCCCAAGACCCTGGGATCATGGCCTAAGCTGAAGGCAGACACTTAATTGACTGAGCCACCCAGGCGTCCCTTTAAAATTCTTTGAATTTTTAAAAATTGAAATACATTTGACACACTTTATTATTATTTTAACTGAAGTAGAGTTGACACATTAAAATCTTAAATATTGAGGTGCCTGGGTGGCTCAGTCAGTTAAGCATCTGACTCTCGGTTTCAGCTCAGGTCATGATCTCAGGGTTGTGAGATGGAGCCCTGTTTGGGATTAGCAGGGCGTCTGCTTGAGACTCTCTGCCTCTGTCCCTCCCTAGCTTGCGCTCTCTCTCAAGTAATTTAAATGAAATCTTTAAAATCTTAAACATTCTTACTCAATACTTTTTATCAATGACATATATGAGGTTATGCCAGCATGCTGAGCTTTCTGATGCATATGAAGTTAAGAAGGTTAGTCAATTGATACAAATGGCATCCCTCAAAATAAGGGAAGTTAAATAAAATGAAATCTTTTTTTTTTTAAGATTTTACTCATTTGGGAGAGACAGAGAGAGTGCACTCAAGAGAGAGTACAGCTAAGGGGAGGGACAGTGGGAGAAGGAGAAGCAAACTCCCAGCATGACCCAGGGCTCGATCCTGGGATTTTAATTTTTCTAAACTGAAGTACAGTTGACACACTTTATGATTATTTTTAATTGAAGTATAGTTAACACATTAAAATTTCCTTAAATGTTTCAAAAATGTCAATTTATGGTTGATTTGTTTGAATTGGGATCCAAGGAAGGCCAACACATTGCACTTGGGTATGCCTCTTTTTTTTTTTTAAATAATTGTTTTGTTCTGTTTTAAAGATTTTATTTATTTATTTGACAGAGATATGATGAGCGAGGGAACACAAGCAGGGGGAGTGGGAGAGGGAGAAGCAGGCTTCCAGCCAAGCAGGGAGCTCCATGAGGAGCTCGATCCCAGGACCCTGGGATCATGACCCGAGCTGAAGACAGACACTTTCAAAGACTGAGCCACCCAGGTACCCCTGGGTATGCCTCTTAAATCTCTTTGAATCTAGAGCAATTAGTTTAAATGGTTCTCAGTAATTTTCCCGTGCCATTCACTGATGTTGCAGTCCAGGGGTTGGCTGTCCGGCAGAACATTCCACATTCTCCAGCTTTACTTATTTGTGACATTTTAACTTGCTCCACTAAAGCCTGAATTTCCTCTAGATGAAAATTAGTTGGATTATATACATGTTCAAATTTTGGGGAGCAAATATTGAATAAATGATACTATATACTTCATACTGCATCCCATCAGCACATACAAAATCTCTGGCTATCATCCCATCTTTAATAACACTATGCCTGATAAATGGAATAAGGCAGTACTTTCTCTTGTGAACTGTGCCTATCTACTCACTAGCATTTTAGTGTCTATCTACGGACTAAATAATTATATATACATAAGCTCTATATGTAAATATTATTTTGTCAACATTACAAATCCCTTCCCACTCTGCACTTTCATTTTTAAGTTACATCTTAAAACATATAATTTCAAAATGTAGCCTTGTTTAAATCAAATTGTTCTCTACTGCCACTTTTTAAGTATAGGAAGGCTACCAGAGACTTAAAAAATTATAACTTATTTTCTTTTATTTTTTAATGATTAAAATTTTAAAAACTCAGTTGCATAATTCATTTAAAATCTACTGGATGGGGCACCTGGGTGGCTCAGTTGTTAAGCATCTGCCTTTGGCTTAGATCATGATCCCAGGGTCCTGGGATTGACCCTGGGATTGAGCTCCAAGCCCAGCATTGGGTGACCTGCTAGGTGGGAAGCCTGCTTCTCCCTCTCCTACCTCCCCTACTTGTGTTCCCCTCTTGCTGTGTGTCTCTGTCAAATAAATAAATAAAATCTGCAAAAAAATAATAAAATCTACTGGGTAGAGAATGTAAAATCAAGCTCTAATCTAAACAGATTTCCTTTTTCTTTTTTAAAGATTTATTTGAGAGAGAGAGAGAGAGAGTGAGCACACAGAGGGAGAGGGTGAGGGAGAAGCAGACTCCCCACTGAGACGGGAGCCCAATGCAGGGCTCAATCCCAGGACCCTCAGATCATGACCTGAGCCGAAGGCAGATGCTTAACTGACTGAGCCACTCAAATGCCCATTGAATGGTTCCTGAAAGTAGTTTTGCTTTGTATGCAAATCTATGTTGACAGCTACTTTCTATAAATGCTATGAAATACTATTCATAACTGCCATTTGGCTTCCATAGTTGCTACTGAGAAGTATGCTGTCAATCTAATTGTAGTCTTGTGTATGTGATCTTTCTGGCTTTTCTCTTTAGCATTGTTTTTTGTTTATTTTTTATTGTGGCAAAATAAAACTTGCCATTTTAACCATTTTTTAAATGTACAACTCAGTGGCATTAATTTATATTCATAATGTTGTACAACTACCACCCCCATCTATTTCCAAAATTTGTCATTATCCTAAACAGAAACACTGTACCCAATGAACAGTTAACTCCCCACTACTGCCTCCCCTAGCTCCTGACCACTTTTCACCTACTTTCTATCTCTATGGATATACATATTCACATTGCTGTACAATCAATCTCCACAACTCTCTTCACCTTGCAAAACTTAAACTCTATACCCATTAAATATCATCTCCCCTTTTTCCCTATAACCACCACTGCACTTTCTCTCTTTTTTTCAAGATTTTATTTATTTATTTGACACAAAGAGAGATCACAAGTAGGCAGAGCGGCAGGCAGAGAGAGAGGGGGAAACAGACTCCCTGCTGAGCAGAGAGCCCGATATGGGGCTCCATCCCAGGATCCCGAGATCATGACCTGAGCAGAAGGCAGAGGCTTTAACCCACTGAGCCACCCAGGTGCCCCACCACTGTACTTTTTGTCTGTAAATTTGATTACTATAGTTCATCTAAGTGGAATCAGGACACCTGTCCTTTTGTGACTAGCATATTTCACTTAGCATAATGTGTTCAATGTTCATCCATGTTGTTTAGCATATGCCAGAATTGTTTCCTTTTTAAGGTTAAATGATATTCTATTTTATGTACATACCACATTTTGCATATCCATTCCTCTGAAAATGGATACTTAGTTTGCTTCTTCTACCTTTTGGCTGTTGTGACTAATGCTGTTTTGAACACTGGTGTACAAATACTTATTTGAGTCCCTGCTCTCCTTTCCGGGGAGTATCTAGAAGCAGAACTGCTAATTCATACATAAATTCTTTGTTTTTGAGGAACCATCAAACTGTTTTCCATAGCTATTGCACCGTTTTACATTCCTACCAGAAATAGAAGTTTCCCCCATCCCAACACTTGCTATTTTCTGGTTTGCTTTGCTTTTGTAATTTCATTAAATGACTAGGTGTGAATTTCTTCTTAATTATCTTGCTTAGTACATATTGTGGTTGCTATAACTGCAGATTCATGATTTTCATCACTTTCAGAGAGTTCTCAGCTATTACCTCCTCAGAAGAACTCAACTGTTCTTTCCTCCTGGAAGCTAATTTGATGTTAATTAGGCCTCTCATTCTGATCTTTCTTCCACCTCCTTCTCTCTAATTGCTACGATCTGATTTCTTCAGAACTAATTTCTAGCTTAATCTGTTTTCTTTCTATAACTCCTGTTGGTTCTTTTAAAAATCTGTCCAAATGTCTTATCCATTGTTCATTTCATTTCATTCACCTTTAACATTTCTTATATAGTTGTTTTATATATTCTGTCTGATAATTCTAATATCTGAAGGTCATTGTGGGGAGGGGTTCTAAATCTGCTGATTTTCCTTTATGGTGGTTTGTTTTCCAAAGTGTCTGGTGATTTTTGGATTGTAAGCACATATTTGTTTGATCCTAATCTATGGGATTCCTGGTGGTCTAGATAGGAAATGTACTCCTTGAGAGAAAATTTATATCAGAAGCCAGGGGGTGCTTATGACTCAAAACCACTCTTACCCCCTTTCTCCAAAGTCCCAGTTTAACTGCCAGACCACATGGTACTACTGACATAGGCATACTGGTTAATGTCAGCTCTGATTTTCTCATACAACCACTGTTGCTGGTGCAGTTTATATTTTGTCAAGAATATAACTGTTTTATTAAAAAATGACCTTTTAGGGGCGCCTGGGTGGCTCAGTTGGTTAAGCATCTGACCTGGTTCAGGTCATGACCTCAGGGTCCTGGGATCGAGCCCCACATTGGACTCTCTGCTCAGCAGGGAGCCTGCTTCCCCCTCTCTCTCCCTGCCTCTCTGCCTACTTGTGATCTCTCTCTCTGTCAAATAAATAAATAAAATCTTAAAAAAATATATCTATAACTGTCTTTCTTTCCAACTAGACTATACAGCTCTTCACAGCAGAGATAACTTATTTACTGTTGTTTCTTTGGCACCTACAAGGTGCTTACTAAATAGTAACTGAATAAATGACAACTGGATTTTGTTATTGTCAAACCAGATTATTCACTATGAGTCCTCAAGTAAAATATGCTAGAAAAACAGCAACTGCTAAGAAAACATATAGTTAAGACTAGGGTATAATATAGTAAAAGTAGCACTAGATGGAGAAACTAGAGGTTTTAGTTCTGTTTCAGTAAGAAGTCTTTTGGGGGCCAGGTTTCTTCATTTGTTTTTGTGGGTTTTTTTTAAGATTGTATTTCTATTTTATTTTATTTTATTTATTTGACACAGAGAGAAATCACAAGTAGGCAGAGAGGCAAGCAGAGAGAGAGGGGGAAGCAGGCCACCCGCTGAGCAGAGAGCCCGATGATGCGATGATGCGGGGCTTGATCCCAGGACCTTGAGATCATGACCCGAGCCGAAGGCAGAGGCTTTAACCCACTGAGCCACCCAGGCGCCCCTTAAGATTGTATTTCTTAAGTAATCTCTATACCCAACATGGGGCTGAAACCTAATCCCGAGATCAAGAGTCACGAGCTCTACCAACTGACCCAGCCAGGCGCCCCTAGGTTTCTTCGTTTGTAAAAATGATTTTACTAGATAATTTGTTAGCTCTAAAATTCTTATCTAGATTTGTTCCTTATTTACAATCAAACTTCTACAATTCAACCATCTCTCACATTTAGGAATTCTCTGAAAATAAAACTAAAATAAAATCCAGAAGAGCAGTTTTATTGACATTGCTATTCTAGGTCTCTATTTTAGTGATTACCGATTACAATATCAATTTTTACAGAATGTATAATTATTGCCACATATAACATAAAAAATTAATTATAGACTTTGTTGTCGATTTATAAGTAACAAACAATTGGCTGACCTTGTAGAAGTGCTAAGATATTCAACAGATGCTTCCTTTGCTAGCATCCCCCACCTCTGCCTTTAAAACAGCAGGGTAGTAACAAATTATTTCAAAGCATAAAGTTGATGAAGAGAACAGGAGGAGGTGCCCAGGTAGTTAAAATAAACAGGCTAAACAGCCTCACTCAGGGGACTATCTTTTCTTTATCAAGATCTTATTTCTGGGATGTCATATGCTATGTCTTATAGGTTCTTAGTATTTGCTAACTAACTGAATGGAAGACTAAATAATAGGTCAACTTAAGGAAATAGTCAACACTTAAAAAACCTTGGAGCTCAAATTGGATAGATTTTATCTCTAAAAACTTGTTATTCTCTGTCTCCTAAATGATCCCCATTTATACAACTTTTCTTTTTTATTTGCCTATAACAAATATCTTCCTTAATGTGTTGTCTTTAATTTCAAGGTGTCTTCTATAATGCAGAAGTCTAATTTTGATGTCATTAAATTCTTAAGTACTTTTCTTTGTTTCTCTGTTAGAGCTCCCCCACCCCGCCCTTTTTTTAAGAGAGGGAGGGCGGAGAGGGGCAGACAGAGAGGGAGAGAGAGAATCTTAAGCTGGCTCCACACTCAGCATGGAGACTGACTTGGAGCTCAATTTCACAACTGTGAGATCATGATCTGAGCTGAAATCAAGGGTTGGATGCTCAATCAACTGAGCCACCCGGGTACCCTCTAAGAGCTTTTAACCCTTATAGTCATAAAAAATATTTGTTTCTAACATTTTAAAAGTTTTGCTTTATACATTAAGGTAATTCATTTGGAATATATTTGTGCATATGGTATAGAAAAACATTTAACAGCTGTATTTTTTTCTGGATGGAAAGCATATGTCCCAGACTTACTAAAGAGTTCCTCTTTCCTCCAATGATTTGTAATGCAACTTCTACCATTTATAAAGGTCCCATATATGTATGGGTCCATTTCTGAGCTTTCTCTGTTCCTCAAATCTACCCTTATACTGCTATCACCTTCTTTTATAATTATAATTGAAATATCAAGAATTATTATTTGGTGGGGCGCCTGGGTGGCTCAGTTGGTTAAACAACTGCCTTTGGTTCGGGTCATGATCCCGGAGTCCCGGGATCGAGTCCCATGTCGGACTCCCGGCTCTGCGGGAAGTCTGTTTCTCCCTCTGACTTTCTCCCCTCTCATCGTCAGTCTCTCGCTCTCCAATAAATAAATAAAAATCTTAAAAAAAAAAAAAAGAATTATTATTTGGCTTGCTTCCTAGGCACTGACTCTTCTATATGAATTGTATTTATTTGAGAGAGAGTGAGCACAAGCAAGGGAGGAGCAGAGGGAGAGGGAGCCGCAGACTCCTGGCTGAGCAGAGAGCCAGGAGTGGGGCTCAATCCTAGGAAGACCTGAGCTGAAGGCAGACGCTTAACCGACTGAGCCACCCAGGCGCCCACTATGTGAATTTTAGAATCAGTATAACAAGTTTTCTTAAAATGTCCTATTGGGATTTTTGTAAAAGTGTATTTATATACTGATTATCACTTTTTTGTAATAGTTTATAATTTTCTCTAGAAAGGTCTTTTTTTAAGATTTTATTTCTTTATTTGACAGAGAGAGAGAGAGACCACAAGTAGGCAGAGAGGCAGGCAGAGAGACAGGGGGAAGCAGGCTCCCTGCTGAGCAGAGAGCCTGATGCGGGGTACGATTCCAGGACCCTGAGATCATGACCTGAGCTGAAGGCAGAAGTTTTAACCCACTGAGCCACCCAGGTGCCCCTCCAGAAAGGTCTTAACGTGCTTTTATTCTAGATACATTATATAGCTTTTGTTGTTACTTTTAACAATATCTGTTCTTCTATTATATTTTTTGACTGCTTATTTCTGATGTATTAAAATGCTATTGATTCCTAGATGTTGATCTGTACCTAGCAACCCTGCTAAATCCTTTGTAGTCTGTGAATTCTCTTGGATTTCCTATGAAGATGAGTGCAAAGTCTCCATACATCTTTTTACCCTTATATGATCCTATTGATTATATTCTATAGTTCTTCAACCACTACAAATTAGAATTAACATATTAAGTATAAGGCAAATACCATTCATACTGACATTAAAGGGATAAATGATATTTTGTTGAAGCAAATTACAATGTGAGCATGATAACATAAACATTGTTTTTAATTTATCAACCCTATGTAATACCCATACTATTCAATTATTTCACCATTTTTCTCCATCGAAACTACCAGAAATACTTTCCATAATGTATGGTGAAATCATTAGTGCCTTCGCTTGATGCAAACAATTATGTATATATCAAAGCCATCTTTAATCTGTTCTCATTAGCTTCTCATAAAATAGTATCATCTCATGCCAAAATGCAATCACGACAAAACCCCCAACAAACAAAGGAAAAAAATGCAATCACAAGCAGATTAACACAGCCACTGAATTATGAGTTGCAAAACTGTTAATATAAGATAATCATACAGATGATATTACACATTATACCAAATAATTCAATTACTTTTGAGTTATAAAATAAAATTTTAAATTTTATTTCTCATAAACTAAGATCCTTTAAACTACACCCATGGACCCACCTAAGAATACCTGGGAAATACCCGGGACCTGGACTTAAAGATATGTTGCTTTTCAGCACTCCACAGTATCTCCATCCCATCCGGCCATCAGTCATCCATTGGATAGGCATTTACCAATCACCTAAGAAGTGCCCGGCATTATGCTTCGAGCAGAAGCTCAAAGTCAGGGGAGCAGAAACTGGTAATAAGAAGCACTTGTATCAATTACAGTGTAGTGTGTTAGCTGCCAGGGTAGAAGAAGAGACAAGGTATAATGGTAGCAAAGAGTAAAAAGTCCTTAATCCAGACTGAAAAAAGTCGTCAGGAAGGGAAAATTTCTTGATACCGAATCTCAAAAAAGGGATGGAGTAAGCAAAATCTTACAGAGCTTATCACCTAAGTGGGCATACTATACTGCTCTATGGTTTATTATACAACTTGTACTTACATGCTGCCAATTCAATTTTCAAAAGAAACCAACTTCTTCTATTTACTCAATACTGCAATTTATCTTTTTTTTTAAGATTTTATTTACTTATTTGTCAGAGAGAGGGCACAAGCAGAGGGAGTAGCAGGCAGAGGGAGAAGAGGGCTCCCCACTGAGCAGGGAGCCCAATGTGGAACTCGATCCCAGGAACTTGATCTTTTAAAATGGTGGGGCTGGAGCGCCTGGGTGGCTCAGTTGGTTGGGCGACTGCCTTCGGCTCAGGTCATGACCCCGGAGTCCCAGGATCGAGTCCCATATCAGGCTCCTAGCTCTGCGGGAAGTCTGCTTCTCCCTCTGACCTTCTCCCCTCTCATTCTCTCTCTCTCTTTCTGTCAAATAAATAAAATAAAATAAAAATTATAAAAAAAAAATGGTGGGGCTACTGGGTGGCTCAGTCAGTTAAGTGCCTGACTTAATTTAAGCTTCATTCAGGTCATGCTCTTGGCATCATGAGCTCAAGCCCCATATCAGGCTCTGTGCCCACCACTCAGCACAGAGTCTGCTTGCTCCTCTCCCTCTGCTCCTGCTTAAATCTTAAATCTGCTTAAAACGTAGGAATGCCTGGGTGGCTCAGTCAGTTAAGCAGCTGCCTTCAGCTCAGGGCATGATCTCAGAGTCCTGGGATCGAGTCCTGCATTGGGCCCCCTGCTCAGCGGGAGTCTGCTTCTCTCTCTGCCTCTGCCTGCTTATGCTCTCTCTCTCTGACAAATAAATAAATTAAAAATTTTTAAAAAGAAAAAAAACCTGCTTAAAACATACATATATATAAAATTATTCAACATATAATTAGAAAGTGAATACCCATGTAATCACAAGAAATAAAACACTGCCAGCTACCTGCAGACTCAAGCAGGCACCTTCAAAAGCACAATCCCTTTGAACTACCTAAGACGGTGGACTTTTGTGGTAATTGTTTCTTTTCCTTATGGTTCTAACATGTAGGTATGCATAAAAGTGTGTTTTTGCCAAATTTGAATTTTATATAAAGGAATCATATCATATAGGCATAAATATTCCTTTGTACCTGCAATCAATATATTGTGAGATTTTAAAAAAAGATTTTATTTATTTGTCTGTTTGTTTGCCAGAGAGAGCACAAGCAGGGGAAGTGGCAGGTAGAGGGAGAAGTAGGCTCCCCACTGAGCAAGGAGTCCAATGCAGAACTCGATCTCAGGACCCTGGGATCATGACCTAAGCCGAAGGCAGATGCTTAACCAACTGAGCCACTCAGGCATCCCAATATTTTGTGAGATTTCTCTTTGTTTTGCATGTAACGGAAATTCATTAATATTCCTTGCTATCTAGTTATTCCAATATGCCACATCACATTCATTTTACTGCATAAAAAATCTGGATTGTTTCCAAATTTTTATTACCAAGAACAATGTTGCTATAAAAATTCTCTGCCACTGATTTTGCTATATCTATGCAAGCTTCTCAGGAGTAAAAGCCATGACATGAAATCCAGAGATCATAGCGTATACATAACCAACTTTTCAAAAGGAGGTTATTTTAGGGGCGCCTGGGTGGCTCAGTGGGTTGAAGCCTCTACGTTCAGCTCAGGTCATGATCTCAGGGTCCTGGGATCGAGCCCTGCTGAGCAGAGAGCCTGCTTCTCCCTCTCTGTCTACTTGTGATCTCTCTCTCTCTCTCTCTCTGTCAAATAAATAAATAAAATCTTAAAAAAAAAAAAAAAAGACAGGACTTAAAAAAAAAAAAGAGGTTATTTTATACCAATCCACCCTTAAACCAACAGTATATGAGAGCTTCCACTGTGCCACCGTCCTGCTAATGTTGGTATTGGTGGACTTTCAAATGTCTGCCCTATCTGGTAAATACACGTGCTAGTTATTAATTTCGTGCCTCTCAGGTCTAAACCCACACTTCTTTGTGGCTGGTACCAGAGCCAGACTGCAAGCTCTAGGTCCCCTTCGCTCAGTGTTAAGTCTCTGCCAATAGAGGTCCTAGAGCCACACTGACTGGCTGGAAGAAGTAGTTGGGATTCTTTGGGTGTCCTGTTCTCGAATGGATCAGCATATGGGCTTCCTGGCGGGTTTGAGCACAGTGGAGTGTTGCTGCTCCTGCAGGCAGTGGTGAGTGCTCCCCAGCCAGTCTCAGCTGCTACAACGGCAGGCAGCATATTCTTGCGGCAATCCACTCTTTCCTCAGGTCTGAATCCCAGTTGGGAGGAGAGGAGGGCTCTTTCTTCACTTTTCCCTCAGGGCCAGAGGTCGTAGCTGCTTTCAGCACATACTACCCCAATACAACTTAGAGCTCTCTTATTCCTTCTAGTAGCAGTTAGCTACATTTTACCCGCTTAACAATTCTTTACATTAAATTTTCCTTATATAAATTACTGGTGTGTGGTTTCCCCCTCCTGACTGGAACTGGGCGTTCACTGTATGTAATAATATACCTATCTCAGCAGTTCTAAGACTATAGTCTTGTGATATATGATATGATATGATATATGACATGATGTGATATCATGACAGACTGAATGCAGAAGCAGGTAAGAGAATTTAACTATACACCCTTACTACCAGATATTCAAGAAACCTGCAAAAAATGCCAAATACCAGCTCCTAATGATCTCATTAAAGTATTTTAAAAGATTTACTAATCTATTATTTGAGAGAGAGAACACAAGTGGGAGGGGCAGAAGGAAAGGAGAATCCCAAGCAGACTCCCGGCTATGTGTGGAGCCCGATGCAGGGTTCAATCCCATGACCATGAGATCACCACCTGAGCTAAAACCAACTGTCTGATGCCTAACCACACGCCCCTCATTAAAATTTTTAGAAAAAAAAATTATTTTTTTTTTATTTTTGAGGGGTGAAGGAAGGGCAGAGGGAGAGGGAGAGAGAGAATCTTCAGCAGGCTCCACGCCCAGCACAGAGCCCGAATCAGGGCACGATCTTACAACCCTAAGATCATGACCTGAGCTAAAATCAAGAGTCAGACACTTAACCAAACGAGCCACCCAGGCGCCCCCATTACTTCTTTATTTCTTTAAAGGTGATTAGTATTTAAACAGTTTGTCTTAATTTCAAATATGGTAAGTGCCAGGTAAAACCTTCTAATTTCTTTTGTCTTTTTCTTGTTATTTTGTTATTCTTTGTATATTCTAGATACAAACCCTTTGTTGACTGCACAGTAGATATTTTCTCCCACTCTGTGGCTTGTCTTTTCACTCTTCATGGTGTCTTTCAATAAACAGAAGGTCGTTATTTTAAAGTAGCCAAATTTAGGGGCATCTGGGTGGCTCAGATGGCTAAATGTCTGCTTTCGGGTCTCAGGTCATGATCTCAGGGTCCTGGGACTGAGCCCTGTGTCAGGCTCTCAGCTCAGCTGGGAGTCTGTTTGTCCCTCTGCCTCCCCTATTTGTGCTCTGTCTCTCTCTTAACTCTCTCAAATGAATAAATAAAATCTTAAAAAAATAATAAAGTAGGCGAATTTATCAATCTTTTGAGGTAAGGTCATGAGATACTCTCCTTCAGAAGGATTTGTAGCTCTTTTTTTTTTATCCTTTAAGTTTTTTCTTTTTAAAAAGTACGTTCCACGCCCAGCATGGAGCCCAACATAGGGTTTGAACTGACGACCCTGAAAACAAGACATGAGCAGAGATCAAGAGGTGGATGTTTAACTGACTGAGCCACACAGGCACCCCTAGTTCTTCTGTATTTAAGTCCCTTAATATGAAACTAATTTTTGCGTATGGTAGGAATGAGATCTAATTTTATATATATACATATACGAGATCTAATTTTATATAAATATATATAAAAGAGCCCATTGCCTGAGCAATAGCTATAAGAAAAAAGTTCGTTTTCCGCCACCCATATACAATCTCATACACAGATCTAGTATACACATACATTGGTCTGTGTCTACACTTTGTATTATGTTCTACCAGTTTCTTTGGCTATCTCGGGCTAATACCATACTGTTTTATTTATTACAGCTTTATAAGGTTTGAAATCTGGTAGAGCCAGTCCTTCTACCTTGTTTTTCAACACCTTCTGACTTTCTCTTTGTGGGGAGGGGGAGGAGAACTCTCTGCACTTCCACATAAAATTCAGAGCAATCTATAAAAAGGGAGAGGGTAACTTTACTGAGATATTAATTAAAATTGCACCGGACTGGAGTGCCTGAGTGGCTCAGTGGGCCTTCGGCTCAGGTCATGATCTGAGGGTCCTGGGATCGAGCCCCGCGTAGGGCTCTCTGCTCAACAGGGAGCCTGCTTCGCCCCCCCCCCCCGCCTCCGCCTCCCTGCCTCTCTGCCTACTTGTGATCTCGCTCTCTCCGTCAGATACATAAAACCTTTAAAAATGAATAAATAAAATAAAATAAAATTGCACTGGATTGGGGCACCTGCTGCCTAGTCGGTGGAGCATGTGACTCCTGATCTCAGGGTTGTTGAGCCTGAGACCCATGTGGATGTAGACATAACTTAAAAAGTAAAATCTTGAAAAAAAAGACTGCACTGGATTTATAAATCAATTGGGAAGAATTAACATTGTTAAATAATAATTTTCTCCATAGACATCTTATACAACTTTTGTTAGGATTTTTTTCTACACACAGTCCATCCTCACTAATCTCAATCCTGGATTCCCTATTTGTAAATTCACCTACTTGCTAAGATTTATTTGTAACACCAAAAGCAGTGGTTTGCTTCTTCAGTCATTCTTATTAAACACATGCAGAATGGCAAAAACTTTAAGTTGGTTGATGGCATGTTCTCAGATGAGGTCAAACAAGGTGATGTTCTGCCTCTTGTTTCAGCTATCATACTAGAAACAAGTATCCTCTTTATCGTCTACTTAGTGCCGTATTTCTTTGCATCTTTGTGCTTGAGGGATGATTTTGCTGTTTAAAATGGCCCCCAGGGGCACCTGGGTGGCTCAGTGGGTTAAAGCCTCTGCCTTCGGCTCAGGTCATGATCTCAGGGTCCTGGGATCGAGCCCCACATCAGGCTCTCTGCTCAGCGGGGAGCCTGCTTCCCCCTCTCTCTCTGCCTGCATCTCTCTGCCTACTTGTGTTCTCTCTCTCTGTTAAATAAATAAAAATCTTTAAAAATAAAATAAAATAAAATAAAACGCCCCCCAAGCATAGTGCTAAAGTTCTTCTGTCTACAGTTTCTAAGCACAAGAAGGCTGTGATGTGCCCTATAGAAAATACGTGTATTAGATAAACTTTGTTCAAGCATTACAGTGCTGTTAGCCATGAATTCAATGTTATTAATGAATTGAAAATATATTAATAAATATATATTAAATAAGGTATCTGCATACAGAAACCTACATTAAATAGGTTATGTATTGATCAGTTGATAAAAATATTGTGACCAGGGAGCTTGCAAGAACCCAACCCTGTATTTGCCCCAGGAGCAATAATTCAGTATTCACTAATTCACTGTTCATGGAAACTTCATGGAACATAATTACTATGAATAATAAGAATCAACTATATCCCTTCTCCCCCACACCTCCCTAGTATAAAGAATTAATTATTTTTTAAATTTTCGTACTTTGTTCTGGTACACAGCTAAAATAATTAATTTTATTATTACTGATCTGGGTCCAACAACCTTGCTAAATCAAATCACATCATCTGCAATTAATGAGAATTTTGTTTTTTTCCTTTCCCAATTCTTTCATTTATACACTTCGCTCTCACTCTCTCCCTTCTGCCTTACTGTTCTGGCTAGGAACTCCAAATGCGAAGCTGAACAGAAATGTTGATACTGGGCATTACCTTTGTTTTGTTTCTCATATATAGAATGTTTGCTATAGGTTTTTATTTTTGGAAGATATAGGTTACAGACTGGAGAAATTCCTTTCTATTCCTAGTTTGTTTTATAAAGGAATGGATTTTTTACTTACTTTTTCGGCACTTTTAAGATCATCATAAATTTTTTCTTGTTTTATTTTTAAGCACAGTGAATTAGATGAATTTATTCTTCATATTAAGCCATGCTTCCATTCCTGGGATCAACCCCACTATGATGTCGTATACTCTTTATGTTCCACTAGACTCCGGTTGTTTAGGAATAAGATCAGTTTGTAATTTTCTTTCCTCTTATTTTGTAGTTAAACTTCGGCATCAAGGTTATGCTGGTCTCATGAAGGTAAGCTGGGGAGCGTTCTTTTTCTTTTCTCTGAACATCTGTGAGTAACTGGAATTATTTCTTCCTTTGATATTTGGTGAATTTGTGGTGAAGCATCTAGGTCCAGAATTTTTTTCTTTTCCTCATTAAACTTTGCTTTCTTTATTTCTTATCTACCTATCTATCCATCCATCCATCTAGATTTTATTTACTTGACAGAGAGGAGAGAGATCACAAGTAGGCAGAGAGGCAGGCGGGGGGGGGGGGAAGCAGGCTCCCCACTGAGCAGACAGCCCGATGTGGGGCTCGATCCCAGGACCCTGAAATCATGACCTGATCCGAGAGCAGAGGCTTTAACCCACTGAGCCACCCAGGCGCCCCCTCAACTTTGTTTTAATGGGTCTCAAAATTTTGTGACGGATAGATCAGGTTGCTTCCACTGAAAAGTACTGATTTTAAAAACTAGTAATTTAAGGGCGCCTAGGTGGCACAGTTCGTTGAGCCTTAGGCTCAGGTCATGATCCCGGAGTCCCGGGATCGAGTCCCACGTCGGGCTCCCAGCTCTATGGGGAGTCCGCTTCTCACTCTGACCTTCTCCCTTCTCATGCTCTCTCTCACTCTCTCTTTCCTAATAAATAAATAAATAATCTTTAAAAAAAAAAAAAAAAAACTAGTAACTTAAAACTGCCACACATAAAACAAACTGGTCTACAAAATATTCCCCCTTCATTCTGAAGGTTTTATGATGCACTGTTCTCATTAACTGGTCCTTTTTCTTTTGTCCTGTCCTTTAGCTTTTATTATCACATATATAATAATTTTAATTTAATAGACTATTTTTTAGAGGCAGTAACTAGTCTTTTATTTAAAAAAAATTTTTTTAAAGATTTCATCCATTTATTTGACAGAAAGAGAGAGAGGGGTGCCTGGGTGGCTCAGTCATTAAGTGTCTGCCTTTGGTTTGTGTCATGATCCCAGAGTCCTGGGATCAAGCCCTGCATCAGGCTCCCTGCTCAGCGGGAAGCCTGCTACTCCCTCTCTCAATCCCCCTGCTCATGTTTCCTCTCTCTCTGTCAAATAAACAAAATCTTAAAAAAAGAAAGAGAGAGTGAGCACAAGTAGGCAGAATGGCAGGCAGAGGAAGAGGGAGAAGCAGGCGTCCCACTGAGCAGAGAGCTTGATATGGGGTGTGATCCCAGGACTCCACCAGGATCATAACCTGAGCTAAAGGCAGACATTTAACTGACTGAGCCACCCAGGCGCTCCCCAGTCTTTTATTATTAAACTTAATGGCCAACTGAGACAAACAGTTTTGAGACAGTTTTCCTACCACTGATTAAGAACAGGGTGGCAAGGGGGCAATGGGGTGGCTAAGGTCATGATCCCCGGGTCCCAGAATGGGACCCTTGAATTGGGCTCCCTGCTTGGAGGGGAATCTGCTTCTCTCTCCCTCTGCCCCTCCCACTGTTCGTGCTCTCTCCCTTTCTTAAATAACAAAATCTTTATTTTTTGAAGATTTTATTTATTTGACGGAGAGAGAGAACACAGGCAGGGGGAGCAAGACAGGGAGAGGCAGAGGCAGGCTCCCCACTGAACAGGGAGCCCAACGCTGGGCTCGATCTCAGGACCCTACAATCATGACCTGAGCTGAAGGCAGACACTTAACCGAGCCACCCAGGGCCCCCAAATAAAATCTTAAAAAAAAAAAAAAAAAGACAGGGTGGCAGGTATTAGGGATAATATTCATTTAGCCTCCTGAGCTTTCTAGACAGAGCGGACTGGTGATCTTGCCACTTCCAACTGCCTTCTTGTCCACTGTTTTGGTGACACCCACAGCAATGGTCTGTCTCATATCACAAATAGCAAAACAACAACAAAAAATACTCAAAGGAGGATAGTCATAGAAGCTCTCGACATACCGGGCTTGCCAAAAATAGCATCAACAATTTCAGGAGTTTGGGGCCATCTTCCAGCTTCTTACCAGGATGGTGATCAACCTTCTCCCTCAGCTCCGCAAACTTACCAGCAGGGGGGCTGTGTGACAATCCGGCACTGATGCACAGCCAGGCCTGATTTGGCCCAGACAGTTCAGGATAACCACCTGAGCCGCGGCAAACATCTCTGACACGTGCTTCTTTGCTACCGAAGCCCGCACTGTTCCCAGGAAGAGCTTCACTTGAAGCTTCATGGTGCACTTCAAAAGACTTTACTTCAGTTGTAACAGTGACCAGAGCAAAGGTGACCACCATGCTGGGTTTGAGAATACTAGTATCTAGTTGGCCAACTGGGACAGTATCAATACCCCCAATTTTGTAGTCTTCGTCGAGTGGCAGACGCCAGAGCTTGTCGGCTGGACAAGCTGCTGAGAGAAGGCAACCCACGGCTTCAAGCAGCATGGCTCCACCGCATGGCCATCTTCCTGGGTGACTTCCCATCCCTTAAACCAAGGTGTATTAGTACTTGGGCCCAGCATGTTGTCACTATTCCAACCAGAAACTGGTACAAATGCTACTGTGTCAGGGTAGAAGCCAATTTTCTTAAAGTAGGTGCTGACTTCCCTGCTGATTTCCTCGTATCTCTTCTGGCTGTGGTGTGGCTTGATAGAATCCATCTTACTAACACCAACAAAGAGTTGCCTCACAGCCAATGTGTAAGCCAAAAGGGCATGCTCATGAGTTACCCTCCTCGAATTCACCAAACATCAGTAGTAGTAATCAGGACAGCACAGTCGGCCTGAGATGCGCCTATCATGTTTTGGATGGTCTGTGTCCTGGGGCATCACTGAGGGTCACACAATACTTGCTGGTCTTTAATTCCCACAGGGAAGTGTCAATGGTGATAGCAGGCTCACATTCAGCTTCCAGTTTATCCAAGACCCAGGCATCCCTGAAGGAGCCTATGCCCATCTCAGCAGCCACCCCTTCTCAAATTTTTTGATACCATCACATTTGTGATCAAACGGCCTGTAGTGGTGGACTTGTTTTCCAAAGACAACAACGCTGATACATACCTTTTCCTTTATCATTCTGACGTGGCCTTACCAGTAGTTTTCACGACACTTGTATTCTGGGGGCAAACCCATTACAAAACAGGGGGCTGTTCTTATGGGAAGATTTCTGGTTGAATTTAGTCAATAGTTATAGGATTATAAGGTCCTCAATTTTTAATTTGAGCCATTTCAGTTACTTGGATTTTTGAGGAACTTTATCATTTTGTCTATAACTTCAAATTTATTGGAATAAAGCTGTTCATATTATCCTTTCATGGTCTGTAACACCTGTAATCACATCTACCTTTTACATTTCTTTTTTTTAATTTTTTTTAAAGGATTTTATTTATTTGACAGACAGAGAGAGAGATCACAAGCAGGCAGAGAGGCAGGCAGAGAGAGAGGGGCAAGCAGGCTCCCCGCCAGAGACCCCAAGGCAGGGCTCGATCCCAGGACCCCGAGATCATGACCTGAGCCAAAGGCAGAGGCTTTAACCCACTGAGCCACCCAGGCGCCCCTACATTTCTAATACTGTTTATTTATGCCTTTTTTCTTGGTTAATCTCATCTAAAGTTTATCAATTTTGTTATTTCCTCAAGAAAGAAAAACAAAACAATGTTTCCTTTGTAGGAACCCTTCTACTATATGTTTGTTTGGTCTTGTGGTTATGTTTTTTTCCCCAATTTTCTCTTTAACGTGGTAAAAATGAGCATATAAAATTTACCATCTTAACCATTTTTTAAGTGAAAAGTTCAGTAGGATTAAGTATATTCTTATCGTTAGGACGCCTGGGTGGCTTAGTCAGTTAAGCGTCCTGGGACTGAGTCTGCATCAGACTTCCTGCTGAGCAGGGAGCCTGCTTCTCCCTCTCCCGCTCCCGTTCCCCCTACGCTCTCTGTCAAATAAATAAATAAAATCTTAAAAAAAAAAAAAGTATAATCATATTGTTGTGCAACCATCTCACCATCCATCTCCAGGGCTCTTTTCATCTTGCAAAATGGAAACTCCATAGCTATTAAACAATAGCTATTAAACTTCCCATTTCCCCTCCCTCCAATCCCTGGCAACTAACATTCTCTCTTTACAAATCTGATTATTCTAAGTTCCCCACTTTGAGCTTGCCTATTTTTAAATTTCATGAGTTTCTGCTCTTATTATAGCCTTTCTTCCTTCCTTTGGATTATTTTGTTCTTTTGTGAACTTCTTGAGGTAGATAGCTCATTAATTTTTGGAGCCTTTTGTGTTCCAGATACTTTTATAAGTGCTTTCCATATATCAGCTTGTTTAATCCTCAC
Organism: Nasua narica; assembly: GCA_028533885.1. Taxonomy (NCBI): domain Eukaryota; kingdom Metazoa; phylum Chordata; class Mammalia; order Carnivora; family Procyonidae; genus Nasua; species Nasua narica. The sequence continues at coordinate 92,361,889 of CM052798.1, read as the reverse complement.
AACAACCCTAAGATACAAGCTGTACTATTATTCTCATTTACAGGTGAGAAAACTGAAGCACAGAAAAAGTAAATAATTAGTTTAACAAGTGGTTAACAAGGATTTGAACTTCGGCAACTTGATTCCAAAACTTGGATTCTTAACTTGTAAGTTTCACTGCTTCTCAAGAAAGGAAAAATATTCTAGGAAGAAAAATTCATAAGCACTTGTAACAAGACACATTGTATGAGTATTTGGCTAGAGCAATGGCTCATTACTGGAACATGGGAGAGTTAGTGACAAGGATGGGAAGTTGACATCTGACTATGGAGGGCCTTAAGTGCCTTCCCAAGGAGCTTGGATAATGGGACTGCACAGTAGAAAAACCCAATGGCGGCTCATGATCTCATTCTTTCTTATTTTTTTAAAATGTTCAATCTCTTATCTTTGTTTTCTATCATTTACTTTATTATCAGTATCCTTATCTGCAAAATGAGGATAATACTCTTTGCCCGTAATTATATTATGTAGCCGGTTTGACAAAGAAAATAATAAACATGGAAAGGAATTTATTAAATTATATAGTAATATAAAAATATTTTTAAAATAATGATCAGAGCAGTGATTTGTAATAGTGATACTATTAATATAACTGTAGGAGTAATTGTCATCATCAACCTCATCATCACAGCAGCAACTAACATTTATTAGGTGTTTATTATATGCCACTCACTATTCTAAGCACTCACTCTGTAGCATAGTATTTACTCATTTAGTAGTTCCCAGACTCTGGGGGGTAGGTACTACTATGGGCAGATTTATATGGATTAAAAAAAAAAAAAACACCTCAGGCTATTACCAGACAATAAGAAAGTAGTTAGAAGGCTATTATAAAAATATAAACATATCAGAGATGATAATGGGAAATTTAAAGACAGAGAGAAAAGGAGGAAAAAAAAGGAAAAGAGTCTCTGGTAAGTGACGCAGAAATGAAGGGACAAGAATTTAAAATTACTAAAGGGCGATTATAAGATGAAAACCTCTAAGTTAAGTTTAGGCAGGCTGTACTGTAAAATGGAAATAACAGGAGACTAACAGAAAAATCTCAGTTCTGGGTGCCTGGGTGGCTCAGTGGGTTAAAGCCTCTGCCTTTAGCTCAGCTCATGATCTCAGAGTCCTAGGATCAAGCCCCGCATCGGGCTCTCTGGTTGGCGGGGAGCCTGCTTCCTCCTCTTCTCTCTGCCTGCCTCTCTGCCTACTTGTGATCTCTCTCTGTCAAATAAATAAATAAAATCTTAAAAAAAAAAAAAAAGCAAAATAAGGTTTAAAAAGAAAAATCTCAGTTCTATTCTCATCTCTTTTACTAAATTGACATTTTTTACTTAGGGCAATTTCTTAACTGCTCTGGGCTTCAGTTTTCTCATTTTGTAAAAAGAAATAATAAAATTCAATTTGCTTACCTGCAAAGTTGGTTACTGTGAGTTTCAAATACCATTTGTATAACAATTTTCAATTTATAACCTATTTTCACACAAACTGTAGGAGCATGGCTTATACAAATATAAGGTATTATGGTTTTAGATGTTGAGCTGAATATCATCATATAGTAATGAGGCAGTAATTCACAAAAAAAAGTTGAAGACATGGTCAAAAAAAGGGGGGGGCACCTGGCGGGCTCAGTTGGTAGAGCATGTGACTCTTGATCTCAGGGTTGTAAGTTCGAGCCTACACTGGGTGTAGAGATTACTTAAAAATAAAATCTTTTAAAACTAAACCCCCAAAACCTAGATACACTTATAGTAGTTATTAGGATATGACTAAGAGTTTAATCTATGAGTAGATAAGTCTCCAAGAGAATGTATGTAAAGACAGAAGGAAATGCAGCTGTCAGTTTAGTTAGAAAACTGGAGCACCTGGGTAGCTCATTCAGTTAAACATCAGACACTTGGTTTTGGCTCAGGTCACAATCTCAGGCTCAAGAGATCAAGGGCTGGGCAGGCTCCACGTTCAGCATGGAGTGTATTTGGGATTCTCTCTCTCTGTCCCTCTGCCTGCCCTGTCCCCCACTTGTACAAGCACACATGCATGCTCTCTCTCCCTCAAAATGAATAGAGCTTAAAAAAAGAGAGAGAAAAAGAGAGAAAACTGCCCGAATCCAAACTCCCAAGTGGCTTCAAGACTTTCTTCCATAACCAACAACTAGCCATGACGTCATCAGAAACCCTTCTTATGGTGGGTTTATTTCAGAGTACCAAGCTCACTGTTTCCCCAAAATGTGTCATGACATCTTTTCCCAACGAAGGTTAGACATACATGCAATTTTCTCTACACCCTGAGAGTCAAAAGAACACATTAAACTCTAATGATAACAACTAGTATAAAGACACTTCTCAGTTCAATTAAAGGAGAGAATTTTAAAAAGCAAAAACGACTGCCTTTTATGAAAGCCGGGGATAGCAACAGGACTTTGGTAAGCTCCATCCACATCAAAGATACAACCTACTTTCACACAATCCTGGCATAATACAAGCAAATCTTCGGTTTTTACCGAGATTCTTCTCTAGTCTATATAGAACGTGTGTGTGTGCTTGTGTGTGTGTGTGTGTGTGTGTACCACTGCTGGTGGCAGAACAGATCACAGTTTTCCAAGTGGTAACTTAACTCTGACCTTCATAAAGACACTTTCCTTCTGCTTCAAATTGAATTTTCTACTATTCTGTTCTCACAATGATGTGCGCAGTCAGATGAATGGCATTTTTGTGCCTTAGCTAGTATCTCTAGGACACAAATGGCAAAACAGATACCATCACGTTGGTTTACCTTCATTTATGTCCCACTCTCTCACATGTAAGTTTCACTACAATAATGACTAGTATGTCCAAAACAAAATCTCCAGGTTCTCACTCTATGGAATTTCAAACCAGTGAAGGAAGAACACACTGAAATTGAATTTAAAAAGGAGCTGTAGTAATCAGATAATTTTTTGCAAAGAAAAAGTTTCCTAACCCATCCGAAAACACTAGTTTCCCTCTTTGGTCATCTCTCTTAACATATGGCAGGAGTCCACCCCATACCAACTTTTAGTCCAGTGAAACCAAGTAACTCCTTACAGAGATTAAAGGAATAAAATGAATGCCCTAAATGCAGAAGTCTCAAACAGGTTGCCTACAGCTCAAATTTAGTTGAGAGATGTGTTTTGTTTGGCTACCAGTAAATTTTTTTAAAAATGTGATTTAGCTTCACACGTTTAAAAACTGGGAGACTTCATACAGAAATCTAAATTTTGATCTAGCTTAAAAAATGTAAAAGTCCTGGGGCACCTGGATGCCTCAGTCGGTTAAGTGTCTACTTTAGGCTCATGATCTCAGGGTCCTGGGATCAAGCCCTGAGTCAGGCTGCCCGCTGGTGGGGGACCTGCTTCTCAACTCCCTCAGCCCCTCTCCCTGCTTGTGCTCTCTCTCAAATAAATAAATAAAATCTTTAAAAAAAAAAAAGGTGAAAAAGTCCTCAGAAGGTCTGGCAGCACGCATTAACACTGGACTTCTACTGCTTTATGACCAAAGGCTCGGGCTGAGGGGCTGCTGCTCCTTTGGGATGGGTGCTTCTTCACATTCAAGCCACCTCACTCATATATGTGACCTGCCAGGAACCTCCAGTCATTTCCCCTCCTCAATTAAAGGGATTAAAACAGCCTTAAATTAAGAGACAAGAATTCACAGAAGGGTAGAAATGAATCTAAAGTATATTTGTGAATAAGAAATTTAAAAGAGGGTAGTCGTAGTTGGGGTGGGGATGTTTATGGAATACTAAAGCTCATCTCTTACAATCCTCTCATTTATCATATACTGTGTAATTAATTTCTTTATAACCAAGAATATATTGTTTCACTGATACAGTCTTCTACCTCAGTTTCTACTAGAGTTTTAAAATATACATTAATAACTGATAGGGGAAATCTAGCCTTACTATTCTTTTTTTTTTTTAAGATTTTACTTATTTATTTGACAGAGAGAGAGCACAAGTAGGCAGAGGCAGGCAGAGAGAGAGGGGGAAGCAGGCTCCCTGCTGAGCAGAGAGCCCAATTTGGGGATCGATTCCAGGACCCTGAGATCATGACCTGAGGCAGAGGCTTTAACCCACTGAGCCACCTAGGCGCCCCTACCCTTACTATTCTTTAAAACAATCACCTTATATATATTATCCTTCCACATTAAAACCTATTGAGATTTTGACTGGTTATAATGAATTTATAGATTACACATTGGGAATCATATTTTTAACAATACCAAATCCTTTTCTTCAAAATGGAATATAATGTATCTTTTCATTTATCCAGATCTTTAATAGCATTTAGTAAAGTCTAAAAGCTTTTTTTTTTTTTTAAAAGATTTTATTTATTTTATTTTAACAGAGAGAGAACACAAGCAGGCAGAGAGGCAGGTAGAGGCAGAGAGAGGAGCAGGCTCCCTGCTGAGCAAGGAGTCTGATGTGGGACTCGATCCCAGGATGCTGGGACCATGACCTGGGATCATGACCTGAGCCAAAGGGAGCCGCTCAACCAACTGAGCCACCCAGGCGTCCCTAAAAGCTTGCTTTATAAAAACCTTAACATACTTTCTTTTTTTAAAGACTTTATTTATTTATTTGACAGAGAAATCACAAGTAGGTGGGGGGGGGAGCAGACTCCCCACTGAGCAGAGAGCCCAATACGGGGCTCAATTCCAGGACCCTGAGATCACGACCTGAGCCGAAGGCAGAGGCTTTAACCCAGTGAGCCACCCAGGAGCCCCTATAAAAGCGTTAACATACTTATTACATTTACTCTTGAGTGGGATCTCTTTTATTCTGGGGGACAGTACTTTTTGTTGCAAAAGGAATCTCTTCTCCTAATTACATTTTTAAATTGGTTACAGCTAGTACTTGTACTTGAATCTATTTAAATGACCTCTCTTATTAGTTGACTTTATGTGAGCCAGGGGTCAGCAAACTATGAACTTCAGGCCAGCTGCCCATTTTTGTAAATAAAGTTTTATTGGAACACAGACACACCCATTTGTTTACCTGCTATCTACAGCTGCTTTCATACAAAAACAGCAGAACTGAGTAGTGGCAACAGAGATCCTACCTGAGAGAGCCTAAAATATTGCTATCTGGCCCTTTACAGAAAAAGGTAGCCCATCCCTGAGGTAGGTAAGGACAATCCTGTTTCTTCTAAATGTACTTTTTTTCCCTAAATGTACTTTTTATTTATACAGAAATGAATGGGATCTCCAGCACAATGGCAAATATGAATGATGTCACAAGGCATCCTGTCTTGGAACGCTTTCATTTGTTTCACTGCTATGGCTTATGTTTACTACAGGTTTCTGAAGATACCCTCACTGAGTTAAGAACATTTTCAGTACTGGGGCACCTCAGTTTCCTGAGCATCTGCCTTCAGCTCCAGTCACAATCTCGGGGTCCTGGGATTGAGCCTTTAGTCGAGCTGGGCTCCCTGCTCAGCAGGCTATCTACTTGTTGCTTCTTCTTCTGCTTCCCCACTGCTCATGCGCGCGCTCTCTCTCTCAAAACAAATAAAATCTTTTTTTAAAGATTTTTATTTAATTTGACACGGAAAGAGCAAGAGAGAGAGTGTGCGCGCGTATACGCAGGGGAAGTGGCAGGCAGGGGAGAAGCAGGCTCCCTGCTGAACAAGGAGCACGATGTGGGGCTTGATCCCAGGACCCTGGGATCACGACCTGAGCCAAAGGCAGATCCTTAACAACTGAGCCACCCAGGTGCCCCAAAATATATAAAAATCTTAAAAACAAAACAAAACACATTTTCAGCACTTGAAATTTTAATTTAAAGGACTGAACTGGGGTGTGGTGGCTGAGTTGGTTTAAGTATCTGACTTCAGCTCCAGTCATGGTCTCTGGATCCTGGGATGGAGCCCTGTGTCTGACTTCACACTCAAAAAGGGGTCTCTGGGGGCGCCTGGGTGGCTCAGTCGTTGGGCGTCTGCCTTTGGCTTGGGTCATGATCCCAGGGTACTGGAATTGGGCCCCGCATCGGGCTCCCTGCTCCGCGGGAGGCCTGCTTCTCTCTTTCTCCCTCCTCCTGCTTGTGTACCCTCTCTCACTGTGTCTCTCTTTGTCAAATAAATAAATAAAATCTTTAAAAAAAAGGGGGGGGGTCTCTGCTGGTCCTTCTCCTTCTGCCCCTCCCCCTCTCAAATAAATAAATGAGATCTTTAAAAAAAAAATAAAGGAATCAACTTTATTCTGAGATTATGTCCTTCCAACTTTTTCTATGAAATTAGTTACAGTAATACAAAGAAGTTGTTTTAAAAATATCTTTGCCTAGTAAAATAAAAGCTGACAACCCTATATTAACTCATGAACTAGGTCACAAAACCTAAGTCTAGGAAACACTAGGTTAAGTTATAAAAAGATTATAGTGATATTTACAGCAGAAACTCTAAGTGGAGACCATCCTGCATACTGCTTTTCTTATTCTAAATTATACTGGGTTTATGTATGTAAAGAAACAACACAGATTGTGGTTAATCGGCAACGAACATGGGCTTTGGGGTCTAGACAGGCTTGGGTGGGAATTCTCTCCCTCCCTGCCCTCCCCCAACCCTGCCAGCTGTGAGAATTTAGGCAAGCTACTGAATCTCTCTAAACCAGTTTCTTTCTCCTTAAATAGGGACAATAGTAGTAGCCACTTTAAAAAGTTGCTCTCAGGATTCAATGACTTAAAGCACACAAAGCACTCTGTATAGTATCTGGCCAATGACAAGTGTTCAATAAATGTTAGGTGTTACTGTTATTATTTTATGTAATTTTTAAAAAGATTTTATTTATTTATCGGACAGAGAGAGACACAGTGAGAGAGGAAACAGAAGCAGGGGAAGTGGGAGAAGGATAAGCAGGCCTCCTGCTGAGCAGGGAGCCCGACATTGGGCTCAATCCCAGAATCCTGGGACCATGACCTGAGCCGAAGGCAGATGCCTAACAACTGAGCCACACAGGCGCCCCCACCTTTTTTTTATTCAAAAATTTTATTTAAAAAAAAAAAAAATTTATTTTTAAGTAATCTCTATACCCAATGCAGGGCTTGAACTCACAACCCTGAGATCAAGAGTCCCATGCTCTACTGATTGAGCCAGCTAGGCACCTCTATCTTATGTTCTTCTGACATGTGTATAAATCTTTTAGTACAGGGCGCCTGGGTGGCTCAGTTGGTTGAGCGACAGCCTTCGGCTCAGGTCGTGATCCCCGAGTCCCGGGATCGAGTCCCATGTTGGACTCCCGGCTCTGCGGGAAGTCTGCTTCTCCCTCTGACCTTCTCCCCTCTCATTCTCAGTCTCTCTCTCTAATAAATAAATAAAATCTTAAAAAAAAAAAAAAAATCTTTTAGTACATTCACTTAGTACCAAAATAAACACCTCAAGTTAATAATCCAAAGGAAGAAATAAGGATCATTCAATTTTAAATGGGTTAATAACTAATAAATGGATGGATAATGTGCAATATTATCTGAGGAAATGCTTAGCAATTTTGATTGTTCTACATAATTATTTATCCTCCAATTGTGTATGCATGTCTCTTGCACCAAATAAATAACTTGCAAATATGGATGAAACACAAGGAAGACAGTATTAACAGAGAGTAAAACTAACATCAAATTAAGTATTCCAATACTTTGGGAAATGCTGGGTACAATTTCATTAAGAATATAATAAATCGATATGAAGTTTGGAAAAAAATTTTCCATTTCTCTTTAATTACAAAGATATCATAGAGGGGGTAAGATTTCAAGAAGACTGAAAGAAGAAAGGAAATGTGTAAAAAAAATATGAAAACAGAAGAAGCTACTGGAAAGAAGTACCAACCAAAGAGTACACCTAGGAGCTATATGGTAGGGGAGAAGAGGCAGAGAGTAAATAACAAACAAGCTTGTAAAAAGAGAAGAGAATAAATAAATAATTTTTAAAAGATTTCATTTATTTGACAGAGAGAGAGAGTGAGCGAACAAGCAGGGGGAACAGGAGGCAGAAGGAGTGGGAGAAGCTGGCTCCCCTGCTGAGCTAGGGGCCCAACGTGGGGCTTAATCTCAGGCGCTTGGGATCATCACCTGAGCTAAAGACTGAACCACCTAGGCACCCCAACAAATAAAATCTTAAAAGAGAGAGAGAAGAAATAATTTTTAAAAGAAAAATGTGTGTATTAGTGGTAAAGTGACATGAACAATTTGGGCAAAATATCCTTGGATCTTCAAGCATGTACAACTATTAACGGTTTTTACTGACAGGTCAAAAGGAAAACTAAAATTCTTAATTTTCTAAGCTTGGATCCCCAAACGCAGTAAGAATTTACTTACTTCACTAGAGCAGCTGCTTCAGGAAGGACATCAGCAAATGATTCGCGGAAAATGATTGCGTTTTTCCTTTTGCAGTTTTGTATGACATCATTGGCGAGGTAAAAGAGATTCAAACGGTGGGGATAGGCAGCTAGAGATGACAAAAGACAACAAATAAAACTAAATGAGTCAAATTATACTTTGTTCAACTTATTTCAAGTACAGTGTTCTCAAACTATGTAAACACTATTACATGGGTGGAGAATAAACAGACAAATGAACTAATGGATCAATTTATTGAAACCAGTGCCTAAAAACATTGACTGTTTCAGATTAATTTTCTGTTCGAGGTGCTTCCCGAGCAGATTTCCACTTCACTTTATAGATGTGTGGCACTAAAACACTCATTAACTCTGGAGAACCTAAAATAAAAATTGTTTTCTCAAACATCTGGAAAGATAAACTCTGCTGAAGCAGCTCAACTTGTTGCAAAAACACCAGGGTCAGCGGAAAGAGCATGGGCTTTAGAACCAGTCAAAATATGACCTTAGACAAACTGCTGAACCTCCTCTACATTATTATTGTAGGTACTCCTTTCATCGACAAGATACTACTCAGGTACACCTAAATCCTGCCATCTAACCGGAAGCAACTTTGCTCCTACTTTGCTCCTACTTTGAGCACTAGGTCCTTAGGAAATTAGTAATTTGATCACACACACACACACACACACACACATTCAAGTTTTTCAAAGGCCCATGACAAGGCCCAAACGATTTTTCTGGAACCTCAAGCAAAACCATCCCAAATTTTGGGGCACCTGGGTGGCTCATTAGTTAAGCATCTGCCTTTGGCTCAGGTATGATCCCAGGGTCCTGGGATCAAGCCCCTCTACTCCCTCTCCCACTCCTCCTGCTTGTGTTCCCTCTCACTGTGTCTCTCTGTCAAATACATAAACCAAAATCTTTTTTTTTTATTTTTTTTTATTTATTAGAGAGCGAGAGACTGAGAATGAGAGAGGAGAAGGTCAGAGGGAGAAGCAGACTTCCCGCAGAGCCGGGAGTCCGACATGGGACTCGATCCCGGGACTCCGGGATCATGACCTGAGCCGAAGGCAGTTGCTCAACCAACTGAGCCACCCAGGCGCCCGATAAACCAAAATCTTTAAAAAAATGTTTAAAAAAGCAAAACACCCCAAGTTTCATTATATCCTAGACCATTTTAATGTCCATTTGGATGACCTATCACACTTTCTAATCTCTCAAAATCTTTTTTTTTCCCTAAAGATTTTATTTATTTGACTGAGAGAGATCACAAGTAGGCAGAGAGAGAGGAGGAAGCAGGCTCTCTGCTGAGCAGAGAGCCCGATGTGGGGCTCGATCCCAGGACCCTGATATCATGACCTGAGCTGAAGGCAGAAGGTTTAACCCACTGAGCCACCCAGGCACCCCTAATCTCTCAAAATCTCGATCTTAAATTCAGTGACCTCTAAGAACTGCTCTGCACGTATTAAAATCCCCATTTTTGACCACAGCCTCCTGTTCCCCTTATATTTGTCACTTTTACCAAGATCTCAGTTCTACATTTTTCCTAACTTTACAGTCACTTTTTTTTAAAAGATTTTATTTATTTATTTGACAGAGAGAGAGAGATCACAAGTAGGCAGAGAGGCAGGCAGAGAGAGAGGGGGAAGCAGGCTCCTCGCCGAGCAGAGAGCCCGATGCAGGGCTCAATCCCAGGACCCCGAGACCATGACCCGAGCCGAAGGCAGAGGCTCCAAACCACTGAGCCACCCAGGCGCCCCTATAGTCACCTTTGCTACTCATTTTTTTCTCTATCAATTCCATTGTCTTTGATCTATTATTTAAACCACTTTTTTTTTTTTTTTTTGGAGAGAGAGTATGTCAACGCTCGCAAGCAAAGGGACAGAGAATCCTAAGCAGGGTCCATGCCTAGCGCAGAGCCTAACTCGGGTCTCGATCTCATAACCCCAAGATCATGACCTGAGGCAGTATCAAGAGTCAGATGCCTAAACCACTGAGCCACCCAGGGACCCCTAAACCACCCTTTATTAAAACCTTCATTTTCTTTTCCTCCTCCCCCTCCCTGATTGAGCCTTCTATCACATACATGCAACAAAATCCTAAATCTAGATCAACCTAACTGAATGCCTTTACTGCACTTTTATTTCTGCTCTTGGGTTCTGCTGAAGAAAAATCATACGAACGGGACTGAAATAATACAAATCTAGTCTCCTTCAGCTGAGCCCTCAACATCACAACACTACGGTCCCTCTACATGTTATTCATTATCATCAGAAATCATTAGATGGAAATTCTATTCTCTCAAAAAAAATGTTTCCATATTTAAACCCAACCAAATTAACTTATCTGAGTTAGTTAAGATCTTTCAGATTCAAGTATCTGAAAGAGTTCGGTCTCCACTTTAACTCCCATTAACTCCGTAAATATAGGAGCTATTTTTGTTTTTCTGTACTTAAAATATGCAATCTACTATGCTCAAGAGCTTTATGTAAATTATGCCATCTCATTTACATTGCCACCACTCCACTCAAACAGGAATTACCAATAAATTCCAACTTATTAAACCTGACGAACAACGTCAGGTTTTAAAACTTGGTGGCTTTTGGCACACAGAATAATCTGTTATGGTAATGCCTCTTTGGTTTCTGTCATAACCACTTCCCTGGTTTCCCTACCTCTCTGATTCCTTCTCCGTACAGATATGGGTGAGAATGTGTAGCCCGGCAGCTCCACCTGTGACCATCCCCCTTTAAATGTTGAAGTTCCCCAGCGTTCTCTCTTGAGCATTCTTCCCCATTCACCCACAACATCATGTTGTGAGATTTCAGGTACTAAGTTAGATAAGTTTGTTCCATTCCTGACTCTTGTCCCTTATTCGCTTTGGGGTTTTATACACTACTTAACTCTTCTATAGGACACTTTCTTTTTCTTTGTAAAATGACAACCTCACAGGGTTGTTAGGAGAATTAAATGAAACAATGTATATAAAGCATTTAGGACAGTGCTTATTAGCACACAGAAAATGAAATGCTATCAGCAAAACCATCCACTTCCACAGCTTTAAATCCCACCACCTACGCATCAATGATTCCCATGTTTATAGATACCAACCCTGGATTTTCCTGTATCAGTCAATGCACACATCCATGTTCAAGTCTCAGAGGCACCTGGACCTTGATTTTTCAGTATTAATAATCGTTCTCCTCTTCCGTCTGTTATTGCTCTTGTATTTAGCCAGAATTTTAGCAACCTTTGTTGATTCATTCTCCTCCCTCCCTACCTGACCCTCATCGTATCTGATACATCGCCAAGTCCAGCCAATTTCGTCTCCAATAGTATCTGTAAAATTTATCTTTTCCTTCGCTTCCTACTATTGCTCTTTCCTGAGTTTGTCACCTTTGACCTGGACTACTACTGCAGTACCCTCCTAACTGGTTATCTTGCCTCTAGACTTAGTCTCCTCAAATTTACCCTTCTAAATTGCTAAATACTCTTCTACTATGCAAACATCATCCAATTTGTTTCTCATATCAAACCTATCAATAATTTCCAAATGATTACTAGAAAACGCCTGAACACCTTAAACTCCATTTATAATCCAGATCTTTACCTTCTCTTTCAGTCTCATCTCTTCTCTTTCAAAGTTCTATTTTTAAAAAATTTTTTTTAAAGATTTTATTTATTTATTTGACAGAGAGATCACAAGCAGGCAGAGAGGCAGGCAGAGAAAGAGAGGGGAAAGCAGGCTCCCCGCTGAGCAGAAAGCCGGATGTGGGGCTCGATACCAGGACCCTGAGATCATGACCTGGATGAAGGCAGAGGCTTTAACCCACTGAGCCACCCAGGCGCCCCTCAAAGTTCTATTTTTGATATACATACAGAAAACTTACATGTGCACTCTCTTTCTCTTTCAGAATTTTCCTTTTCTAAGATATCCCATCCTGAATATCTTGTGTTTTCTACTCATCCATAGGAGAAGTCCAAAATACTAAATTTAATTCATGTCATATTTTGCCCCCCATCTTATCACTATTTCTTCCTCAAACAAACCACCCCCAACTGTTTTAATGCAACTTCTTCCCAATGCAAACCCTACAATCTATAGTCAAATCACTACAGAAAGTCAGGAAGAAATGAGAAAAATTGGCTGAGGTAGTCTGTGAAGATGCCTAAAGGCAGTGGGATTTGAGAAGATTCATCTTGAATGATTTTCCAAACCCTCTGCCTCCACTTTAGCCACTGTCCCTTAAATCCGCAGTTTAGTGAACTACACTTTGTCTCAAAGCCAAGCCCCACCTCCTTCCTTTGTCTTGATACCCATTTCAACAGGCTAATTCTTTTTTCTCCTTCAACTCTCAGCTTACATATCACATCTTCCATGAAGCTTCCCTTGACTCTTTAAGACAAGGCCTTTAGTAGATCCTGAAGATACGCGTGTCATACACTTATCACACTGCAGTGTACTTGTCTGCACCTTCCACCAGAGTGTAAGTTCCCTAAAGGCTGGAATTCGATCTTGTTTAATGCTATGACCTCAATGACTGATTGAGTATCTGGCAGGTGCTCAAATAATATTAATTAAATGTCTGATGAAGAAGTTAAATTTTTGTAGACAGGAACAAAGGGGAAGAGCACGCCAGCAAGAATAAGTCATGAAAAAAGGTGCTGAAAAGCATTGTGCAATGAGTGTCATATAATTATCTTTCTCTGATTGACTTATTTCGCTTAGCATAATACCCTCTAGTTCCATCCACATCATTGCAAATGGCAAGATTTCGTTTCTCTTGATGGCTGCGTAGTATTTCATTGTGTGTGTGTGTGTGTGTATATATATATATACACACACACAATACCCCACATCTTCTTTACCCATTCATCTGTTTTTTTTAAAAGATTTTATTTATTTATTTGACAGAGAGAGAGAGAGATCACAAGTAGGCAGAGAAGCAGGCAGAGAGAGGAGGAAGCAGGCTCCCCGCCGAGCAGAGAGCCCGACGCGGAGCCTGATCCCAGAACCCCGGGATCATGAACCGAGCCGAAGGCAGAGGCTTTAACCCACTAAGCCACCCAGGCGCCCCTATCTATTCATCTGTTGATGGAGATCTAGGTTCTTTCCATAGTTTGGCTATTGTAGACATTGCCGCTATAAACATTCAGGTGCACGTGCCCCTTCGGATCACTACATTTGTATCTTCAGGGTAAATACCCAATAGTGCGATTGCTGGGTTGTAGGGTAGCTCTATTTTCAACTTTTTAAGGAATCACCATACTGTTTTCCAGAGTGGCTTGTACCAGCTTGCATTCCCACCAATGATGTTGGTGGTTCCCCTTTCTCCGCATACTCGCCAACGTCTGTTGTTTCCTGACTTGTTAATTTTATAGGCTAGATTTTTAAACTTATTTAATAATACAGCATTTTCTATGTGCTAGACACTGTTTTAAAGATGATACAAATATGAACTGATATCTTTACAACAACCCTATGAGGTTGGTACTGTTCTCTCCATTTAAGAGATGGAATGATGTGAATTGTCACATCTAGTAGGTACTGAAACTGGAATTTTAAGTATAGACAGTTTGGCTCAAAAGTCTACATTCTTCATGACTACCTATTTCTACCTGTGTCTGACTAGGAAGGTTTGGCTGGAAGAACAGTAGGAGAATAGGCAAAGATGACAAATTCTGACGGTCATTAAATACTGAGCTAAGAAAGTTTTAGCCTTTATTCTGCGGCTAACAAGAAACCATGAAAAGTTTTTATACAGAAGCGTGATTTAGAAAAAGCTGCAGATAATTTTATTGGTAGAAATCATAAAAAGAGCTAATAACACTGCCAGGAATCAACCAGACGAATCTACAAGGTGAGATATTCCGCAGGGCAAATGGCCCAGTCGTGGCATAAAATGTAACGGAGAGATTTAGGAACTCAAGGGACAAAGTAATCTGATGTAATTAATTAATCTGTGTCCCTAAATCGCACACAGGTTTGGACTAACCACCTGTAAATGACATTTCAGGATCAACAAAAGCAATCTGAATATGGTCTGAGATTAGATAAAATGAAATTTACTGGGCGGCTGGGTGGCTTGATTGGTTAAGCGTCTGCCATCAGCTGGGGTCATGATTCCAGGGTCCTATGATTGAGTCCTGCACTGGACTCCTTGTTCAGTGAGGAGTCTGCTTCTCCCCCTCCTTTCCGCTTGTGCGCTCTCTTGCTTTCTCTGTCTCTCTCAAATAAATAAATAAATAAATAAATAAATAAATAAATAAATAAATATTTTTTTAAAATGGAAATTTACTAAAATGGAAATAAAAAACCATCAACTGAAAAAAAGTAGTAAATTATGGAGTGATTTCATGTTAGGAAAAAAAAAACCTGTGAAAGAGATCAGAAAGGATATGGAATTAACTTTAAATAGTTGATCTCTATTTTCCTTTTGCTTGCCTGTATTCTAATTTTCTACAAAATATTATTTGCTGCTTCCATAATAATAGGCAATAAGGAAATATAAGCATTTTGGCCCCGAAAGTTGAACCAGTTGTCTTGAAGTAATCTGCATTTCATCCTGGACCTCTCCTTTGAACTGCAGACTCAACTATCCAACTACTTCCCCAACATTTCCTCTTGCATGTCTAATACACAGCTCAGACTCAACAGGTGACCTTCTGATCTCTTCCTTCAAACTGTCTCCTCCTATAGTCTTCCCCATCTCAGTAAATGGCCTTTCTTCTGGTAGCTTTTTTCAACCAAAAATCTTGAGTCATCCTTGACCATTCTTTCTCTCTCATACTGCACATCCAAATTTGCAATGCAGGTCTCATTAATGCTACTTTCGAAACACATATAGATTTAGGAAATTACAAATGTGGAAAGGGAGAAGATAAGAATAAACCCTGTTGTGTTGGACTGTAATTGGAAGTCTTGGTGTAAACTGCATAGTTATATATAGAAAATATAAGGGGAATGAATGTATGTGTATATGTGTATGTGTAAATACAACTATTTCCTAATCTCCATTGAAAATATCCCAGTATCTGATATCTAGATCTTGGTTTCAAAGAAGAACCAGGGCTTCTTGGAGAAATGGCTGATTCCAGGCCAGGAAAGAAGGTAAGAGCTTGGAACAATTTGCACCAGAAAGTAAAAAAGTGCTCAAAGCGTGATGTTAAAAGGACAAAGGCACTACCTTCAAGGGGTTTCCACTGGCCAAATCTAAAAAATCAATAATAAGAAGTGATTATAAGTGAATAAAATAGTAATCCATGAATACATACTAATGTAAACAAACAAACAATACATTCAATACAAGGAACAGAAGAAAAGGAATGAAAAATGAGTAGTGTTCTATTCAGTTTAACCCCAGAGGGCAGCTGGTTTATGTGTAACTATAAAAGATAGGCTTTATTTAAGGTAGGGTTAGGTATTCTAGGGGTTGTTGCAGAAGATCATTTAGATATAAAATCAGTGTCCTCACAACAGCAATTCCTCAACAATCTAAAAACTAAGAACTCAACCCTCTTTTTATCATTATGTAGAAGGGAAAAGAGATTAACAACAGGAAAAGACGGGCCAGGGCGCTTGGGTGGCTCAGCCGGTTAAGCATCCGACTTTGGCTCAGGTCATGAACACATGGTCCTGGGATCAAGCCCCTCATCGGGCTCCCTGCTGAGAGGGGGGGTCTGCTTATCCCTATTCCTCTCCCTTTGCCCCTCTCCCTGCTCGTGCTCTGTCCTCAAATAAATAAATAAACAAACAAATAAATAAAATCTTTTTAAAAAGGAAAAGATGGGCCACTGATTTAAAATAAATAATAAATAAATTATTCAGGGGCACCTGGGTGGCTCAGGGGGTTAAAGCCTCTGCCTTCGGCTCAGGTCATGATCTCGGGGTCCTGGGATCGAGCCCCGCATTGGGCTCTCTGCTCGGTGGGGAGTCTGCTTCCCCCTCTCCCTCTGTCTACTTGTGATCTCTCTCTCTCTCTGTCAAATAGATGAATAAAATCTTTAAAAAAAAAATAAAATAAGTAAATTATTCAAAATAAACCTGCTAACCTGGCAAAAGGGTTATATATATGTTTTTTAAGATTCATTTATTTTAGAGAAAGCAGGACTGGGAGGGGCAAAGGGAGATGGAAAGAAAATGTCAAGCAAACCTCATGCTGAACGCCGAACCTGAAGTGGGGCTCGATCCCACCACCCAGAGATCATGACCTAGGCCAAAATCCGGAGTTGGGACACTTAACTGTGCCATCCAGGCACTCCAGAAGGATTAGATGATTTTTAGCTTGAGTTAATATTAATATTTTATGTCTGCCTTGCCTTGTTCCAAATATAGGGTAAGACAACAGATACAAAAAAGAAAGTGTTTTCAACCTGAGTAGTATTTCTGTTACAGAGAATAAGCGTAACGATATAATGGAAAAGGCATAAGCATGGGTGAGAAGACCTGAACTGTAACCCTTGAAAAGGATTAATTTTCATTAGCTTTAGTCTGACTTCATTTGTAAAACAAGGATGCTGAAAGGAAAACCAGGGGCACCTGGGTGGCTTAGTCAGTTAAGTGTCCAACTCTCAATTTTGGCTCAGGTCATGATCTCAGGATTGTGAGCTCAAGCTCCGTGTCAGGCTCCATGCTGAGTGCGGCAGAGTCTGCTTGTCCCTCTCCCTCTCCCTGCTTGTGTGAGCTCACTCAGAAGAAAAGGCCACATGAACAAAAACATTATTTATAACTGTAGAAAAACTAGAAGCACTCTAAAGAATCATAGTAAGAAAACAGTTTGGGGGCGCCTGGGTGGCTCAGTGGGTTAAAGCCTCTGCCTTCAGCTCAGGTTGTGATCTCAGGGTCCTGGGATCGAGCCCCACATAGGGCTCTCTGCTTGGCAAGGGGCCTGCTTCCCCCTCTCTCTCTGCCTGCCTCTCTGCCTACTTGTGATCTCTCTCTCTGTCAAATAAATAAATAAAATCTTGAAAAAAAAAACAGTTTGTAAAGGTACATCCATATCATGTGGTTGTTAAGTAGGTATCTATAAATAACACAGAGATGCTTATGCTAAAGGAAAACAAAGTAAAGAAAAATGTATGTATATCACACATAAAACTGGATGATGATTATCTAAATTTTCTATAATATAGTTATATGATCTTTTTATTAAAAAATGAAAGTATATACAATAACTGACTTGTATTAGATTATCTATAGTTACCTTCAGCTTTAATATCCTTTTTTTTGTTTGTTTGTTTTTTGTTTGTTTTTTTTTTAAGATTTTATTTATTCATTAGAGAGAGAGAGACTGAGAATGAGAGGGGAGAAGGTCAGAGGGAGAAGCAGACTTCTCGCAGAGTCGGGAGTCCGATATGGGACTCGATCCCGGGACTCCGGGATCATGACCTGAGCCGAAGGCAGTCGCCTAACCAACTGAGCCACCCAGGCGCCCAGCTTTAATATCCTTTAATTTAAAAAATATTTATTTATGGGGCTCCCGGGTGGCTCATTTGGTTGGCATCTAACTCTTCGGTTCAGCTAAGGTTATGCTCTCAGCGTCAAGGAATTGAGCCCTGCACTGGGTTCCATGCTTGTCTTGGGTCTGCCTGGGATTCCCTCTCCCTCTCCCTCTCCCCCTCCCTCTGCTTGCTCACTGGAGGGCTCTCTCTTTCTTTCAAAATAATTAAATAAAATCTTTGGGGCACATGGTCGCCACAGTCGGTTGAGCATCCCACTCTTCGTTTCGGCTTGGGTGGTGACCTCAGGGTTGTGGGATTCAGCCCCGCGGGCTCCATGCTCAGCATGGAGTCTGCTTAAAGATTCTTTCTCCCCCCTGCCCCCCATCCCTGTGTGGAGTGCTCTCTCTCTCTCTCAAATAAATAAATCTTTAAAAAATAATAAATAAATAATAAAATATTTTTAAAATATATTTATTTATAAGAATACTTAGTACAAATAATGGCAGTGCCACAAATATTTAAAGAAAATTATACCTTTTCCCAAAGAGTCCATATCTTCTCTTTAAACAGGTAAATCTGGGAGCCTGGATGGCTCAGTTGGTTGAGCGATTGCCTCAGCTCAGGTCATGATCCCGGAGTCCTGGGATAGAGTTCCGCATCGGACTCCCTGCTCTGCAGGTAGCCTGCTTCTCCCTTTCCTCCCTGCTCCTGCTCCTTTCTCACTATCTCTCTCTCCAATAAATAAAGAAAATCTTAAAAAATAAAATAAGGTAAATCCTCCAACTTTCTTAAAATCACTCGGTTGACTGCTGAGGGTTAATAAGAAAAGAATAATTGCCTGAAAAAAGCATCAAGGAGTAGCAGAGAGAACAGTGAACCACAGAGAAAAATCCTAGTGCCACACTGCTCCACTACAACACAAGGACAATCATATCTCATCTAATGTGGGGCACTACGGGAGTGAGGAGGGTGCTGATCCCACCCCATCACCTATGTGTAGTGTTAAGCAAGAACTAGCCTAAACTTTTGTAAAATGAATGCATTCAAATTGTTTCTAAGACTCTTTTTAGAGCTAAAATACCACTTTCTTTCTCTTTTATGAACTTAAAGTAATGAACAGTGCTGGAATGTTTAGAAGGCAGAGATGCTTACTTTGCTTATCAAGTTTAAAAAAAAAAAAGAGCACTTTGGTATTTTGCTTCAGAGCTCAGATTTACAATTAAGTTTATCTGGAAAGAGATTCATCAACAAACTTAAAATGTACCTTAAATTCCCTGTTAATGAAATGTACTTCTTGGGACTGGCGAAACAAGGTACTGACTCAGGGATACCAGGGTTAGGAGAACCCTGGCACTATATGTGCCATCCCACCAAACCAAAAGTCTTACACAAATATTACATGCTACACAGCATGAAGAGCAAAGAATATCCTAACACAGAAATTTCGGATCTCAAGAGCTATACATTACTGGAGGTCATGTTCACATTTAACTCCGATGAATTCATCTGTAAATACTCTGCCAGAGTTTAAAAGCAAAAACAGTAACGAAGTTAAACGCAGGTGCCTGGCTGGCTCAGTTGATAAAGCATTGGACTCTTGATCTTGGGGTCATGAGTTCAAGCTCCATGCTGGGTGTAGAAGTTACTTAAAAAAATAAAAGAAATAAAAATATTTTTTAAATAATTCAAGAAATACCGATTTAAAAAAAACTTAGGGGCACCCGGGTGGCTCAGTCAGTTAAGCGTCTGCCTTCGGCTCAGGTCATGATCTCAGGGTCCTGGGATCGAGCCCCACATCAGGCTCTCCGCTCATCAGTGAGCCTGCTTTTCCCTCTCCCTCTGCTGCTTCTGCCCGTATGCCCTCTCTCTCTCTCTCTCTCAAATTTAAATAAATAAAATCTTAAAAAAAAAATGAAGCTTACAAAGTATTAATAATTAACTGAATGAAACCATCAACTGTAAAATACACACTGATTTCAAACGTGTTAAAATGTGAAGAAACAATGTGCATCTTAAAATTGATGGAATACATGATTTATAATTCATTCTCTCCCTCCCCACTCTTTTTGCCATTGATTTACTTCAGTTTTTCATCATTGGTACTTCCTAATAACTGATTCCTGCCTTTAGTTTCACCACCCTTCAATGCATTCTCCAGACTGCTAGGATTCATCCCACAGATATGCTTGCCCCCATGTACAAAACTATGTATAAAAATACTCTCTGTAGCACTATTACCAAAAAAAGCCTGGAAATATCCTGAAAGTCCGTTAACAGGAGACTGGCTAAATCCAACTGAATAGCACATAACTAGTAAACACAAGGACATTCGATAGTTCATTTAGAACCTTCTCCAAGGAGAAAAGCACAATGCGGTAGCATGCAACTATAGAAACTCTACGAAAAATACAAATAAGCATATATTTAATATTCATAGAGAATACCTCTGAGACGATAACAACAAACTGCTAATAGTAATGCCTCAGCAGAAAGAAACCAAGAGACCATGAGAGGCAGGGACAGTTATCATAGAGGAATTCATTTTCCATTGTATACTTTCTGGAATTTGATTTGGGGATGTATTTTTTTTACTTATCCAAAACAATATATTAAAAGTTAAAAAGAAGGGGCACCTAGTGGCTCAGTTGGTTAAGTGACTGCCTTCGGCTCAGGTCATGATCCCAGGATCCTGCTCAGCCAGGAAGTCTACTTCTCCTTCTCCTACTCCCCCTGCTTGTATTCCCTTTCTTGTTACCTATCTCTCTCTCTCTCTCTCAAATAAATAAATAAAGTCTTTAAAAAATATATTAAAAAGAATATTCCACTATGCTGCTATACCTTATGCCTTCCCTTAATACTGCTAAAACACCTTGTGCACAGATATGGTCCTGTTCACTTGGAGCTGAAAATATTCATTAACAAATATCTCCCCCCCAGACCATGAGCTCCTTGAGTATAGCGGTTTTGTAACTCAATGAGAATCAACTATTTAGTAGGCATATAATACCTTCTATTGGATAACAAATACTAACCAAAGCCTCCCTCTAAAATCACCCCTACCCAGGCCTCATCATCCCCCATTGCTCCAAACTATCTGCTTCTCTTTTCCTATCAATTAACCCCAAATGTTCTGGGGTCCCCTAGATGACACCAAAGAATGACCTAAGATGTGAAGGGGAAGGAATCTTTTATTCCTGTCCGCGGTTAACCAAGTCCATCTTCTATAAGACTATTATTCTAGAGTCTTAAACAATCTGCCCCATGGCTCTTTTTTTCTTTAAAGATTTTATTTACTTATTTGACAGAGAGAGATCACAAGTAGGCAGAGAGGCAGGCAGAGAGAGGGGGAAGCAGGCTCCCTGTTGAGCAGAGAGCCTGACGTGGGGCTCGATCCTAGGACCCCGAGACCATGACCCGAGCCCAAGGCAGAGGCCCTAACCCACTGAGCCACCCAGGCACCCCTGCCCTATAGCTCTTTTATAACATTTACTTTTTCAAAGTTTGACCTAATTTCACCATTATGAAAATACTGATGAAAAGAGG
Source organism: Nasua narica (assembly GCA_028533885.1). Taxonomy (NCBI): domain Eukaryota; kingdom Metazoa; phylum Chordata; class Mammalia; order Carnivora; family Procyonidae; genus Nasua; species Nasua narica. Next base: position 92,340,536 of record CM052798.1, on the reverse strand, counting down.
AATATCAAATAAATAATCTAATCTTAGGACCTTTGGTGCTAAGCATAGTCCTGTCTCAAACACACATATCAAGATTCTAATTCCTTTTAGAGGATGGTATCGTAGAAAGAAAACAGAAAAAGAAAAGGAAAAAAAAAAAAGAAAACAGAAATTGGACCCACAGACATGAATTCAAATTCTACAGGGACGGGACGGGACAGGACGGGACGGGACGGGACGGGACGGGACGGGAAGGGAAGGGAAGGGAAGGGAAGGGAAGGGAAGGGAAGGGAAGGGAAGGGAATGATCATAATCAGAGAGGAATGATCATAATCAGAGAGGAACACGGGTCAAACAAAGTACATCACACACTAAATTTCCTTGACTTTTGGAGACAATTTGCAAAGAGAGGACAATTGGACTACCACAATATTTACCCACGATATTGCCTTTACTCTGCATTTTAAAAGATCATGCAATATTTAAGGACTATCTATAGCAATAAACTTATTCACTTAAAAAACTATCATGGGTCACGACCTTGACTAAAATTGTATGTCTCTGGGCCTTAATTTTCATATCTTAAAATGAACCTAACAGAGGTACATGGATGGCTCAGTCGGTTAAGCATCTGATTTTGGCTCAGGTCATGATCTCAAGGTCCTGGGATTGAACCCCACGTCAGGTTCCTCATTCTCTCTCTCTCTCTCTCTCACACACACATAAATAAATGAAATCTTCAATAATGAAAATAATAATTCAAAAGACTTTTGGAAGGAATACATAATATATGTGAAATATCTGTTTGTAGTACATACTTCATTACAGAGCAGGTCAAATTCTTCAACAAGAGTAGTTGTTTTCTCTCTTTCTAGGCCGGTGCATATTAGGTAAGTACAGGGGAAAAGGCCATCTAATTAAACTAAATTAAGGTACGTATGACAATATCTCTTACTTTTAACCCTGGCCTCTGAAAATGGAAAAGAAAAAGGCTTTACGGCTTTTACTTCCTCCAATCCTAGGACTCCCCAGCTCTGGTTCTGGCTCCTAACAACATCTAGGAGGCTCATGGAACATCTAGGTCGCCAAAAAATCAGAGGCCCAATTACCTGGGAACTCTCATTTTCAAAGAAGTCTTAGAGCTTCAAATCCATTTTCTTCTCAGGTGACCCCAGAAATGTTTGGTCTGCTTGCAGTAACACTAAGTATATAGATTTACATGAGTTGTTTAGTTGCTTATACCTAATAACTATGCAGAATAATAACTATGCATATATGGTTTAATCAGCAAAATGTTTAAAAAATTTGATTATAACCCAAACTCTGCTCATACATGATTCAATGTTGGTCAGTCACATAGCTGAGCTGTTCGCTCATGGGCTTAAAAAAACTGTTGAAGGGGGGAGGGGGCAGCTGGGTGGTGCAGTTGGTTGAGCATTGTCTCAGAACTCGATCTCGGGGTCAGGGGATTGAGCCCTGCCTAGGGCTCCACACTAAGCGCAGAGTCCACTTGGGATTCTCTCTCCCTCTCTCCTCCCGCACAACTTGCACGTTCACTCTCACAAAATAAGAAAATATATCTTTAAAAAATCATTCTGGGGGCACCTGGGTGGCTCAGTTGTTAAGCGTCTGCCTTTGGTCAGGTCATGATCCCACAGTCCTAGGACTGAGCCCCACATTGGGCTCCCCGCTCAGTGGGAAGCCTGCTTCTCCCTTTCACACTCCCCTTGCTTGTGTTCCCTCTCTCGTTGTCTCTGTCAAATGAATAAATAAAATATTAAACAAACAAACAAATAAAAATAGTTTCTGCAGCATCTGGCTGACTCAGTCCAAAGAGCATTTAACTCTTGATCTCTAGATCACAAATATGAGCCCCACTCTGGGATTGAGCCCATATCCTTTCCCTCTGCAGCTCCCCTTGCTTGTGCTCTCTCTCACATAAATAATAATAAAAATCTTAAAAATTAAAACAAAACAAAACAAAATGACCTTAGGGGCAGCTGGGTGGCTCAGTCAGTTAAGCATTCAACCCTTGATTTC
>CM052798.1:92273585-92338417 GCA_028533885.1 Nasua narica | reverse complement strand
TTAACCAACTGAGTCACCCAGGCGTCCCTCAAAATTATTATTATTGTTATTATTTTTAAAGATTTTATTTATTTATTTTAACAGAGATAGAACACAAGCAGGCAGAGAGGCAGGCAGAGGCAGAGAGAGGAGCAGGCTCCCTGCCGAGCAAGGAGCCCGATGTGGGACTCGATCCCAGGACACTGGGATCATGACCTGAGCCGAAGGCAGCTGCCCAACCAACTGAGCCACCCAGGCGTCCCAAAATTATTATTTTTTTAAAGATTTTACTTATTTATTTTTGAGAGAGAGAGAGTGCACAAGTGGGAGGAGGGATAGAGGGAGAGGGAAAACCAGACTCCTCACTGAGCAGGGAGCCAGACATGGGACTCAATCCCAGGACCCTGAGATCATGACCCAAGCCAAAGGAAGACACTTAACTGACTGAGCCACCCAGGTACCTCAGGCTTTCAAAATTGTTAATGTAAAGTTGAACTTGTATTTGTAATTTTTTTAAATCTCCATGTCTATAGTTAGTCCTCTTTTAAGAACACATTGGTTAGGGGCACCTGGATGGTTTAGTTGGTTAAGTGTCTGCATTTGGCTCAGGTCATGATCTCAGGCTCCTAGGGACTGAGCCCCACATCAGGCTCCCTGCTTAGTGAGGAGTCTGCTTCTCCCTCTCTCTCTGCCTCTGACTCATGCTTGCTCTCTCTCTCAAATAAATAAATAAAATTTTAAGAAAAAAAAGGAACACATTGGATAAATGAAATGTGATATATATAAATAAAATAAATGTATTGGGACACATGGATGGCTCAGTCGGTTAAGCATCTGCCCTCAACTCAGGTCATGGTCCCAGGGTCCTGGGATCAAGTCCGACATTGGGCTCCTTGCTCAGGGGGGAGCCTGCTTCACCTCTGCCTGCTCTACCTGCCGCTCTCCTTGCTTGTGCACATGCTCTTTCTCTCTCTCTGACAAATAAGATCTTTAAAAAAATAAATGTAAATATATATATCACTGTTTGTTCTTAAAATATAATCACAAAATATATATCATACGTACATATTCAGCCTTAAAAAGAAAACTCTGAGACATCCCATAATATACACGAACCCTTATGCTAAATGAAATAAGTCAAAAAAGGACAAATACTGCATGATCCCACTTATATAAAGTACCTAGAACAGTCAAATTCATAGACAGACAGTTGCCAGGGGCAAAGGGATGGGAGGAATGGGGAGTTATTGTTTCCTGGGTATGCAGTTTCAGTTTGGAGAGATGAAAAAAAGTTCTGGAGATGGATGGTGGTAATGTTGCACAGCAATGTTAACATACACAGGAAATACACAAGAAATTGTTAAAAATGGGACTGGGCATATAGAGGAAGAAGGTGGAGGACAACTTTTTATTTTTAACACACATATTGTTTCAGTTTTATTCACCATGTACTTTTATAATAAATTTAAAAAACAAACTAGAGGGGCACCTGGCTAGCTCAGTCTGTAGAGTATGCAACTCTTGATGTTGGGGTTGTTAGTTCAAGCCCCACACTGGGCATAGAGCTTACTTAAAAAAAAAAAAAATGTTAAACAACACAAAAAACATAGCTACAAAACAAACTAGTTAATCACTCCCTAATAAATTGAAGTGACTCTAATTTGAAAATAACCCTCCCTTAACCACATAATCTATTCCAACTACCTTCTCATTTCTTACCTTCCTTTCCCGGTCAAGTATTTGAAACTAACAGTCTACTACAATGGTCAGATTCTCACCTACCATTCATCAGTAGTAGCAGCAGCAGCAGCAGTAGTAGTAGTAGTAGTAAAAAGTAGTAGTAAAAGACAAGGAGGAGGAAGAGGCGGGGGAGGGGGAAGGGGGAAAGGAGGAAGAATTATTATTTTAGTCATTTAATACTGAGCATACAAGAAACATGCAACTTACTAGTTGCCACTCATCTATAAAAGAGAATTTCCCTTTTTTGCCCCTTCCTTATTCTCTTTTCTTTAAACAAACCTAAGTATAGACTAAGGGATTTTTTGCTGCATTCACTACTGTCATTATTCTTTTTGATATTCACACTGTCCTGCACTTAGCCAGTAAAATCCCCTCCAAGACAGCTCTTACATCTTTTTTATATGATCTCTTTCATCTTTACCCAACTTCTCCTTTTTTGGCCCAAGATGCTCTTTCCATGGGCCTGATATTTTCTTCATAGGAAGATTTTATAAACCACTGACTCAATCTGATTAGTACTCATAGTACTATTCAAAATTTTTAATTCTGGCACTTGAGTGGCTCAGTGGGTTAAGCCTCTGCCTTTGGCTCAGGTCATCAGGGTCCTGGGATCGAGCCCTGAATCGGGCTCTCTGCTCAGTGGGGAGCCTGCTTCCGCCCCCCCCCCACCTGCCCCTCTGTCTACTTGTGATCTCTGTCAAATAAATAAATAAAATCTTTAAAAAAATTTTTTTTAATTCTTCTTGCATCACTATTAATTTTTTTAAAGGAATCTGTTCACTTCGTCTGAGTTTTCATGTTTATTGGCATGAAGTTGTTCATGTAATTTTTAAATTTCTACTTTATCTGTAGGTGTGTCCCCGTTTCCACTCCTAATATTGTCTCTTTATGCTTCCTTTTTCCTTTCTCCCCTTGATCAATCTTGACAAAGGTTGGGGGAGGGAGCAGAGGGTGATGGAGAGGACAAAGCAGACTCCCCGGTAAGCAATGAGTCTAACAACTGGGGTTCAATCCCAGAACCCAGAAATCATGACCCAAACCAAAGTCACGCTTAACCGACTGAGCCACCCAGGCGCCCTTTATTTTTTCTCTTCTTTTAATTATTTTTTTTAAAGTAGGCTCCACACCCAGCATGGAGCCCAACACCGGGCTTGAACTCAAAACCCTGAGATCAAGACCTGAGATTAAGAGTGGGATGTTTAACTGACTGAGCCACCCAGGTGCCCCTAAAGGATCCTTTTAAAAGTCAAGTGAATGGGGGCGGGCTGGCTCGCCCAGCCACTGGGTGGCTCAGTGGGTTAAGCCTCTGCCTTCGGCTCAGGTCATGATCTCAGGGTCCTGGGATCGAGCCCTGCATCAGGCTCCCTGCTCAGTGGGGAGCCTGCTTCCCCCTCTCTCTCTCTACCTGCCTCTCTGCCTACCTGTGATCTCTCTGTCAAATAAATAAATAAAATCTTTAAAAAAAAAAAAAAGTGAATGTTACTCTCTGCTCAAAATCCTCCAACAGTTACTCCTTTCACTCCAAGTAGAAGCCAAAGGCTGCCCATGATCTGCTATCTCCCTTAACTCTCTGACTTCATCTACCTTCCCCCTCACTCCACTCCACTCCACTCCACCCAGTGTTCTAGAACACTGTTCCTTGAACATACCAGATATATAGTAGGATCTTAATTCAAACTGTGCCCTCTACCTAGAATCCTCTTCCTCCAGATATCCACTCAGTATCTTCAGGTCTTTACTTAATTCTCACTTTTTAAAAAATATTTTATTTATTTATTTGACAGAGACAGAGAGAGAGAGAGAAGAAGAGAGTGAGCACAAGCTGGGGGAGTGGGAAAGGGAGAAGCAGGCTCCCTGCTGAGCAGCGAGCCCAATGTGGAGCCCGATCCCAGGACCCCGTGATCATGCCAAAAGCATACACTTAACCAACTGAGCCACCCAGGTGCCCCTCAATTCTCAGCTTAATGAAGCCTATCTTAAGTGCTTCCTTTAATAACTACAACCTGTCCCCCATCTCTATCATTAATTCCAAAGCCCTCTGCTCTATTTTTACTTTTTTCCAAGATGACTTTATCATCTTCTATCATACTAGATAATTTACTTTTTCATTATGTTTGTTGGCTATCCATTTCCCCACCAAATGTTGGCTCCACAGGGTCGAAAATCTTAATGTATTATCACATGGCACACACATAGTAAGCACTTAGTAAAGTGAGTCCCACTAATTTTTGTTTGTTTAGGTAGGGTCCATGCCCAGCGTGAAGCCTGATGAGGAACCTGAACTCACCACCCTGAGATCAAGACCTAAGCCAAAATCAAGAGTCAGATGCCTAACCGACTAAGCCTCCCATGCGCCCTGAGTCACACCAGTTTTGATATGTAACATATTTTTTATATTTTTATATATTTATATATTGCTGTTCATTGCTATGGGTTTTTTAATTTGCACGGATTTCTTCTTTGATCCATAAGTTATTTGGAAATTTCCAAATTTCCAACACAGTGGAACATTTTGTTAACTTCTAAGTTAATAGTGCTATGGTTGAAGAACATAAACCTGTGATACTGGGCATTTGAAATACTAATCTTGCATTAGGGGCCAGCAGTAAACATGAGAATTGGTTAAAAAAAGGTGGGGGGCACCTGGCTGGCTTATGGTTGTAAACATTCCATATTTGAGTTTTTGGAAGACAGTGGCAGCTGCAGCAGAGCTCAGGTCACTGGCTCCTGCTCCTGACTTCCTGCTGTTCATTCTCCTGAGGAACAAGCTGTTGAGGAAGCCACGCTACCACCTTAGCCTTTAAAGATACTCAAAGAAAGAAAGAAAAAAAAAAGATACTCAAAGATGGGCGCCTGAGTGGCTCAGTCAGTTAAGCATCTACCTTCAGCTCAGGTCATGATCTCAGGATCCTGAGATCAAGCCCCTGCATCGGGCTCCCTGAGCAGGAAGCCTGCTTGTCCCTCTCCTTCTGCCCCACCCCTGACCCTGCCTGTGCTCTCTCTCTCAAACAAATAAATAAAATCATTAAAAAAAAAAGAACCAGAAAAAAAAAAAAAAGAACCAGAGGTGGCAATTCACCGAATTAATTATTCTAACCAGCCACAAGATAAAAATCTTTGGAGCAGGCATCTGCTGGCTTGGTCAGAGGCACCAAGGAAAAGAATCTCAAAGTCAAAGGACTTTGATACCTATGAAGACTGAGAATCACTACAAAAAAAACTCCTTGTGGTGAAGATGTAAGACTTGGGATCAGGGCACCTGGCTGGCTCAGTTGGTAGAACATGTGGTGAGTCTGATATTGGATTCGTGAGCTCCACAATGGGCCTTAGAGCTTACTGACGATAAATAAATAAAAGTAAATTTAAAAAGATTTGGGATCATTTTTGGACGAGGATCCAGGGACTCATTGATCTGCAGAGTCCTGAGATGGTGAATCAGATTACTTCCATCAGAACTGAGCTGAGGTTGAAGTCACCATTGCAGATGCTTAAATCAACCTTTTAATAAATAATCAGTTGTTTTAATAAATATATGTTTGTTAAAAAAGAATGCATATTTTCTAATTTTAGAGAATGGGGTTCTCTGTGAGTTCATTAAATCAGATATGCTCTAGTATAAATTTTAACTTTACAAATTTTACATCTCCTAGAAGTACCAATAATTAAGAGCGACATTTTAACTCTCCCACTAGGACAATGGAGTTGATAAATTCTCCTGTTAGTACACCAAAGATTGCTTATATATTGACACCATTTTATCAGGTACTTACAAATATAGAACTGATGTATCTTTCTGGTGCATTAAACTTTTTGTCATTTTAGGGACGCTCTTTATACCTAATATTTTTTGTCTTAAAATCTCATCTGTTATTCAATCAGCTACCACAGTGATGTTTTTAATGTTTTTGATAGTTTCCTTTGGGTTAGTAATTGCCTTTCACCTTTAAACTTTCCATTTTAGCTATGTCTCTAACTGTAGCTAAAAAAAATCCAAACTGGTCATCTCTGTCTTTTAGCTGCTAGGATCATTATATACACATTTAATTGTGACTGATATATTTGGACTTATTTTTATTTGCTCTGCATTTTTGTGTGCCATGCCTCACTCTTCTCCTTTCGGGGCTCTTTGGCAGGTTTTTATTTCTTGATTCTCTTTTCCCCCTTCTAGTGGCGGGAAGTTACATATTCCATTTCTAGTCATTTATTAACTACTCTCGATATTTTACCATGCACACACACACACACATATCTTAAAAAATATGAGGATCTTAGAATACTTTTATTACAAGCCAATCTCTTCTTGGCCTATGTTATCCAGTATTTTAGCTCTGATTAAAAAAAAAAAAACTCCACATATTAAACATTACTTTATACAGATAATGTTCCTTTAGATTTACTCTCATGGTTACCAATTTATTTGTTCAGCATTGAATTTTATCTCTCAAACCTTCCTGGGATTATTTTTCTGCTTCCTTAAGTATATATCATTTGGTATATATCCTTCCTTAAGTATATATCCTTTATTGGTTTCTAGTTTTTGTCTCTCTGAAAATATCATCATTTTACCCTTGTTCTTAAAAAAATAGCTTTGCTGGGGCGCCTGGGTGGCTCAGTGGGTTAAAGCCTCTGCCTTCGGCTCAGGTCATGATCTCAGGGTTCTGGGAACGAGCCCCGCATTGGGCTCTCTGTTCAACAGGGAGCCTGCTTTCCCCTCTCTCTCTGCCTGCCTCTCTGTCTACTTGTAATCTCTGTCAAATAAATAAATAAAATCTTAAAAAAAAATAGCTTTGCTAAGTATACAATTCTAGATTGATAGTTATTTCCTCTCTGCCTTTGAAAATTTTATTCTTATGTCTTCTGGAGTCCACTATTGCTATCAGTCTGACTGTCATTCCTTTGCAAGCTATTTATTTGTTCTCTCTAGCTATTTTTAAGGGCTTCTCTTTATCTTTGGTATTCTTCAGTTTAATCATAAAGTGTGCAGTTACAGATTTCTTTTTATTTAACCTCCTTCATATACATTATGCTTCCTGTACACTCGTATTTTTCACAATCTTTCAATAATTCCTCAGATTTCTAAGCCATTATTCCTTCAAATATCACCTATTCCCCATTTTCTTCAATCACACATGTTAGATTCATTATCATTCTTATCAACTAATCTCTCAGCATTATAGTCTGGGAAATTACTTTAGATCTTTCAGTCAATCCATCCACTGAGCTTTTAATTTTTGACAATTATATTTTTCATTTCTCTTTTAATTTTAAAAGATTTTATTTAAAATTTGAGAGAGGGATGCCTGGGTGGCTCAGTGGGTTAAAGCCTCTGCCTTCGGCTCAGGTCATGATCTCAGGGTCCTGGGATGGAGCCCCGCATCGGGCTCTCTGCTCGGCGGGGAGCCTGCTTCCCCCTCTCTCTCTGCCTGCCTCTCTGCCTACTTGTGATCTCTCTCCTCTCGGTCAAATAAATAAAATCTTTAAAAAAAAAATTAAAATTTGAGAGAGAGGAAGGGTGCCTGCATGCATTGGGGTGGGAAGGGGCAGAGGGAGAGGAAGAAGCAGACTCCCCGCTGAGCAGTGACCAGCCCCCCACCCCGGGCCCAATGCAGGACTCAATTTCAGGACCCTGGGATCATGACCTGAGCAGAGGGCAGATGTTCAACCAACTGAGCCAACCAGACACCCCTATATTTTTCACTTCTAATAACCCACGTGGTTATTTTACAAATCTACATAACCATGTCTGTGAGTCATTCATTTCTTGCTGTATTTTAGATTCCGCCTTTTATTAAACATTTTATATTTTATATCTTATTCCAATAGTTTAAATAGAGGGGTTTTTCTACCAAATCTCACTCATACTGGCTTATTTCCTTGTGTTCGGTAGTTTTTTTTTTTATTGTGAGTTTATATTTTGTTGAATTTTATCTGTGGCAATTCTGAGAGCTTAATCATAAAAGGAGTCGAGGGAAGAAACTGGACCTTGGTCTAATTCAGCATCCTTCTCAGAGGGCTCTTCCATTTGCTGTGGGCTAAAGATAACATCTCCCATTAGTGCTAATATGGGCATTTACAGCCTTATTATGGGCATGCTAACATGGGCAATCTTGACTTTTCTGTTTGCTCACAGCTCACTGTCCCGTTTCAGCTGACTATTCACTTTTAAAAGTGAGAACAGACCCTTACAGAGTGTCCTCACTTTTTAGCATACCCAGTAATGCTTGCAACCTTCTATAAGAATTCCAAATAATTTACACAGGTACTGCCCCCTCAAGGAGATGAAGCGTAACTACCCACTACTTGTGAACTGTGTACAGTGATTTCTATGCAAAATATACAGTATGATAAGAGGGGGGGAAAGAGTAACTTTAGGGCACGTGAGTGGCTCAGTCAGTTAAGTGTCTGCCTTCAGCTCAGGTCATGATCCCAGGGTCCTAGGATTGAGCCTTGCATCAGGCTCCCTGCTCAGAACGGAGCCTGCTGCTCCCCTTGCTTGTTTTCGCATGCACGCGCTCTCTCTGGGTCAAATAAACAAAGAAATTTTTTTTAAAAAAAAGCTCAAGAACACCTTCAAAAAAAAAAAGACATTAGGCAAAAAAAAAGACGGCAGTTAATAATTATCTATTAATATTAGTTCATTAGTTGTAACAAAAGCACCATACTATTTATTGTAAGATGTCTGTTAAAAAGAACAGAAACTGGGTGCTCCAACCTCTGTAACTTTTCTGTAAGTCTAAAGCTACTCTAAAATAAAAAGTTTAAAAATAAAATAAAATAAAATAAAAAGTTTATTGGGGTGCCTGGGTGTCTCAGTCAGTAGCATCTGATTCTCTCTCTCTCTTTTTTTAAGGATTTTATTATTTATCTGTCAGACAGAGAGAGGGAGCGAATGCATAAGCAGGGGGAGCGGCAGGCAGAGGGAGAAGCAGGCTCCCAATGCAGGACTCTCAATCCCAGGACCATTGGATCATGACCTAAGCCAAAGGCAGATCCTAAATCAACTGAGGCACAAAGGCGTCCTGTAAGTATCTGACTCTGATTTTAGCTCAGGTCATGATCTCAGAGTCGTGGGATCCAACCCTACACTGGGCTCCATGCTCAGCATGGAGTCTGCCTGAGATTCTCTCCCTCTCCCTCTCCCTTTCCCCCTGCTTGAACGTGCATGCTCTCTCAAATAAATAAAGCCTTTTAAAAATATTAAATTAAAAGTTTATTTTAAAAAACTGTATTTGTTGCAATTTCTGTAGGGTTTTGTTTTTTTTTTAAGTGGAAGGATCCTGAAAAATCTAATGTCATATCACCAGAAACAGAAGTCCTTCTATTTACACTTCTGCCCAATATAATCATGCCCCTTCCCAGAACCGTGCTCCACCGAAATTCCTCTGGCAAACTTTCTTTTCTCAGTTTCAGAAAAATCACTTTGTTCTGATCCTCTCTTCTATTCAGAACACTTTTCCTTCGGCTAACCTCTGAAACTCTGATGTTTCCCAATATTCTTTCATTGGCCCTATTCTCTTCTCAAACACTGTTCCCTGAAGTGTTCATCCATTATTAGCACTACCAATATATTTACAATTCTCAAGTCTACATCTCTAGTTCAAAGCTCCCTCCCAAATATAGTAGTTATGAACATCTTTCTTACATGAGTCAGAGCCAGTTTCAAAACCCAGCCCTATTTCCAACTGCATGACCCTTCCCAAACACTGCTTTCCTCAGAGACAATGGGTAACAATAGTACCTACCCATGCAAAGGTTGTTGTCAAGATTACATGACATAATACACGTAAAATTCCTAGGACAGCATCAAGTCCATAACTGTCAGTAAATATTAGCCAATATTAGGATGATAAGTACCATCTACATGGCTAATTATCTACCAAACAACTCTTCTCGGATGTTCTCCAGACACTCCAACTCCTTATGATCAAGCCTGCTTTCATTATCTATTTCTTCCTTCCTTTCCTTCTTCCTTCCACCCTTCCTTTCCTGCCACCCAAGACAATCCACAGAATCTGTCTTCCAAGCTTTCCTCTTATCCCCAACAAACCAACTGGTCATCCAGTTCTATCAAATTCCACATTCTAAATACGTCTTAGATCTTTTCTCCTTCCCCACTACGTATACTAATTGAAATCTTGGTCATTTGTTGCATTATTATAATGGCCTCCTTCCATTGCTCCCAAATACATTATTTTTTGTAACTATAATATCAGTTTAAGGTTTTACAGCTTACTGTGCTCTTTTAAATACGAAAATACAACCTTTTGGTTGGTATTATACAAAAGCAGCTCCATTTGTCTTTCTTGGTTATCTTTAGGTCTTCCTCACCTACTCACCCATCCCTTACTTATTACCTTATTTACTACCCAGCTCAAGAAACTCTCCTGACTCAGTCCCCCCCACTCTTGTCACCCCCCACCTATAGGGTAAGTCTGCACCTGAGGGCAAGAACCCAAACGATCTCTCCTTGTTGAAAGAAAGTATTTAGACCTCCACTAAGGCAATCTTTCCCAGGTTGGCCAAGAAGAAAAAAAAAAAAAAAGCCAAAACTTCAGCAATTTTGAACTACTGAACAGAGGCAGATGGTTTTCAAAGCACTAGTCAGGGGAGTTAAATCTGGCAAAAAGATACTTAAGTCCAACCCAACCAGCTATATCACACATGGCAATTATAAGGGTATTCTCAGGCAAAAAGACCAAAGTTAAAGGAAAAAAGCAAAGCCAGGAGCAGCTGATTTACATGAGAAGTTAACTATATTTAATATTGTATAAATTCATATTTTTACTTTGTGTTTTAATGATAATTTTTAAAATATGAACTACATTAAATTCCTGGCTTCACTGATCTGATTTCAATTTCTGAATTCGAAAAGCTTTAATGGGGGCACCTGGGTGGCTCAGTCGGTTAAGCACCTGCTTTCAGCTCAGGTCATGACCCTGGAGTGCCAGGACTGAGCCCATGTTGGGCTCTCTGCTCAGTGGGGAGTCTGAGGCCCTCTCAGGGGGGACTCATATTCTCTCACTCACTGTCTCTCAAGTAAATAAATACGATCTTTTTAAAAATAAATAAATAAAAGCTTAAATAAAACCCAGAATTACACTAATACCAGTATTACAAAAAATAATTTTCGTCCCATGTTACAATCACTATCTAATTTAGCTTTTGTATTTATTTGTACTTTTTTTTTCAAAATACTTCCCCTCTTTATGTTGTAAAAATTAGGCTTTTAGGGGCGCCTGCGTGGCTCAGTGGGTTAAAGCCTCTCCCTTCAGCTCAGGTCATGATCTCAGGGTCCTAGGATCGAGCCCCGCATCGGGCTCTCTGCTCAGCAGGGAGCCTGCTTCCCCCTCTCTGTTTGTCTCTCTGCCTGCTTGTGATCTCTCTCTCTGTCAAATGAATGAATGAATGAATAAATAAATAAATAAAATAAAAATTAGGCCTTTATTCTTTCTCTTTGTCTCTTCCATCCTAACTTGCCATGTTTTATTTTCTCTGTATCTTATCCACATCTGTTCATACATATGTACTACACATGGCAATCTGAGAAACCTAAGAGTACAGAAATGAACTCTTAACTTAGCTGATACTAACTACAGTATATATGTAGAAGGATGCCCTATAAATGGATTTTTAAAACTTCATTTGGGGCACCTGGGTGGCTCAGTGGATTAAAGCCTCTGCCTTCGGCTCAGGTCATGATCTCAGGGTCCTGGGATCGAGCCCCACATCAGGCTCTCAGCTCGGCAGGGAGCCTGCTTTCCCTACCCCGCCCCCGCCTGCCTCTTTGCCTACTTGTGATCTCTCTCTCTGTCAAATAAATAAAATCTTTTTAAAAAAACCACAAAACTTCATTTTTCTATTATCAGATTTTACAAGTCTTTTTTTTAAAAAATTTTTATTTATTTATTTGACAGAGAGAGAGACCACAAGTAGGCAGAGAGGCAGACAGAGAGGGGGAAGCAAACTCCCTGCTGAGCAGAGCCCAATGCAAGGCTCGATCCCAGGACCCTGAGATCATGACCTGAGCCGAAGGCAGAGGCTTTAACCTACTGAGCCACCCAGGCGCCCCTGATTTTATAAGTCTTATAAAATGAAGTGAAAATGATCTTCCAAAATGTTATCTTCATATGAAATTTTCTTTTTAAAAAATTCTTGAACTTAAATTTTTAAAATTAAATAAAAGTATGATTAATATTTGGTCTTGATTACTCCAACTTCAGTTCATAGAAACTTCTTGCTTTTGGGGCTCCTGGGTGGGCTCAGTCATTAAGAGTATGCCCTCGGCTCAGGTCAAGATCCCAGGGTCCTGGGATCTAGTCCCACAACGGGTTCCTTGCTCAGTGGGAAGCCTGCTTCTCCCTCTCCCACTCCTCCTGCTTATGTTCCCTATCTCTCTGTCAAATAGATAAATAAAATCTTAAAAAAAAATAGAAATGCCTTGTTTTCAACAGGTTATTTTTTTATTATGTAATCTATATGCCCAGTGTGGGTCTCAAACTCACAATCCTGAGCTCAAGAGTCATGTGCCCCACGACAAGTTATTTATTTTTTTTAAGATCCAGAAACACTAAAGGTATTGCTGTCCCTTTGAAATCCCTTCCTTGAGGGCGCCTGGGTGGCTCAGTCAGTTAAGCGTCTGCTCAGGTCATGATTCCACGGTCCTGGGATCCACCCTGCATCAGGGTCCCTGTTCAATGGGAGTCTGCTTCTGCCTCTCCCGGTGCTGCTCCCCCTACTTGTGCTCTTTGTTAAATAAATAAAATCTTAAAAAAAAAAAAAAAGAAAAAGAAAGAAGTTCCTTCCTTAAGATGCATTTTCATGTTAGCACAATAGCTATGAGAACATGAAAGTTTCTCAACTCTAAGATGTTCCTATATGAACAGCTGCTTGAAATAATCAAAATAGGTAAACAGTTTCTTAATTATGTATTCTTGGGTACTCAGTAGTATTAATAAGAAAGGACTAAAAAATTCACATCCATTCCTTTGGATTATTAACCTTAAAATTTCACCTACAGTATGTAGGATTAACTGGAAGAACTTAAAGCTTAAGTAGACAAGCTTGCATGAAACACGGTATAAAAAGTGTTACACAGCATAACTGTACTTAAAAATGACAAGAGGAGTGTCCCCAGGTGTTGTCTGGGCAGTACAGTCACTTAACTGTCCAACTCTGTTTCCACTCAGATAGTGATCTCAGGGTCATGAGATTGAGCCCCACGTGGGACTCCTGTTCAGCGTAGAGCCTGCTTAAGATTCTGTCTCCCTCTGCCCCTCGCCCTCCCCACGCATGCACACACTCTCACATGCCTCTCAGTACGTAGTATCTTACACAGTAACGAGAAAAACTGAATAAAATTGAAAAGAAAAATAAGAGAATGATGGACAGGGGATGTGGGGGTGGGCCCTTGGCTAGGGTGAAGGGTCAACCTCTAAGGAGAAGACATGTGAGCTAAGACCTGAAAGACAAGAACATTAAGGCAAATTTTTCATATAAAGTGGTAATTTATAAAATTGTTGTGATAATATAAATGGTAGTGTATTTTTAAATCCTTATTTGGCAAAATAAAAAGTTGGCAGATGTATGATCTCGCAAGTTAAAATAATGATAATAATTAAATGACTGATAAAGCCTGGAAGCCAATGAGCAATATGCGGTATTCAGATCAGAGAGAATGGATATATACCTTGCAGAAACTTGATAAAGGTCATTCTATACTATAAAGCAGTGATTCTCAAATCTTTTGGTTTCAGGATCCCCTTACACTCTTAAAAATTATTGAAGACCCCAAACTGCTTTTGTTTATATGAGTCAAAACTACATTATTTACTGTATATTAGAAATTAAAACTAAGGGGCGCCTGGGTGGCTCATTGGGTTAAAGCCTCGGCCTTCGACTCAGGTCATGATCTCAGGGTCCTGGGATCGAGCCCTGCATCAGGCTCTCTGCTCGGCAGGAAGCCTGCTTCCCCCTCTCTCTCTGCCTACCTCTCTGCCTACTTATGATCTCTCTCTCTGTCAAATAAATAAATAAAATCTTAAAAAAAAAAAAAGAAATTAAAACTAAGCAGTCTAAAAATCCACTAGTTCAATAAAAGCAACAATAAAACCATTACACTTAATGTTATATACAATTTTTATTAAAAATAACTACATTTGGGGGTGCCAGGTGGCTCGGTCAGTTACCCTTCTAACTCTTGGTTTCAACTCAGACCATGATCTCATGGGTCATGAGGTCAAGCCACATCAGCATGGAGTCCACTTGAAGATTCTCTCCCTCTGCCCCTCCCCCCACTCACTTGCACACACACATATGCCTGAGGGTCCCTTTCTCTCTCAAATAAAAATAAGTATTTTTTAAAAACCCTACTTTGTAAAACAAAATTAGGGAGATGAGTAGCATTGTTTTACGTTTTTTAAAAATCTAATGTCTTGGGGGCGCCTGGGTGGCTCAGTGGGTTAAAGCCTCTGCCTTTGGGCTCAGGTCATGATCTCAGAGACCTGGGATTGAGCCCCACATTGGACTCTGCTCAATGGGGAGCCTGCTTCCCCATCTCTCTCTGCCTGCCTCTCTGCCTACTTGTGATCTCTCACTCTCTCTGTCAAATAAATAAATAAAAATCTTAAAATAATAATAATAATAAAATAAAATCTAATGTCTGGTTTAATAAACTAGGATCTCATATCTGCATCTATATTCAATTTATTTCTATAAAAATGAATTAATGAGTTGTTTTCAACTTCACAGTTCTGTGAAATCATGAAAATACTCAGGTACATGAACTCAGAAACAGTAGCATGGTGCTTTCCAGGGGCTAGAGAGTGGAGGAAATGGGAGATATCGGTCAAAGTGTACAAACTTTCAATTATAAGATGAATAAGATTCTGGGGATCTCATGTACAGCATTAGACTACAGTTAACAATACTTGGAGCGCCTGAAAAAAAAAAAAACAATACTTGAAAGATGTAAGAGAATAAAATTTTTTAAAAGATTTTATTTATTTATTTGACAGAGAGATAGAGAGAAAGCACAAGTAGGCAGAGAGGCAGGCAGAGAGAGAGGGGGAAGCAGGCTCCCTGCTGAGCAGAGAGCCTGATGTGGGGCTCGATCCTGGGACCCTGAGATCACGACCTGAGCCGAGGGCAGACGCTTCACTGACTGAGCCACCCAGGCGCCCCGAGAATAAATCTTAAAGATTCTCACAACAACAAAAAGGGTGAGGCACCTGGGCAGCTCTGTTGGTTAAGCGACTAATTGATTCTTGATCTTAGCTCAGATCTTGATCTTAGGGTACCGAGTTCAATCCCTGAGTTGGGCTCCACGGCTGGGTCCGGAGCCTACTTAAAATTCCCTCTCCCTCTGTGCATCCCTCTTGCACATGCGCACACACTCTCTTTCTCTCAAAATAAAAACAATGGGGTGCCCGAGTGGCTCAGTCAGTTGGGCTTCTGACTCTTGGTTTCTGTCAGGCCATGATCACAGGATCGTCAGATCGAGCCCTGAGGTGGACTCTGTGCTGTCTGCTGGAGATTCTCTCCCTCTCCCTCTGCTCCTCCCCACACTCACCTGCAAGCTCTCTCTCTAAAATAAACACATAAAATCTTAAAAAAATAATAAAAATAAAAAAATTTTAAAAAACCAACAAAAAAGTATTTATGTGAGGTGACATACCTGTTAACTAACCTTACTGTGGTAATTATTTTGCAATACATATGTGTATCAAATCATCAAGTTATATACCTTAAACTTACACAAAGATATATGTCAAATATATCTCAATAACACAGGGAAAAATAAGCACGAGGCTGTTCAAAACCCATTATACTATATATACCATACTGCCTATGGAACACTAAAATACCAATAAACTTAGGAAGAAGTGGGAAGCAGTCTAGCACAACGGCAGAGTGCAGACTCTGGAGCCAAGAGTGCTTAAATTTGGGAGTGTCTGGGTGGCACAGTCAGTTAAACGTCCAACTCTTGGTTTCAGCTCAAGTCGCCATCCCAGGGTCATGGGATCAACCCCAGGACGGACTCTGTACTCAGCAAGGAGCCTGCTTAGGTTTCTCTCTCCCCTCTGCTCCTTCCCCCACCCCACTCCATGCTTTCTCTCTCTCTCTAATAAAAAATAAAAATCTTAGGAAAAATTTGGGGTGCCTGGGTGGCTCAGTCACTTAAGCATCCAATCCTCTACTCCGACTTAGGTCACCATCTCAGGGTTGTGAGAGCAAGCCCTGTGTTGTGCTCTGTGGTGCACATGGAGCCTGCTTAAGGTTCTCTCCCTCTGCCCCTGTCTACACCTTAGGGGAAAAAAAAAAAAAAGGGACGCCTGGGGGGCTCAGTCAGTTAAGAATCGGCCTTCAGCTCAGGTCATGATCCCAGGAGTCCTCAAGGAGCCTGCATCTCCCTCTGCCTGCCTGTCTCTCTCTTTCTCACTCTCTCTGACAAACAAACAAACAAACAAATAAATAAAATCGTCAAAAAAAAAAAAAAAAGACTGCTTAGATTTGAATCCTGGCTTTACTATTTACCACCCCATACCTTCGATTTATTTTCCCTCACTGAGACTTCAAGTACTGCACTTATTATTATTTGTTTTATTATTTTGCCTGTCACCAGTGTAGTTAATTTTACATTTACATTACTAATATACTTACTGAGTAATAAAAATTATATACAGTATGTACCTCATGAGTTATATTAAATGAGATTACATAAAAATTTGGTATATGTTGACTATTTCTTAAAAGAGTTTTTTTTTATTTAGGGGTGCCTGGGTGGCTTAGTTGGTTAGGCCTTTGCCTTTGGCTCAGGTCGCGATACCAAGATCCTGGAATTCAGCCCCGCACTGAGCTCCTTGCTCAGCAGGCAATCTGCTTCTTCCTCTCCTTCTGCCCCTCCCGCCGCTGGTGCTCTCTCTCAAATAAATAAAATCTTAAAAAAAAAAAAAGATATTTATTTGAGAGAGAGAGCAGTAGGGGTGGGGGGAGACGGAGGAGGAGAAGGAGACTCCCCAAACAGGGAGCCCGACGTAGGGCTTGATCCCAGGACCCTGGGATCATGACCTGAGCCAAAGGCAGATGCCTAACAGGCTGAGCCACCTGGGTGCCCTGTTTATTTTGTTAAAGACTTTATTTTTAAGTAATCTCTACATCCAATGTGGGGCTCGAACCCACAGCCCCAAGATCAAGAGCTACATACTCTACTGACTGAGACAGCCAGGCGCCTTGTTGGCTATTTATCATTAAATCTATTAGTGTCATTTGTGAAGTTAACTATATTAATAACTGGAAACTTAATAAAGAACACTGCTAAATAATAGCAAAGAATTTGTGAGCAACTCAGGCTTTGAATCCGCTGTATTTCTTTTCTCTCCCACTCTCACCTTCTGCCTACACAAAACAAACCAGTTAAGCCTTACCCTGAAATCAGGTATGGTTTCCTTCTCCCTTTCTTTTTTTTTTTTTTTTAAAGATTTTATTTATTTGAGAGAGAGAGAGGGCGAGAGAGAGAGAGCACGATCATCTTGAGGGGCAGAAGGAGAAGCAGACTTCCCGCTGAGCAGGGAGCCTGATGCAGGGCTCAGCCCTGGGAGTCTGGGATCATGACCCAAGCCAAAGGTAGACGCTCAACCGACTGAGCCACCCAGGCACCCCTGGTTTCCTTTTCCTATGTAATAAATGTTCTGACAATTTCTTCAAATAATCAATTAACTTCCCTCAAATTATAAAATTTTAAAGTGGCGATAACTCTTATCTTGCAAAGTTGTTGTCAAGATTATAGGTAATAGGGTGCCTGGGTGGTTCAGTGGGTTAAAGCCTCTGCCTTTGGCTCAGGTCATGATCTCAGGGTCCTGGGATCAAGCCCCGCATCGGGCTCTCTGCTCAGCAGGGAGCCTGCTTTCCGCTCTCTCTCTGCCTGCCTCTCTGCCTACTTGTGCTCTCTCTCTCTGTCAAATAAATTAATAAAATCTTCAAAAAAATTTTTTAATTATAAAAAAGATTATAGGTAATATATGTATATTTATGACACCTTCACCCCAACCAAAAAGTGATACCCTCTTCTAAACTGTTACAGACTATAGGGGCACCTAGGTGGCTCAGTCAGTTAAGCATCTGCCTTCAGCTCAGGTCATGATCCTTGGGTCCTGGGATCGAGCTCCACATTGGGCTCCCTGCTCAGTGGAAAGCCTGCTTCTCCCTCCCCTGCTTCCCACCATTTGTGCTCTCTTTCTCAAATTAAAAAAAAATAATAAAAAAATAAAAAAATCTTGGGGCGCCTGGGTGGCTCAGTTGGTTGGGCGACTGCCTTCGGCTCAGGTCATGATCCCGGAGTCCCAGGATCGAGTCCCACATCGGACTCCCGGCTCTGCGGGAAGTCTGCTTCTCCCTCTGACCTTCTCCCCTCTCATTCTCACTCTCTCTCTAATAAATAAATAAATAAATCTTTAAAAAATAAAAATAAAAAAATCTTAAACTGTTACAGCATATAAAAACCTCATACTATCATACTACTTTCCAGAACCAGTTATTTGTGTTCAATTCCTAAGTTACTAAGAGTTAAGTTCCTTATAATTCCAATACAGAGTTTTACACAGAGCAAGCACTCAATACTTCTAATTTTGTTTTCTAAATTCTCTATCTTTGGACATAGGAACACACTATAAATTTTAATAATTTGAGTAATAGTGACTGCCCCCTGGACACAGAATTAATCATTTCAAAATAATGTATTTTACTACAGTTTTAAAATTATCCTGATGGTAAAGTGAACATAAAAACAGTACAGAATCCATTCTGGTCTTTTTTTTTTTTTTTTTTTAAGATTTTTATTTATTTATATGAGAGGAGAGAAGGTTAGAAGCAGAAGCAGACTCCCCGTGGAGCTGGGAGCCCGATGTGGGACTCGATCCCGGAATTCAAGGACCATGACCTGAGCCGGAGGCAGCTGCTCAACCAACTGAGCCACCCAGGCGCCCCTCCATTCTGGTCTTTTTAAAATAAAAAATGGCAGAGGCCTGGCTGGCTCAGAGAAGCATATGACTCTTGATCCTGGGGTCATAAGTTTGAGCCCCATGCTGGGTTTAGAGATCACTTAAATACATAAACTTAAATACATACAAAAAACACTTAAATACATAAACTTTAATAAATAGGGGCACCTGGGTAGCTCAGATGGTTACACATCTGCCTTCAGCTCAGGTCATGATTCCAGGGTCATGGGACTGAGCCCTGCTTCGGGCTCCTGGCTCGGTGGGGAGCCTGTTTCTCCCTCTCCTGCTGCCTCTCCCCCTGTTCATTTTCTCTCTCTCTGTATCTCTCTCTCAAATGAATAAATAAAATCTTAAAAAAAAAAGAAACTTAAATAGATAAATTTTTTTAATGTTAAGCTACAATTCCTAACATTAAAAGATCATTTCCCTTCTAACAGTGCAACTTTTTTTAAAAAGATTTTATTTATTTATTTATTTGGCACAGAGAGAGAGAGAGAGAGAGAGAGAGAGATTTCACAAGTCAGAGAGAGTGGGGGAAGCAGGCTCCCCGCTGAGCCGAGAGCCTGATGCGGGGCTTGATCCCAGGACCCTGAGATCATGACCTGAGCCAAAGGCACAGGCTTTAACCCACTGAGCCACCCAGGCACCCCAAACAGTGCAACTTTTACTAAAGGGTAATAAAGATACATACTCTCTCTGCTAGTGGGGGAAGACCCATAGAGTGAAAGTAAGTGAAACTAACCACTAGAGAGTGAAGTGGAAGGAAGAAGACAGGAGGAAAAGATAAAGGCCACAAACAAAATAAACCCAGCATACTGAACACTTCATTTTTTTCATCAAAGCGACTATTTCAATGTTTTAAGAATAAAAATTAGGATTTTGTCGTGTTTTTTTTAATATTTCATTTATTTATTTGACACAAAGAGAGAGATCACAAGTAGGCAGAGAGGCGGGGGGGGGGGGGGGGGAGGCAGGCTCCCTGCTAAGCAGGGAGCAGCCCAGCCCCGATCCCAGGACCCTGAGATCATGACCTGAGCGGAAGGCAGAGGCTCAACCCACTGAGACACCCAGGCGCCCTAGGTTTTTTTTTTTTTTTTTAACTGTCTTATCTTAGTTAGAAAAACTTCAATCTTCCAAAGCACAGATGGAATTGTTGCCTTTTTCCAAAAAGAGTAACTAGGTTCTATTACTTTCTCCACAAGATGTGCATTTCTCCAATGTTCTATAATTAAAATCTGTGGGGGCAGTGGGATCTGAAAGCACCATGAAACACCAACTACTTTTTGTTTCCTTGACAAACAGATGAGAAACAGTCTCGCTGGTTTGTACACTATTAAGTTCTGGAGTAATTTTTACTAGGGTCTCTGAGCTTCTTCTACACCTTAAAAAATCTTTTGTAGCCTTACTTTTCCAACAGTTGAAATTTTAAAACAAATATCATAACTGATTGACAAAAGCTTAGGAGAAAAGGAGTTTGGATGCATCTATGATTTATTAGTTTATGAAAAGCAGGGAGCCAAGTCACTAAAAATAGAATCAATAACCCTCTACTCCCTAAGAAATTATGGGCACCTGGGTAGCTCAGTTGGTTAAGTGTCTGACTTCAGCTCAGGTCATGATCCCAGGGTCCTGGGAAGGAGCCACACGTTGGCATGCCCGCTCCCTGCTCAGCAGGGAGTCTGCTTGTTCCTCTCCGTCATCTTGTGCTCCTCCCCAGCTTGTGCATGCTCATGCGTGCTCTCTTGCTCTCTCTCTCTCTCTCTCTCAAATAAATAAATAAATAAATAAAATCTTGGGTCGCCTGGGTAGCTCAATTGGTTAAGTGTCTGCCTTCAGCTCAGGTCATGATCCCAGAGTCCTGGGATCCAGCCCTGTGTGACCCTGCTCAGCTCCCTCTCTCGCTCACTCTCTCAAATAAACAAATAAAATCTTTAATTAAATAAATAAAATCTTTAAAAAGAAGAAATTATACATATACATACACTTACCCCTTCTCTGCAGACAAAACTATTATTTTGGTGTGACCTATCTGAGCAAATTTTAATTAGTATTTTTCCACTGCCAGTGAAATTTTCCTTTCCACACCAAAGAATCATTTGAAGTTTGTCAATACTGTTTCACACTTTTAGTTACAGAAATGTTTACTTCCTACATAATTTAACATTTAGCTTACTATGGAATGTATAACAAAATTATGTCATATATAATGCTTCAAACCCACCTAGGGCCATGTTCATAGTATCATCCTGCATTTGAGAGACAACACAGCTAAATGAAGAACATAATGACTGACTGTAAAGGCTCACAATCCAAATAAAAAAGCTCGTTTAGTACATACCATCATAGTAATTATATGTCATAATTAGGTAGTTGATGTTTTAAAACACTGTCAGGAAACATGGAAAATATTACCTACGTCTCTATAAATTAAGGGCAGTGGAATGAAGAAAAAGTGACTTAAGCATCCAAAGGGAAGGGAGAGAATCATTATGCAATAATTTTATAATTGGTAAATAAGATATGGCTACTGCCTAACTAATCCAGAAGTGCCATTTAGTCTAAACCAAGAGTAGAGACATTCAAGAGCTCGAAATAGATTTATTACTTCTTTGCGGAGCTGAGATGAAGTTTACCTTGAACCTCAAAAAGAACCTAAGCCAAGAACACATTAGATCAAATAAGCAGAAAGAAGTATCTAAAATACTGAATGCCCCAGAGCCTTCTTCTCTCTGGACCTCTTCTCTATCTACACTTATTACTCTTAGTTTACTTACTTCTCTATCTATACTTAACTCCTATGCAGATCAATCTCTTCCAGCCCAGGGCTCCAAAGACAATCTATACACTAAACTGACATCCTATAGTGACTATTGCACAATTCTATGAATGTACTAAAACAATTGTAGAGTTTAAATGAATGAATTTTATATTTGTGAATTATATCTCAATAAAGATATTTTTAAAAATGGACAACACAAAGCTAACATTCAAAACTGAAATTCTGATCCTCCCCGAATCCGACCCACTTACAGCCTTCCCCATATTAATAAATATCAACTCTTCCTAGTCCAGCAAAAAACCGGAATCATTCCGGATTACTTTCCTCTCTTACCCCGTGTTTAATCCATCTAGAAATCCAGTTAGACCTCCATTCAAAACAGATCCAGAATTAAATTACTTATCGCTTCCACAGGCCACAACCTGGTCCAAACCACCACCATCTTACCCCAGGATGACTCCAACAGCTGCCTAACAGGTATCCCTGTTTCTACAGCAACCAGAATGACCTTTTTTCTTTTTATTTATTTGAGAGAGAGAGAGAGAGAGAGCACAGAGGAAGAGGGTGAGGGAGAGGCAGACTCCCTGCTGAGCAGAGAGCCCAATGCGGGATCCATCCCAGGACCCTGGAACCACAACCTTAGCCGAAGGCAGACACTTAACCAACTAAGCCATCCAGGTGCCCAGCAGAATGACCTTTTAAAAACATAAATCATGGGGTGCATGCCTGGCTCAGTCCACAGAGCATGTGTCGCTTGATCTCAGCATCAGTTCATCAGTTCAAGTCCCACATTGGGCCTAGAAATTACTTAAAAAAATTTTTTTTTCAGTTCACAACATTCCTCTGCTCAAAGAGCTCCCCATCTAATTCAGAATGAAAGCCAAAGTCCTTACAATACCTATAAAACATTGTGATATGTACCCCCTCCCACCATCACCCACGACCATAATCTCTGACTTCATCTGCCAAACCTCATTGTAACTATTCCTTTCCAGCCACAAAAGCTTTCTTGCTCTTTCTTAAACTTTCCAGGCACATTCTACCCTCGGGATCTTTGTCTTTTTCATTTCTCTTTGTGTTGGAACATTCTCTCCTAACACTCTCATTATCTATATTGTAACACGTCATCTCCCTGCTCCAACGTCACCTTCCGAGTGAGGCCTTCTCTTACCACCTAATTTAAAACTGCAAACCCCTGGGTGGCTCAGTCAGTTGGGCATCTGCCTTCAGCTCAGGTCAGATCCCAGGGTCCTGGGATCAAGTCCTGCGTCAGGCTCCCTGCTCTGTAGCAAGCTTCCTTCTCCCTCTGCCTGCTGTTCCTCCTGCTTGTGCACTCTATTTCTCTCTGTCAAGTGGATGGATAAAATCTTAGAAAAATAAAAAATAAAACTGCAAACCCCTATAACACTCTGTATTTCCCTTCCCTACTTTATATTTCTCTACAGCACTTCTAATATTTTTACCTTCTAATATATTTAATATTTTAGTTATTTTGTTTGTTGTCTCTCCTTACTGGAGTACAACCTCCAAGAGGACAAAAATTTTTCTCCATTTGGTTCACGTGCTGTATCCCCAGGACTGGGAACAACAGATATTCAACAAGTACTTGCTAAAAGAACTAAATGTAAACTAGGGACTTATAAGCAAAATGCATCTTCACACTCAAATTTAGAATCTGTTCTCTAGTCCACCTGTATTACTTGTTTGTATACATATGATATGTAATTATAAAGCTTTATGCCTATTGCAGTATTGTTATATATTCCAGATGTTTAGCCTACATATTTGCTACAAAGGATGGATTTCAAAGAGAATAAACAGTTAACATTGCCAGCTGTTTTTAGAGTTTTGTGTTTGTTTTTTGTTTTTAGGCTTTTGTGTTTGTTTTTTGTTTTTAGGCTTTTAGATCACATCAGATACTTCGAACTATTACCCTGTGATTTAACAGGTAGGTATAGGTATTATTAGGTAGGAAACCTAATTTGCTAAGTATCTGGCACTTGAGATACTGCTTTTATTGCTGGAGGTCTACATCTGTGGTTGACCCCTGTTATTTATTTATTAAGAGAGAAAGAGCATGTGCAGGAGCGGGGGTAAGAGGCAGAGGGAGAGGGAAAAGGGAGGAGGAGGAGCAGACTCCCTAGGAGCCCCATGCAGGGCTCAATCCCAGGAACCCCCAGATCATGACCTGAGCCTAAGGCAGATGCTTAACTGACTGAACCACCCAGGCACCCCAACCTCTATTATCTTAAAAAATAATAATAAAAATTTTAAAATCTGTGCCAAAAAAAAGTAAACAGTTCAAGGAATAACTACATTTCAGGAGCCAAAGCTGCAGAAATGGTCCCAGACCCTCAGATTTGCACAATATCAAATATACAATAGCAGACTCCACTCCCCACTGACCAGTATTGCACCCCAAACTTTTTGTCAAGGAAACGCTTTTCTGGGGCACCTGACTGGCTCAGTCAGTAGATGTGACTGTTGATCTTGGGGTTGTGAGTTCAACCCCACGTTGGGCAGAGATTACTTAAAAAAAAAAAAAAGAAGAAGATGGACACCTGGGTGGCTCGGTCAGTTAAGCATCTGCCTTCGGCTCAGGTCATGATCCCAGGGTCCTAGGATTAAGCCCCACATCAGGCTCCCTGCTTAGTGTGGAGTCTGCTTCTTCCTCTCCCTGCCGTTCCCCCTGCTTGTGCTCTCCCCTTCTCTGACAAATAAATAAATAAAATCTTTAAAAACAAAACCCCCTTTTATTATTTAATCCAAATGCACCTCATATTTACAGATTTTTATCTAGTAGTCAGCTTTCATAGTTAACATGTTTTCAAATGAAAACATAAATGCCTATCAGAACTCAAAATCCGGACAAAATAATCAGTTTTGCCACAGAAAAGAAAAACAAAAACACCCAAAGAGATTTAAAATTTCAACATTCTGGTTAATTTACATGGCCTAATCTTGAATAAACAAGCAAGTAATGAAAGGTTTTCTGCAGGGCAGAGAATATTTTATGAATCAGAAAGGCGGTATAGTATAGTGGCTAAGAGTGTTCACCCTAAATCCAGAAATGTCTGGATTGAATCTTGGCTCTACCACTTAATAGGTCTGTAACCATTAGCAAGTTACTCAGTCTTTTAGTGTCTCTGTTTTCTCATCTGTAAAATGAGGATCATAACAATACCTACTTCAAAGATCTGTTAAGATTTAATGAATTAAAATGTGCAGAATACTTGGAAAGGTACCTGGCACATAGTAAGCACTTGATAAAAGTTAGCTATAAAATCATCACCATCTTCATGGTCCAGCTAAGGATCCATGAGTACCAAACTGAGAAACCTCTGCCATAAATCAAAAACAGTAACTGCACTTTGCAAATTCTCTGCAACAATTTAATCCTGTAAAAAGAGATTTTTTTTTTTTTGCTAGCCCACGTTTATATAATAGTTTCTCTTGTGGAAAAAATAAATACCAGATTATACTGAGAGTTCCTTTGAATGAGGTGGAGGGGGAAAAAGTAAGGGGATGCAGAAGAAAAAAAGACTGGCCATTAAGTTGATAACTACTGAAGTGGGTTAATCAGTAGAAGGTCCGGGGTGGGGTGTAAATATTTAGTTTGTATCAAAAATAGCTGAAGGGACTTAACAGATTTTCTGCTCTACAAATGATTCTATTTTCCTATATCCTGCCTTTCTTAAAAGACTCACTTAAATTCTCATACCACCTTCTAAAACAGACCAACCCATTCAATGGTTAGAAACAAAACAACATGGGATGCCTGGGTGGCTCAGTTGGTTAAGCACCTGCCTTCAGCTTGGGTCATGATCCCAGGGTCCTGGGATGGAGTTCCACATTGGGCTCCTTGCTCAGGAGAGGGCCTACTTCTCCCTCTGCCTGCTGCTCCCCCTGCTTGTGCTTGCGCGCCTGCTCTCTCTCTCTCTCTCTCTCTCTCTCTCTCTCTCTGATAAATAAATAAATAAATAAATAAATAAGATCCTTTTTTTTTAAAGATTTTATTTATTTATTTGACAGAGAGAGAGAGAAAGAGAGAGAGATCACAAGTAGGCAGAGAGGCAGGCAGAGAGAGCGGGGGAAGCAGGTTCCCCGCTCAGCAAAGACCCAATGCAGGGCTCGATCCCAGGACCCTGAGACAATGCCTTGAGATGAAGGCAGCAGCTTTAACCCACTGAGTCACCCAGGCGCCCCAGTAAGTAAAATCTTTAAAAAAGAAACAAGACAACATGGAAATATCATGAACACAGTAATTTCCACGTTGTCTTATTAGTTCTTCAGAGCCCTTGCTAATTCATTAGTGTCTGGTCCAATCAATCCATCTGCCCCTAACTGGGAATTTCCAGCACTATACCCAAAACAAATTCTGCTGTAATTATCCTGGATATTCAGGATTTTAGGATAAAGACAATCTTTATCTGCATCATCACTGTCATCATAATAAATAATTTGAATGTTTTGTATACACTAGAACCTATGCTAAAATACATACATTATCTTCTTAAACCTAGACATCAATTCTATGAGATAATTATTACTTCTACTTACAGATCAGAAATTGGGGCTCACAATTTAAGGGCAGAGTCACCCAAGTATTAAATGATGGAATTACGGTCTAAATCTACGTCTAATTCTAAAGTCTGCATTTTTCTACTTTTCCACATTGATTTCTACTTTACATTAAAAATGGGAGGGACAAATAAAGTAAAGAAATGAAATTCTGGTTAACTGAACATCAAGTCCCAAAAGAGACATATCTTACAAACTAACAAAGAAACAAACACAAAACAAAAAGAGCTGTATCTTGAACTTGCTGAAAACCATACCTATCATTTCTTTCACTAGTTATAAACATCCTTCTGATAAACAGAAATTAAAACAATTCAAGTTCTTGATTAATACACAAAATTATGTTGGCAAATATTTACTGACTGCTTACACTGTTCTAGTTGCTTGAGGATACAGCAGCAAAGAAGACCTAGCTCTGTCGTCTGGTGGGAGAAGATAAACAATAAACACGTAAACAAATAAGCAAGGTAATTTCATATACTGAAAATAATGTGAAGTAACAGAAGGCAATCTAAGTGACCACCTGGAATAAGGTCAAACGAGGGAAGGCCTTTCTGAAGAGGTAATACACGAGCTTACATCTAAGGATGTAGGAACTTGTAGATCACAGTAAAGAAGTTTAGATCTTAACCTGTTGCAATGGGATATCAATGGAGGATTCTGAAACACAGTAATGACATCTGTTGACGCTATAGAAAGATCAGCTTAAAAAATGATAGCAATGAATGCTTCAGGACAAATTCAAAGACACTTAAATAAAATCAGTTAGAACCCACCCATGGAATATATCTTCCAGAAGCCTACTTGCTTTCTCTAAATTATTTCCTTTAAAATCAACAAAAGCCTCTCATTACAACATCATGAAATAAAGGTTTCCAAATTCCAAATATCTTTGGAAGAGATAACACACTTAAACTCACACTGAGGTCTAAACACAAATTAGTAAATAATGGATGCCGGAATAAAAAAGAGAAGCAAAAATGACATCAGGAAAACAGACACAAAGGCTGGGAATGTGAGAGACACCTATTTCACAGACTTGCCCAAAGGTGACTTAGAAACCGAACTCAAACTAAAATAATCCCAACTATAAAGGAATATGAAACCAAATGAGGCCTAATGCATACACTATTTCCACTGTGCCCTTCATTACTCTCCTGAAAATTTCTCTTAAAAGGCTTCATTTATATTGAAGTAGATGATGTTCATTAAAGGTAAACACAAAATGACTACAAATAACCCTAAACCAGTTTTAGAAAGTCCCATTCCACTAGGAAAAAAAGAATCAAGGTTTTAGAACGCCAAAAGCATTTAACTATATAAACTACATAGAATGCACTTCAAGTGAAGTTTTACTAGAGCAATCACTTTTTCACTAAAGATAACAAGGGAAATAAGCTCAGGCAAAATACCACAATAGTAGAGGCAGAAAACTTCTGGCTCCAGTATATCTCATTATTGCTATCTAGAAAAAAAAAATTCTAATTGTCATTTGAAATCCCACAAGGTAGGGATGGGGACCAGCTTAGTCTTGCAAATGATGTAACCATACAATTAAAGCACCAGAGCTCCAAGGTAGGAAATATTAAATGCTTGTATAATTTTGTACAAATGTTTTAATTAAGACAAGAAAACAGACTATGTTCTCAGACTTACGTGAGCATTTGCTACCACGGTGTATCACTGGCATACACTTGGTGTACCAAGTACATTAAAGAATAATTTTCTTTTAATCTTGAAAACATTACTACAAAGTTAAATGTGGTCATTGTCATCTGATATGGTGGAGTCAAATCCTAACTGCACGCTTTTTCTGTGTTATCTTAAGCAATCTACTTAACATTTCTGGGCTTTAGTTTCCCCATCTGTAAATCAATGATTTCTACTTCTTAGGGTTATTAGGGTTATTTTAACGTCTAATGAGATGGATATATTGTAAATGTCAGTAAAGGGTTGGGCACACAGCAAATACTTAATATGTGAGTCTTTGATGCTGACTGTTAATAGTTTATATTGTACGTTCTAATTTTACTTCTTTGAAAGAAAGACTGATCTATATTGAAAAATATAGGTAATCTTGTCTTGGTCCTACAATCTTTTCAGTATATGTTACTCCAAGTGCCACAAAACATCTCTACCAACAATAACTTTATACACACAGTCTTAAGATTGGGGTCCATGATTTTCTAAGTTTTATCCATCTGTTCCCTCAAAGGTTAACACAAATCAAAACACTATAGGGACAATGGCAGAAGTGGAATAAGAGTAACTGGATGATGGGTCTCACTGGTGACATGCCATAGACAAAAAGCAACAAAAGACCTAAAAGTCAAATATATATGGATTTAGGGTTAACCCTCTTCTCAGCAGGAAGCAACAATGACTTCTCCACACTTACTCCTAAAAGATTTGAAATGCTCTGGAGACAATCCATGCTTCCTGACAGTTTAATATACCTCTTTTCTGTAGTAAAGAAGCAAAGTGGAAAAAAAAAAATCCCCGATGGAGACAAAAAAGCAGTTACCGGGGAAAGAAAGTACTATACAGTCAAAAAGCCCATTTCCCGATTTCCTGTTTTGATTACCGATGAAGCCAAACTTATTTTTTTAAAAAGGTATTTCAAGTGCCTGAAAAGTAGCCGGACATATTTTACACTTTAAGGTATTAGTGATGATACTGACTGCAGTTATTTCCGGTCAGTATCAAGAAGTCCATGTTTTATTGCAGCAAACACAGGTACAGGGAAACCTCCCAGGTGGTCGCTTCAGCTCTACGTGGAGCTCCTGTTACTTCGTAACATTCACCCAAGTAAGGCCCTTCGTATAACACACCACGAGTTTTAGTTCAGCGTAAAATAGCGTGGTCCAACATATTCCAACGAGGCGGTTTTGCTACTGCTTAAACCATAGCTTGTCTATCACCACGAAAACCAGAAATCATGAGCACGTCAAGGCCTGTAAGAAATAAACGGACGCGATAATTTCCGCGAAGGTTCAGTAAAGACAACAGCACCGTACAAGGCTCTGAAATAATACCTAAATCTCTAATGATCTGGGCCCAACGGCCCAAGGTCACACACACACATACACCAAATCAGTAACTAGGCAATAAAAAATCCAAGAAATGATGAGCCTCCTGCAGTTCAGGACAACTGTGGCTAGGAATGGAGTCTGGGTTTGGGAACACTCGCGTCAAAGCTTTAATGTGAACAACGCCAACCGAATGCAGTGGCTCCGTGGGAAAAAAACCCAGGCGTTTCTGGAAGGATTTCCTTCCATTTCCCCAGTCTTCCCTTCCCTGGTCACCCCCAACACTCACATCTCCGGAGCCACTTCATCCAATGGTAGACGATAGTAGTGTGGTGTTTCTTGTTCTCTATACACCAAGACGACAAGCCTTGAATAGATTCCATGGTGTTAGTTACCGACTGGAATTTTCGATCCAACGAGGACTCCAGAGCCCCTGCCGAAGAGGCCGACGAGGAGGAGGCCTTACTGCTGCCTCCGCCGCCGCCGGCCGCCATCTTCCCGGTTTGCACAAGCGCTGCTGCTCCTCTGGCGGCCGCGGCGGCGGCGGCGGCGGCGGCGACGGCGGCGGCGGCGACGGCGGGAGCGGGAGCGGGAGCGGGAGCGGGAGCGGGCAAAACAATCACTGCGAGTGCGTGAAAGCCGTAGGTGGGGAGGGAGGCCAGGGGGTGGGGATGGTGCACGCGCTAGGCTCTTCTAGAGGTAGGACGGGAGGACCAGCTGCTGGGCACGCTGGTGGCTCCTACACGCTCTAAGGAAGGGCTGCGGGTATCGAAGGTTTATCAGAATTGTTCAAGGGGTTGTGTTTAAACCAGTCAATAATCACGGAAGAACTGCGCAGAAAACAGATCCTGCAAAGCCTTTCCAAACGCCTGGCCCCGAAACTAATGGTTTTACACTCTTCAGCTCTCAAAGCTAAGGCTCTTCCCCCACTCCTATCGCCACGCTCCTGTAAAGGTGGGCGTTAATATCTTAAATTTAATACTACCCGACTGCCCCTTCAGTTGCAGAAATCTTTCTCCTTTAGATCCTCTAGCACAGAAAAGGCCCAAGGCTACCTAGTCTGGATTTTTTTTTGCAACGCAATAGCAGCAAAGGGACAGCAACAGTATCGCGCACGCGCTGCTTCGCCCCGCCTCCCCGCTTCCTTCTCAACCTAGAAAGCAGAGGGAGGCGTGATGGCGGGGCAGTCTGACCAATCAAAGGACTAGAACGAGAAGCGCGCGCAGAAGCTCTCAAGCCCCCAGGGCCAAGGAGGCGCTACGATTATTTGTGCGCTTGCGCAGCAGATCTGCGTGTAGCGGGCTAGGAGGAAAAACCGGGAGGAAGGGTAAGGGAGTTGGTCAAACTAAGGAGAGGTTGGGGGAGGGGCTTCACCGCTCTGCCCCGCCCTTTACTTCCTAGCGAGGTCTCCCTCTTGGGGCTGTCCAGCTCACACAGCAGGCCGGGTAATTCCCACCGCTCAGAGGTCACTGTTACTCTCTGGCAGCTGCCGCCGCCGCCGCCGCCGCTAACTCCTCGGGGCACCGACGCGCGACAAAGTGGCTGGCAGCCATCTTGCGGTGCCTCAAAAGATGCGCATGCGCCAGCTCCGGCGAGCCATTCACTACGCAGACTCCCAGATCAAACAATATTTTACTCTCCCCTTGGACGATACCATTCATAGCCAGGAGGCTATTTGGATTATAGGAAGAGGAAGTAAATGAAGTGAAACGAAGAATTGCCTAGTAAAATTCTCGAGACGAGAAAATAGAAGGCGAGATGTGATCTCACCTTTGCCGGTCATAATAGTCTCACAATTGCATAATACATTATCGTTTACAAGAGTCCTAGCCGTCTATTATATTGATTAGCACAACCTAGATTAACCATCCCATCGTATCTGCTTATGTAAATCCTCTGGGCAGTTTTGGAGGCTCCTGTGTTCCACTGAGCACGTGCAATTATTGTATTTCAAGTCTTTTTCGTTTCCCCAATGAACTCATCGTTTCTTGAGACAAGGAAGCTATTTTGTGAAGATCATCTCTAGTATTCATTCATTCAACAAAAAATTGGTGAACGTTTTGTGCTAAGTACAGTTCTAGATACTGGGAAGTATAACAGCAAAACAAACAAAAATCTTCTACCTGTAGCAGGAGACTATAAACAAATACGTGTCAGGGAGTAATAAGTTCTATTAAGAAGTAGTGTATGGAAGCAAAGAGCTACTTCTACGAAGCAGTGTAAGGAAGAGAGTGAATTTTGTGTATTAGATCCTATATGGGAAGGGAAATTGGTGATCCAGGAAGACTTCTGGAAGGAAGTGACACTTAGCTAAATGCTGAGAATAGGATAACCAAACAGGTCTGGGAAAGGGGGAGAAGAACATGCTGGAACAGCCAAGTGCAAAGGGCTGACACTATGTCTCGACATATTCCAGGAAGAAAAAGGAGGCAGGTGTGGCTGGAGAAGAGTAAGAGGGTACAAGTAGCAGAATATGAGATCTTAGGTGGAGGGAGAGGGTTCGTGTCAGACCTTGCCGGCCACTGTAAGGATTCTGGCTTTTAACTTTGAGATGGGGAGCCATTTAAGCAGGGAAGTTTTAAGTAGAGAAGTTACATCCCATGTAACTTTTTAACTGGTTGCTATGTTGAAAACAGACTTAAGAGCCACCAGTCAAGGAGGCCATTGGAGTAATCCAGACAAGGAAACGATGGCTTGTACAAGAGTGATAGCAAAGAGATAATAACTGGTGGCAGATCCTGGATATATTTTGAAGATAGAGTCAAAAGAACTGTTCATGGAGTTAAGGTGAGTGTGAGAAAAACAAATGAGTCAAGTACGACACCACGGTTTGTGACCTGAGTAACCAGAACAGTGTTTCTCGGTCTTTTTTTTTTTTTTTTTATTGTTGCCCCTAAAGATCCTTTTAAAATATTTTTTCCTAATCACCCAGCTCACATTGAATTTTAATGCCACAGATACACTATGTATCTGTTTATGTGCTATATGCTTTATTCAATGCAGAGTAAACCAGTACTAAAATCTTTGGGACACCTGCATGGCTCAGTCAGAAGAGCATGCAACTCTTCATCTTGGGGTCATGGGTTTGAATCCCATGTTGGGTGTAGAGATTACTTAAATGAATAAGTTTAAGAAAAAAAAAATACTAATATCGGGACGCCTAGATGGCTCAGTTGGTTGGGCTGCTGCTTTTGGCTCGGGTCATGATCCCGGAGCCCTGGGATCCAGTCCTGCGTTGGGCTCCTTGCTCGGTGGGGAGCCTGCTTCTCCCTCTGCCGCTGCCTGCCACTCTGCCTGCTTGTGCTTTCTCACTCTCTCTCTGACAAATAAATAAATAAAATCTTAAAAAAAATACTAATATATTTAAGTTAAAAATTAAAAATTTTGGGCGTGCCTGGGTGGCTCAGTTGGTTAGGCAGCTGCCTTCGGCTCAAGTCATGATCCCAGGGTTCTGGGATAAGTCCCATATCCAGCTCCTTGGTCAGTAGGGAGCTTGCTGCTCCCCCTGCTTCTGCTCTCTGTCAAATAAATAAATAAAATCTTAAAAAATATTTTTAGGGACGCCTTGGTGGCTCAGTGGGTTAAACCCTCTGCCTTCGGCTCAGGTCGTGATCCCAAGGTCCTGGGATCAAGCCCTGCATCGGGCTCTCTGCTCAGCAGGGAGCCTGCTTTCCCCTCCCTCTGCCTGCCTCTCTGCCTGCTTGTGATCTCTCTCTCTGTCAAATAAATAAATAAAATCTTTAAAAAAATTTTTAAAGCTGTTAATATTTAAAATCTTTATAACCACATTTGCTGAGTAAACCTTAATGTAATTATTTATTTATTTACATAAATTTATAATTTATGGCCATTACATAAGCAAATTAATGGTCTACACAAATACATAATAGCAATGTAATCATTTTTTAAATATTTAAAAAATAAAAAATTTTTAAATATCATTTTTAAATTTTCAAAATTGTAGGGCGCCTGGGTGGCTCAGTTGGTTGGGTGTCTGCCTTTGGCTCAAGTCATGGTCCCGGGGTCCTGGAATCAGGCCTCATCGGGCTTCTTGCTCCGTCGGGAGCCTGCTTCTCTCTCTCCCTCTCCCTACTGTTCCCCCTGCTTGTGCTGCCTCTGTCAAATAAATGGATAAAATCTTAAAAAATAAAAATAGGGATGCCTAGGTGGCTCAGTTGGTTAAGCATCTGCTTTCCGCTCAGGACAGGATCCCAGGGTCCCGGGATTGAGTCCCACATCGGGCTCCTTGCTCAGCGGGGGAGCCTGCTTCTCCCAGCCTCCCACTTCTCTTGCTTGTGCTCTCTCTCATGTGCTCTTTCTCTCTCTGACATTTAATAAATACAATCTTTTTTAAAAAGTAATGAACGTTAAAAAAAAAAAGTAATGAAAGTTTGTCAAGAAGGAAGGCCCAATCAATTATTTCAGATGTTGCTATGTAGGTTGGGTGAGGACTGAGATAACCACTGGATTTGGCAACATGGTGATCATTGGTGGTCTTGACAAGGACTGTTTCTAGGAAATGAAGTGATTGGAGAGGGTTCTAGAGAAAATGGGAGAAGTGGAGATATCATATATGGACAACTCTTTCAAGAGATAAAATGTGGGGTGCCTGGTTCACACAGTTGGTGCATGTGTGACTCTTGATCTCAGGGTTATGAGTTCAAACCCCATATTGAGTATGGAGCCTATTTAAAAAAAAAAAAACAAAACGAAACTGAAAAAAGAAGGAAGGAGGAAGGAAGGGAGCAGAGACATGTAACTGAAGCTGGAGGGAAATGTGAAATCAAGGAATCAGTCCTTTTTCTAAGATGGGAAATAATCATAGCTGATGCAAATGAAAAATTGAGGATTAATTTTTTTTTAAGATTTATTTATTTATTTATTTGACAGAGAGGGAGAGATCACAAGTAGGCAGAGAGAGAGGGGGAAGCAGGCTCCCCACTGAGCAGAGAGCCCAATGCGGGGCTCAATCCCAGGTCCCTGAGATCCTGACCTGAGCCGAAGGCAGAGGCTTCAACCCCCTGAGCCACCCGGGCGCCCCTGAGGGTTAAATATTGATACAGAATAGAGATGGGACAATTGCTGGGATGATTTCCCTGAATAGATGGGAGAGGATAGGATCAAGTGATAGGTCCACGGTTTCTTTTTTTAATAGGAAAGTAGGTAATGTAGGTAAGAGATTCAGGTAAATTGGTAGATTTGTTGATGAGAATGTGCAGAAATTCTCTTTGGCTGCTTGTTTTTTCAGTGAAATAGGTGGGCGCTATAGTAGGTGTTGAGGAAACACCCACTTAAAAGGCACTAATTATCTGCTAACTCCCAAATCCAGTGTATTATTTCAGGCTTCACCTCCCATTTTTCTGTTAGTGTAATGGCTGAGAACAAGACCTCTAGAACCAGACTGCTGAAATTCAGGATATGCTACTTACCAGAAGCAATTTTAAGTAAATTTCTTAACCTCTGTGGTGCTACAATTATTAAATGAGTTAATGAATGTAGTGCTTTGAGTAGTGCCCGAGTCAGAAAAGGTTTGATGATGATGTCAGCCATTATTACACCTAAAGTTTTCTTAAAACTTATTTCCTTTTGCTTCTGTTAAATGTACAATCCTTAATCAGACTGTACTAAATTAATGGCTTTCTCTGCCCATTGCTAGTTTTCTCACCCTGCTTGCCAGAGTTCCATTTTTAGCCCTTTTGTCATCTTCCTCCTTATCATCTCCTGAAGATTATATTTTATCACCTGCATTCAGACATATTCAAGTGGGATATTCTAGTTATCTTTGTTTCTACCCTTTCCATCTAGTTTTCAAGTCCTATAGACTTTTATCTAGAAATCTCTTGTATGGGGATGCCTGGGTGGCTCAATTGGTTAACCGTCTGCCTTAGGCTCAGGTCATGATCTGGGGGTCCTGGGGCTCCTGGGCTCTCTGCTCAGCGGGAAGTCTGCTTCTCTTTCTCCCTCTGCCTGCCACTTCCCATCTTGTGCTCTCTTGCTCTGACAAATAAATGAAATCTTTTTTTTTTTTTAAGATTTTATTTATTTATTTGACAGAGAGAGAGATCACAAGTAGGCAGAGAGGCAGGCAGAGAGAGAGGGGGAAGCAGGCTCCCCGCTGAGCAGAGAGCTCCATGCAGGGGGGCTTGATCCCAAGACCCTGAGATGATGACCTGAGCTGAAGGCCGAAGCTTTAACCCACTGAGCCACTCAGGCGCCCCAATAAATGAAATCTTAAAAACAAAAAACAAAAAGCTCTTGTATGAATTTCCTTTCCATTCCCTTTGCCCTCTACCTACTTATGGTTATCATTACCATTCTAATAAACTATGGTATCAGCACAGCAGCATCACAATCAGCTTCTCAGTCTGTCTTTTCAACTTATACCCCATTACCAGATGAACGTTAGTTCCCCTCCCCTCAAAACAAAACAAACAGAAAAAATGTTCCTTGGGGTATCTGGGTAGCTCAGTGGTTAAGTGGCTGCCTTTTGGCTAAGGTCATGATCAACAGGGAGCCTGCTTCTCCCTCTGCCTTTGCCTGCTGCTTCCCCTGCTTGTGAGCGCTCTCTGTCAAATAAATAAATATCTTTTTTAAAAAAGATTTTATTTATTTATTTAACAGAGAGAGAGAGATCACAAGTAGGCAGAGAGGCAGGCAGAGAGAGAGGGGGAAGCAGGCTCCCTGCTGAACAGAGAGCCGGATGCAGGGCTTGATCCCTGGATCCTGAGATCGTGACCTGAGCTGAAGGCAGAGGCTTTAACCCACTGAGCCACCCAGGCGCCCCAAATTAATAAATATCTTAAAAAAAAAAAGTTCCTTGTTACCTATTAAGTAAAATCCCTGGCCTTTAAGACTCTCCACAACAGTTCCAAACTAACTTCCCAGTATAATCTCAAACGCCTCCACTCCATGGTTCCTTGGGCTCCAAACTGTTCTTTTCCTTAAATATATCCTGTAATTTTCTTTAAAAAAAATATATTTTATTTATTTGTCAGAGGGAGAGAAACACAAGCAGGGAGAGTGGCAGGCAAAGGGAGAAGCAGGCTCCCTGCAGAAAAAGAAACCAGATGTGGGACTTGATCCCAGAACCCTAGGATCATGACCTGAGCTGAAGGTAGACGCTTAACTGAGCTACCCAGGTGTCCCTGTCCTGTAATTTTCTATTTGCAATTAATTCTGTTCTTTCTGCCTAAAACATCCTCTTCTGTTATCAAAATTCTACCCATCTTTTTTTTTTTTTTAAGATTTTATTTATTTATTTGACAGAGATAGAGATCACAAGTAGGCAGAGCGAGGGGAGGAAGCAGGCTCCCCACCAAGCAGAAAGCCCGAGGTGGGGCTCGATCCCAGGACCCCGAGATCATGACCTGAGCCAAAGGCAGAGGCTTTAACCCCACTCAGCCACCCAGGCGCCCCTCTACCCATCTTTCAAGAGCTATCTTAAATTGCCTCTTTTGTGCAATAGCATTTTCTGCCCTGAGTGAAATTATTTGTATTTTCTTATCTCCAGGAATATTGCATTGAATAACATGCAAAAGCACCTTGAAAATTGTAAAATGTTCAAGTGTTAGTTATTACTGAATTGTCTTATCCAAAAATAATTATTTGGTACCTATATTCCAAAGATATTGACATTTTCAAGATAATTCTGTAAATTCATCAAGGTAAGCTACATACAGGAAGGAGAAAATAGTCCAGTTACTATATATTCACTTTGAATCCAAGAAAGCTCTTTTCTACCTTGTTATCTCACTTAATTCTTTTTTTTTTTTTCACTTAATTCTTTATCATAAATTCCAAATGACTTAAAATTCTTACCAGAACTCTGGAGGACAAATTACTGACATTAACCTACCTGACACACATAATTTCAAACATTATGGAAAGAATTGCTAAAGTTCATAATGCATTTTAAGTGAGAACAGCAATCCAAGATAGGAACTACTCTGGGAAAAACATTGATTTGAAAGAACACAGCTGTCCCTACCACCTTATTTCACAAATGAAGCAGCATATGTACGGGCTAAGAGTTCATGCTCTAGTCAAACAAACCTGGGTTCAAACTAAGCTCCATTACTTACTAACCATAACCTTGGGGCAAATTACTTACTCTAGGTCTCAAATCCCTCATCTCTAAAATCTACTTCGCTCTTAAATTTGTTCTGATAAAAGAGGCAATGCTTATGGAACAGAATGCTCAAAGTATGGAGTCAAGAAAATTTAAAGACAACAAAAACACTGCAAGGCACAGGGAGATTAAAGACTCGCTCAAGGCACAGTTAAGTCTCACTATAATTTACAGTGAACAATTATGTATTATAGTATAAATACTCCTTTTTAGGCCTTATGCAAACAATACATTTTTGAGGTTGTATATAAATTATTTACACACGTTGTGATAAATCCTTTAATAAAAGCAAAAGCATTTATTTTTATGACAATGAATTTTCCCCTGGATTTGCTTAAATCAAGAAATATCAAAAACAAGTTCAATTCTCTGGCTCCCATCTCACAGGTAGAGATGATTATTAGCAAGTACCCAGTTCATTGCTGAGGCCTGGTGAGCTTTTCAGACTTCATCGTGCTCCAGGAACAAGTTAACCTCACCTGTCTGGGTTATAGTTTACTTATCTCTAAAAAGAGGTCATACTAGGTTTTCCTTAAGGCCTTTAGCAGTCCTTGTCTCCTTCCACCTCTTTTATCCTAAAGCTCCCCCATACTGTTTTAAAACTGGAACTCTAACTAGGGCCTGAAATACATGAAACTTTTAATAAAGGGTTAATTTTATAATAAAGAATGTTTTAACTTCTGATCAAGTATCCATTTTCCAACACCACTTCCTGGTAAACTCCAGCTAGAGGAAGTTATGGGAGCTCTAATGGCTCCTGTGTTCAATCCATTTCCAGTATGTTCTCAACAGGCAACATGAATTGAAAGTGTAGATATGGTAAGAATTTTGGACTTCAATGGATACTTATGCTGACCTAAATACTCCTAATATCAAACCAGAAACATTATATTCTTAAACAGAACCACATCTAGTCAGATTCTTTGGAAAAGAAAAAAAAAAAAAAAAAACAACAAAAAACCTACACATTGCCTTTTAGAAAAAGATTTTCTATTTTTTTTTAATTAATAAAGAGAGGAAAAAGACTAAATTCCTGAATCCTATTCCATTTTATGAACTGATCCATAACATCCTCCTTGGACTCTTCTTGTGTCCACTTCACCCACAACGCACATTCTCATATATGCACCTGTTTAAGGAAATGACTTCCTATAGCCAAGACCTGGGGTAATCTGCCTTGTGGCTCTCTTGAAGGTTAACAGATGGACACTCATTTGTTCTACCCTCTTTTACCCACTGAACACCTCCTGCTTTACTCTGCTCCAGGAAAACAGTATTTACCACTCTTGCTCCAAGATGAGGTGAGAAATTTCCATCAGACATCAAAAATACATATCCAAGCATTCATCCATCCATCCATTCATCCATTTATATATACATAGATATCAATGACAAAATTTTCTTTTTCCACAGCAATTGCTAGAAGTTGGGAGAAAAGATCACCTGAAGACCCAAACTCCAATACCTATAAATGTGTGAAAAATATCATACCAACTTTAAAAATAACTCTTTAATCATATGCACATAAGGGGAATAAAGGGCAGCACCAGGCTGACTGGGAAGGGACTAAGGTGTTTTCCCTTTGTCCCAATGTCAGCTTGGCACAGTTCTGAGACCACACACACAAGTAGGACTGGGTTGGGAAGGAGAATAAGAGGACTGAAGAGACAAAGGCAGGAGGGGAGAGGCAAGGGCTCGCAGTAGTTTCAGTCGGTGGACTCCAACACAGATTCACTCAGCGCAAGGTCCCAGTAGTGTTCAGCCCCATGCTTTTTGAAGTGCTCTCGAGCCATGTTCTCTGTAGGGCACTGTTTGAACTTCATCTCCCCAAAGCTCCGGTCTTTGGCTGTACCCTGGAAAAGAGACATCTGTAGTAAGAACACTGCAATTTTTCTTTTTTTTAAGATTTTATTTTTTTAAAGTAATCTCTACACCCAGTGTGGGGCTCTTACAACCCTGAGATCAAAAGTTGTAAGCCCCACCAACTGAGTCAGCCAGGCACCCCCAAACACTGCAATTTCTAATTTAAATCAGCTATAACACTCTTTTCTAAAACCTAGTAACATTTTCAAAGTGCCTGGGTGGCTCTGTCAGGTAAGCATCCAACTCTTGATTTCGGCTCAGGTTATGATCTCAGGGTTGTGAGATCGAGCCCCATGTCAGGCTCTGCACTCAGCAGGGAGTCTGCTTGAGAGTCTCCCTCTCCCTCTCCCCCTCTCCCGTATGTGCACATGTACACACGTTCTCTCTCTAATAAATAAATCTTTATTTATTTTCAAGGATTTTATTTATTTGAGAGAGAGAAGCAGGGCCATTGTGTGCATACAAGTAGGGTAGAGGGGCAGAGGGAGAAAAGAGCCAACTTTCTGCTAAGCAGGGAGCTCCATGCAAGGTTTGATTCCAGGACCATGAGATCATGACCTGAGCCGAAGGCAGACACAATTGACTGAGCCACCCAGCCACCCCTTAAATAAATGAATCTTTAAAACCTTTTTTAACATTTGTGTCGCAATGTGCCTCATGAGCATGGTTTTACAGTAAAAGCTATTCTAACTTCCACTCCCTTGGATATTTGTGTGAGCCTTCATGAATCTATAGGCATAAAGGCTTCAGGGTTTTTTTTTGTGTTTTTTTTTTTTGACAAACGGGCGATGGGGAATTCTGTGCTCTGATACCTGGGTGAAAGAGAAAGTCAGGAAACACTATGGAGGGTGAGATAGGATGAACCACTTACCCACCAGGCCTCTAGGGCTAGATTTGGGCCTTAAAGGAGAGAACAAAAGGCTGAAAGGACCCTTTCCACCAAGACTCAGTGAGACCCTGTATAGAAGCAGGAGGCTCTGGGGCCCACAGACCAAGAACAATATGAGGGTGAGGGGAAGAGGGGAATGGGAGCAGTGTGTGTGGGGGTA
Organism: Nasua narica; assembly: GCA_028533885.1. Taxonomy (NCBI): domain Eukaryota; kingdom Metazoa; phylum Chordata; class Mammalia; order Carnivora; family Procyonidae; genus Nasua; species Nasua narica. Next base: position 92,298,275 of record CM052798.1, on the reverse strand, counting down.
CCCAAGGAGAACTATCATAGAAAAACATACAGTACGGGGTATAAGCACAGTCTTGCCAAAGGCACCAGCAGCAATGACAGTCATAAAGAGCTACCTCAAGAGCCTCTCTGGGATCAAATTCCAGTAAGAAGCTAGAGTAGGATCTGGCTTGTTTCTGAAACTGAGATACAATTCCTGTGGACTCTCAGAAATAAATGGAAGAAAATTTGGAAGAGATGAAGGGGTTGGGATCTTAAATATGCAGGTGGGGTATTATGGTTATTATGGTCTAATTTGTATGCATAAATTGGAGGAGTCTGGGATAAGGAAAAGGATACATGAAGAACATTAACAATTGCCTATAAAGAGTGGTCTTAAAGAATCAGGGAATTAAAAAAAAAGAATCAGAGAATTAGAAGGGGACCATTTCAGTAAGTGTTCTGTGTTATCAGAATTTATTTTAATAAGCATTTACCACTTTTGAAATAATACTCTTGTAATAAAAAACTAGTTACATTAAAAAAATAAAAGATATACATGTACTCGATATGAAGGAATAAAATGAAAACATTAAATCAATGCAAGGGTAGAAAATATTTACAATGTAAAAAATGTATTTTGAAAAAAAATGTATTTTGGAGTGGGAATAAAAGGATTACTGCAACACCATCAGGATAAGGATACAATTACTCAAGAAAGAAATTTTTAATGCTTGTGGGAAAAATAGGATGGTATTTTATGCTTCACAAACAATGAACAATCCTTAATTCACATCTTGGCCTGAATAAACTTAATATTCATTAATTCATTCTTAAAAACGAATACAGGTTCCCTAAGATTTCAGGGAGGAGGCTCCCTGAAGAAGCTCCATTTTACAGAGCACTATTACATAGTAATCTAATTCTGCTCAGAAAAAAATTGACAAATAGAGAAAATAATATCCACATTCTGTACACAAATCAACAGTAACTGATGTTAAGTATCTTGCCCAGTTGGACAGCTAGTGAGTGGTACTGCCCAGACTCCCAACTTTATATTCTTAAGTTTAGTACTTCTTTCTTTAGATCTAGACCAAAAAAAAAAAACCCCACGATCCATCTCCCTCTTTCCACATCTCATATCCATGGTTGTGAAATAAACAACCTGGTCCAGAGTTTGTATTCTTGCCACCAGTTTTCCATACTCCCCCCCAGGTGGCATATATACTATATACTCATCAGTTTAACTAAAATAGAATCAGGAAGAATCTGCTGCCAAACATTTACCAATGAACTCCAAAAAGAAACATGAATTACTTAAGGAATCAGTCGTTACTTAGTTTTACTATTCCACTGCTCCACTAGAATGCTATAAACAAGCAGGAATTAGCTAAAGTTCTGCTTCAGTGTTTAAAGATCACCTACCTCCCAAACTAGTACACATTTGTTGGTTTTCTTCACAGCTTCCTCATCAGATTCCTCATCATCTGGAAAAGACAATATAGCTAAATCTTGCTCTAGACTTAGACTAGAGACCAAGATTTAGGTTCTAAACAAAGAGTATTCAAGTCTACCCCAATTCTTTATTTGTCCCCCCACTTTTGCCATGTATCAGGGTCAAATGTCTTATGTTATTTTTATTTCCCCTGAATTAGACTCAAAGCTCCAAATAGGCAGAGATATTAATTCAACATCTACTGAGCACCTATTATATATCAAGAGCTGTCCAGGTACTGAGAATAAGAAGACAAATAAAAGACAAGTAATCAACAATAAAAACTTGTCTTCAAGGGGTGCCCGGGTGGCTCAGTTGGTTAAGTGTCTGCCCTCAGCTCAGGTCATGATCGCAGGGTCCTAGGATTGAGCCCCACATCAGGCTCTCTGCTCAGCAGGAGGCTGCTTCTCCCTCTCCCTGCTGCTCCTCCTGTTTGTACTCTTGTCAAATAAATAAAATCTTAAAAAACAAGAACAAAACAGAACAAAAAACTTGTTTTAAGCACTTTGAGAGCCAGGCTTCAGATGCCAACATGATAGAGTACCTTATCAAGGAGTTTTTAATCTAGTGGAGGAGGGCAGATAAACTAAATGAACTATCTTAGAAACCTTGCAAAACAAAAGAAAATGTAGGTCAATTGTAGTAAAAAGTGTACTCTAAGTAGGGCACAAAGATACTTTAAAGGACAAAAAACTTAAGAGGGCCAAAGTTAGGTAAAATTGAGAAAAGTAAGGCTCTCTGTGCATATTAAATGTTAACCCAGGTCTCCAAAGAAGGGAAGAATGAATATTAGGAGGGTATCAAATATATACACATAATTTACATTTTTCTATTTTACACATATATAAAGTTGGACAAAAAGAATAAAAGTGTATATATGTTTTGCCTTCAACCCTTTGAAAAGCTTTTTTTTCCAAAAAATATTTAGACAAAAAAAAAAAAAATACTGAGACAATGCACATAGAAGTGCATAGCTTGGGCTGCCTGGGTGGTTCAGTTGGTTAAGCATCTGCCTTCGGCTTGGGTCATGATCTCAGGGTCCTGAGATTGAGCCCCTCATCAGGCTCCCTGCTCAGTGGGGAGTCTGCTTTTCTCTCTCTCTCTCTCTGCCTGCTGCTCCCCTTGCTTATGCTGTTTCTGTCAAATAAATAAAATCTTTAAAAAAAAGAGTATTCATAGCTTGCTAAATTTTCACAAACTCAATATACTACCACAACCACAACCAGTGACCAGGCCGACAGGGAAACCAGCTGGTAGAAGGCCAGGCAGTTACACGTATCATCACATAATAAATACTGTATGAATGTCTACCACATTCACAGTCCAAATGGGTCTTTCTAAAATTCCTATACGTTATCTAGTGTGAGCGAGCGTCACTGAGAAGGAACAGATGAATGGACGGAGTACCACCCCCACCTCCCACTAAATTCCCTCTAACCCCCATTCACCATCTCCCTTTGTGTTAGATGTCTGCTCATCCCACTTTATCCGATGCAGCATAAGACGCTTAAATTTCTTCTGGGCCTTGGGGCCTGGAAACAGAGAAGGAGAATTTTGCCAGAATTGTGGAAAATGACGAAGTAGAAAGAAGCTCTGAGCTCGTTTGTTACTCAGACCTTAATGTGGTAGTTGAAGTGATCCCAGGAACCATATCTTAGGTCCTTCTACTCCAATAAACACAGAAATAGAGGCCCAGGATATTATACCCAGCTACAGCTCTAAAATAATCCTTCCTCAGGCTCTCCAATCTCTTCCTCCTTTCTTCCCACCATTCTCATCACTTCAAGGCCTAGGGTTGCGTGGGGACGGTCTCCCTCAGTTTTTTCAGACTCACCCCCTTCCACTACTACCACGTTGACATCCTTGTGCAGTACCACCACCCCTGTCAGGTACAGTTGCCCAGCATTGGCCTCAATCTTGAACTTCTTGGCTGGGTTGCTCAAATTTCGAACTCTGGAGAAGGGAAAGTTTAGTTATGGCTTTTGTTTTAGCATCAGTAGCTGCCTGAATGGAATGGCAAATAAATAGATGGATCCAAAATGGTTTTCTCTCTAAAAGCAAAGGCCTTTGAAGTAAGTAAATACACCAATGCTTGAAAGGTAGAATCAGTGAGTCTCAAAGTAATTCCACTGCCTTAAACTTCAAACACTAGTACTGTACACCCTACAACAAAAGCAGGTAATCAAAATTTACTCTAAGAAAGGAGAGGTATTTGCCATCATCCAAAAATATATGTAAGCTAATTGTTCTTGACAGTATAAAGATCAACAAACTCTTTGTCTCCTAGATGCTTATAAAGTAAAGCAGTCAGAATGCTATGCATGGAAAATTTCTAGAAGGCTACACAAAAAAGTGTTAGTCGCGATTACCTATAGTAAGTGGTGTCAAGGGATCAGAGAGTAGGAAGGGGACTTATTCAGTAAGGGCCTTCTATAGTATTAGATTAAAAAAATTTTTAATAAGCTTTCACTACTTTCATAATAAAGTACTTTCATAATAAAGAGCTAGTTCTTAAAAAGGAGCACATTTTAAAAAAATGGAAGGTACACATGCACTCAACAGAAAAGAATAAAATGAAAACAAAAAATCAACTGGAAGGTAGAAAATATTTACAATGTATAAAATATACTTTGGAGTGGAAATAAAAGGATTACTGCAAAAAGTGAGGATAAGCATATAGTTTCTGAATAAAGGAACTTTCAATGCTTCCTGGAGAAATAGGTTATTTTATATTTCAACAAAGGATGATGAGCCTTAGGTTCACAGGTTGGTTTCAACAGGTATATTCATTCGTTCATTCTTCAGAACTAGTACTGGTTCACTGAAAAGCCTCAGAGATAGAAAAGTAAGTCTTTAAACCTCCCTCATTATAAAATATTTACTAGCTCCTGATTCATGTTGGGGTCATAGAAGTGAGTAGAGACTGATGTTAAGTGTGCTTTGTCCACAGTGATTCTGCCTCAAGCATTTGGAAAACTTTTGGTATTTCTAAGGCAAAGGCTGGCCCAGGTTGGACACCTACCTATATACAGATATGTGTACCCCCTGTGAAATGTCTTCTTTAAGCTTTTTAATTTTCTTGACCTTTCTCTGTTCTGCTGTAAGTTTTCGGGCAGCGTTGGCCTCTTCATGCGCTCTGTCGTGACAGGAAGGACATCCACAAGTGAGAAAGGCATTGAAGATCAGAGGCAAAGCTGAGGGAAAGAGAGAGCAACAGAGGACTCTCCCCTCCCTCCAAATATGGATCCCCCCAGAAGAGTCTGGGAAAGGTACTTGCCCTGGGTTTCCACCCAATCCCATGGCACTTACTTCTGTCTTTTTGCCATCTGAGCTCTGACATGGGCTTCTACCTTCGTGGGGTCTTGGACAGCTTCTGTTCCTAATACTCGCATCAAATTTGAAATTCTCACTGCATGTGGAGAGAGGATAGAAAACAATTAATTCTCCAGCTAGGATAGCCTGTCACCTCTTCTCACTTCATACTGTTTACCTACTTCAAATCTCTGCTCAAAGCTCATTTCCTCCAAAAACCTCTCCCTTGAAAAGCCCATCCAATTAACTCAGCATTTGTGGAAGGACACACAATCTAAATAGCTTGTATACATTTACTTACACTGCTTGAAAATTTACGAAAGATAAGGAACTTAATTTCTTTCGGATTTTTCACTCTGATCACAGCAATTAGTGAAAGATCCTACATGTAACAGTGCTCACTCAAAAGATTACTGAATGATAATGGGAACTACAGGAGTGAAGGTTTCTTTTAACAGTATTTTTGTTTTTCAAATATTAAAAGTTATGTACAAAACAACTTTTACGCTCACCCTGGAGCTACTATCTTCACGAATTTCAAGACCATTATTCTTCCAGGAAGATCACAGTATTATATATTTTCATACTTGAAAATAAGCCTTAAATGACCTCTACAGTGAACACGGTGACCTTAGTAAGATTGTAGAAAATTTAGGAAAGGAAGAAAAGAATCAATGAACGATTCAGAGAAATGGAAAGCACCCAAATATAGAGAGATGCAAAAGTTCCTCTGAATTACAGAGATAAACAAACATACCACCCTTTTTTCCATGCCCTAAGATACATACCTTTGGGTTCTGGAGGAGGCATCAGGCCCAGCCTGACTTTCTCTTGTAGTTCCTTCTGTGCTTCCCTCCTTGTTTGCCTTCGAAGTTTCTTCTGTTCCTTCTTAGTAAGATATACCCCCAGAGTAACTGGTGTGTCATTGTCAACTGTCAGGTCGAGAAATGAAAGTATAAAAGCAATAAGCCTATTAGAGGAATGTAGGTAAAATATCAATCACATTAAAAGAAATTTAATTATTATTATTTTCACGTTGTGATAATGGTAGTATGTTACATTTTTAAAAAGCAATCTTATCTTTCATGAGAGTGTTCTAACTTGTTTTTTCTTGAAGCAGTTGAACCCTTTAAACAACTGAAAAGCGGCAAATACAGAAAACAAAATGAGAGCTGCTCTAGTTGCACTGTATGAGGATTTGGGGTAGGTGGGGCCATGATGATGAAATTTATAATTTTAGAGTTATAGGGATTGGGGAAAATCCTCTAGATTCCCAAAGAAGGTTTATTCAACTTTTTATTTAATTTTACTTATTATTACTTTTAAAGATTATTTATTTAAACAATGTCTACATGCAAAGTGGGGCTCAAACTCATGACTCTGAAAGCAAGAGTCACATGCTCTTCTGACTTGAGCCAGCCAGGCGCCCCCTCAACATTTTAGTATTTTTTGAAGATTGATTTATTTATTTTATAGGGAGAGTGTGCACACACACACACACACACACAAGTGGGGGGAGGGAAGGGAAAAGAATCTCAAGCAGACTCCCCGCTGAGTGTGAAGCCTGATGTGGGGCTCCCTAGATCATGACCTGAGGCGAAACCAAGAGTCAGGCTCAGTCAGCTGAGCCACCCGGGGTGCCGCTCAACTTTTTAAAACAAACAAAATTCCTATGTTTTTCCAATGATCCACACTGATGACATCTAAGTAGACTCTGATTAAGTGATATTCAATGATCTCCATACGTTGTATTACCTCTAGGTCTCAATATATTTTTCCAAATTTACTAATTGAGGCATTATCTCCTCTATTCATCTCAAATCTGAGGCAAGTGTTAAAATCTTTAATGATCTGCATAATTTTTTAAAAAGATTTTATCCATTTGGCAGAGAGAGAGAGAGAGAGATCACAAGTAGGCAGAGAGGCAGGCAGAGAGAGAGGGGGAAGCAGGCTCCCCGCTGAGCAGAGAGCCCGATGCGGGGCTTGATCCCAGGACCCTGAGATCATGACCCGGGCTGAAGGCAGAGGCTTTAACCCACTGAGCCACCCAGGCGCCCCTGCCTAACTCTTGAAGAAGATGTAATAGTTAATATTATCTCTACATGTCAGAAAGTTCTAAGTAAATCTAAGTGATTTACCCAAGGGATTTGGCTAGTTAAAAACACAGCCACAATTAAAACCTCTCTCTTTTGAGTGAGCCAACAGGCTTTTGCTACAAAAATGAAAGAGAGAAAGGGTAAAGACAAAGAAGATTGAAGAAGGGCAGGTATTTAGTAATGGTGTACAAGACTGGAGTTGAGAGTCAAAGATAAGAACGCTTTTTTTTTTTTAAGTGGGCTCCATGCCCAGCGTGGAGTCCAATGTAGGGCTTAAACATACAATCCTGAGATCAAGACCTGAGCTGAGATCGAGAGTCAGATGCTTAACTCACTCACAGACTGAGTCATGCAGGCATCCCAAGAATGATTTAAAAAAAAAAATTTTTTTTTAAAGATTTTTTATTTATTTATTTGACAGAGAGAGAGAGAGAGAGAGATGACAAGTAAGCAGAGAGGCATCAGAGAGAAAGAGGGAAGCAGGTTCCCCGCTGAGGAGAGAGCCCGGTGTGGGGCTCGATCCCAGGACCCTGAGACCATGACCCGAGCCGAAGGCAGAGGCTCTAACCCACTGAGCCACCCAGGCACCCCCCAAGAATGATTTTTTAAAACCCAACTTGTTAAACACATCAGCGAAACCGTCTCTGGAGTAGGCCTCACTGGTATAGAGCTGCACTGTCCAATACTGTAGCTAATAGCCACATACATACACTATCTATCTATCTGCCTACCTACCTACCTATTTTTAAAGATTTATTTATAGAGAGAGAGAAAGAGAGAACGTGCACACATGCATGCATACAAGGAGCGGCAGAGGGAGAGAGAGAATCTTAAGCAAGCTCCACACCCAGCACAGAGCCTGACACAGGGCTCGATCCCACAACCCTGAGATCATGACCTGAGCTGAAATCCAGAGTCAGATGTTAAGCAATCGAGTCACCCAGGCGCCCCGCACATATATTATTTAAATTGAAATTAATTAAAATGGAATATAATTTAAAATTTAGTCTTTCAGTTGTATTAGCGCAACTCAGTTTTCAAGTGCTCAGTAGTCACAAGTGGACAGCAGATACCGTATGGTCGGCACAGGCAGAGAACATGTTCATTATCACATGAAGTTCTGTTGGATAATACTTCTCTAGAGCCTTACTTGAGTAGTCTGTACATTACCTGGAGGGTTGAGTTGGGCTGGATGTTCAACAAGATTTGTGATTCCAAAATAATCTTCTCTCTTGGGATTTTCCTCTGTACTAAAATGGGAGGAAGAAGGGAAAACAGGATATGTGGGTAGAGACAATTCGAAGAGAGAGGGAGTCTCAGAAACACAATGAAAAATGCACTCTCCGTAATGTGCTCTAGCACATTTTAGTGTTTATCTACAACATGTAAGTATATCACACATAATTTTCAAGATGAGAAAACTGGCTCCCACTAAGGTTGGACATACTCTCCACACCATTCTCAACCTTCTTCCTACCCAAACATCCTTGATAGATGTCACATTCTCTCACTAATAACAGTAAATCCCTGGGACAGTGGTTGACAAATGAAGGATAAGGGGAAAGGCTGAGACACAGTCTCCTAGAGCCATGTATCAGAATTACAGAACACATATAATTAAAGCTCTCCAAATGTTTCCTAAATGCTATTTACCATTCTCTTCCCCCATCAACTAAGAATCCTTCCTCTATTCCAGGACTGGATCTTTAAGAAATATAAAAACCTATTTAAGTAGCAAAAAAATGTAATTAAGAAAACAACTTTGTATAACAAAAGCAAATATAAAATTTGCATCCTTTCTCTTTGAGATTATTTGTGCCTGTTCCTTCCTATGTTAATTCCTAAAACTAAAAAAACCTATATGACATATTCTTCATAAATACATGAGTCTGTGTATGGTTACCTATTTCCCCAGGATTTTAAAATTTTACTTAATGCATGAGTATCATCTCTCCCAATAAAACTCTAGCCTTATTAAAAGGTATTAACTAACAAACTCACAGGTCAAAGCCATTGGGGATGATGTAAGAGTCCCACCACTCAATTTCAGGGATATCTCCTTCCTTGAGCTCTTTTTTAGGAGCAATGAGGGCCAGCCTAGTTGAAGTATGGATGCCTGTTTTTCGAGCTGCCTGGGAGATCTCTGCTTGTAGCTTCTCCAGTTGAGCCTAAAGACAAGATAAACCAAGACTTGAAGGTAAATTGGGAGTCACAGAAAACAGGGACATGATGGAACTCCAAATTTTAAAGCACTCTCTTTATGCCTAATGCAAAGAATTCATAATTTCTGAAAACTTAGAAGAACCTTCTACTTTACTTTATCCTTAGTTGATTTACATACAACGACTCTCATCACCACCCTTCACCCCACAGTGTGTGCCTACAGCAAATATACAGAAATGGAATTGCATGAAAACACCATTCTTAGAGGATGAAAACAAGAGCAAAACTCACTGAATATACAGTCAATCCAACTCTCCACGTTAATTTATCTGCAGTAAATGTTAACACCAGGCTAACTTTTCTCAGTCACTCAGAGTGTCCTGAATTGTTCCCTTCCACTGTTTGTATGTGAATTTTCAAACTCAGTTTTATTTCCATGTAGGCAGAATGTAAGAAGACAAATCAGCTAAAAAAATCAAGGATTCCAGGCATAAATGAAGTATTTTTAAAATTAGTCATTGTTTTATTACTTGTGTATCTAATTGCTAAAACTTAAGAGAACTGCGTTGATAGTATTTTAGGACTGTATTAAATTTCCTTTGTCCCCTTCCTAACTTCTTTGACGTTCTAGGTTATGTTCTTAACCAGGTACCTTTGTCCGTAATCTCTGGGCAATCTTCTCAAATTTGCCCTTGTCATGGAATTTAAAAGTGCGTCTCTGGCGCTGGGAAGGGGCAATTGAGACTCGGGGGTCAAAAAAGGTATTAGACTCCATGTCTTCTGATGGCTTTTCTTTTAGCTGTTGCTTGAATTGTTCCCTTTTCACAGCACGAATATTGGCCTTCAGAGTAGGCATGCGGTGCGTCAGCTCAATCTCCTTGCCTGTTGCATCTACAGTCCGGCCTTGCTCATCGAGAATCAGTGGTGTAGGTTTAGTTTGATCTTTTAACTCCACCTTCCTGAGAAACAGCCCACAAAGAAATAAATGTCATATGGGACAATAAATAAAGCAAACAAAAACAAAAGAAAATAAATTAAACCCAACAGAGAGAATGGGTTACAAAATTCTAAGGAACATAAACCTATCAGTAAATAGTAACACCTTGATTGAAAACATCAAACTAAATATTTGACTATAGAATACAATCAGATAAAATGAATTTATATATATATATTACGTCGATAAGAATTTGCAATCCTATTTCATTCCTGAATTTGAGTCAGACATAATAAGCCAAACCGATTGTAGGTGCTAAAAATGAAGCCTATCATCTTTATCCAGTATAGGGAATGCTAAGATCTGGGATTAATCACTGTGATTTAATGGATTTGGCTCTGAGTTAGGAACCAAGAGACCCAGTTCTATTGCTAGCTCCAACAATAGATGAATAATCTTAACTTCAGTTCTATCAATTGTAAAAAGAAAATAAATTCTGCAACAAGGAAGCTAAAAGAATTCAACTGGTATTTATTAAGCGTATGTAAGAAATATAAAACTAAGAAATGATATAGGTTCCTTGGAAGAAGAGGGTCAGTAACAATCCAGGGCTTTTTTTGACTTTCAAAGGTGTTCATTGCTTCTCCAGCTTCAGAAATAACAAGAGGTTCCAGGAAATAGATACTCACGGGGGAGCAATGCCCATGGCATGGAGATTGGCCAGGCCCACCATGTTGGCATTGCCAATGAGCCCTGGCTTCAGTGCCAGCTGGGCTTGGATGCGGGCTTGTAGTTCAGCTGCTTTCCTTGCCTTCTCAATGGCATCATTCATGAAAGTGGCAGCCTGGGAGGGCTGAATAGTGTTTCCAATTGGAAGTCGCTCTGGTTGGGAGGAAGAAGGAGTCTTTGGCTGTGAGACAGAGAAAAAGAAGTCAGAATCAGAAGAATTAGGCAGACAGGTCACACAAACACACAGACATACACACAGACTGATAGATTGTAGGGTGGAACATGCAGTCACCTTCCAGACTCTCAAATGAGTGGGCGGCAAGAAATTCTTTGCTAAAGAGTCTTCTTTTCACAATACCTGAGGAGTAGGGGGGCTAATGAAGCTCAGCTGTTTTTTCCTCTCCTCGATTTGCCGTGTAGCTGCCTCCATCATCTGTTTGATCTGTTCTCGATGGGGGAAAAAGTTAAAAAACTGTTAGTATCTCTCTCTCTCTCTTTTTTTTAAAGATTTATTCATTTGACAGAAGAAGAATAAGAGCGCACAAGCAGGGCGGGTGGCTGAGGGAGAAGGAGAAGCAGGCTCCCTGCTGACTTGGGGCTCGATCCCAGGACCCTGGGATCATGACCAGAACCTAAGGCAGATACTTAACCAACTGGGCCATCCAGGCACCTCAACATCTCTTTTTTATTTCTCTTATATAGGTTCCTAAATGCAAAAGGCTTTCAGGTCTAGAGAACTAAAATTTTTGAATGAACCCATTGTTCTGCCTGTACGATTGGCTAGAAAATGTAGTAAAGATAAGCCTATATAGCTGAGCACTGGAACTTTTCAACCCATCATCCTATTGAAGGACTGGAATGTTAGGTAGTAATATAACCTGATGATTAAGACTCAGGTTAAGTGTCTGACTCTGTTTTTGGGTCTGGTCATGATCTCTGTGGGATGGAGTCCTGTGGTGGGCTCCATGCTCAGTAGGGAGAATGCTTGGGATTCTCCTTCTCCCACTCCCACTGCTTCTCCCCTACCTCTCTCAAAATAAATAAATAAATCTTAAAAACAAAACAAAACAAAACAAAAAGAAAAGCAGACTCAGGTTAAGAGAAACCTGAGCCTGAATTTTAACTGGCAATTAATGCCTATGTGACCTTGGACATGGTATTTAATCTCTAAAACCCCAAGTGTCTAAAAAGGGTAAAAACAGTACCTACATTACAAGACTATTATGAGCATTTAAATAAAACTCCTAACAGAATCAACACAATTATCATCCTTTTTTTTTTAAGTGTATTTATTTATTTTTTGGAATTTCTATACCCAACAGGGGATTCAAACTCAGGACCCTGAGAAAAAGAGTTGCATGCTCTTCTGAATGAGCCAGCCAGGTGCAGCACATTATTATACTTTTTATGAATGCTTGCTTTGGGTAGCTAGAGATGACAAAGCAAAGACCTGCTTCCTAGCCTCTGTAAAGCCCTTCTTTTGTCCTGAAGAATATGAGAATGATAAACTTTGAGAATATAAGCCAATAACTTTTTGAATTTTCCGAAAGAGACGTTGATGCCAAGGTGCTTCAAGGTATTTTTTAAAATTTATTTTTATTTTTGGGACTCCTAGGTGGCTCAGTGTGTTAAAGCCTCCGCGTTCGACTCAGGTCATGATCTCAGGGTCCTGGGATCGAGCCCCACATCAGGCTCTCTGCTCAGCAGAGGAGCTTGCTTCCCCGTCCCCTTTCTCTGCCTGCCTCTCTGCCTACTTGTGATCTCTCTCCTCTCTGTCAAATAAATAAATAAAATCTTTAAAAAAAAATTTATTTTTATTTTCTTAAGGTTTTATTTACTTAAGTAATCTCTACAGCCAACATGATGCTCAAACTCATGACCCCAAGTTGCATGCTCTTCTCACTGAACCCACCAGGAGCCCCTTGAAAACTTACTTTTTTTAACAATTTTTTTTGAGTGGGTGATATATTTACATAGTTCAAAATGCAAAAAAAGTACAAAAGGGTGTATTATGACTTCTTCCACCCCTATTCTCTATAAAGCACCAGAATCCGTTTCTTTCCTTGAAGAAATATCACATACAGATATAAATAAGCAAATTCGGGGGCACCTGGTGGCTCAATCGGTTAAGTGTCCAACTCTTTTGATTTTAGCTCAGGCCATGATCTCAGGATCGTGAGATCGAGCCCCGAAATAGGTTATGCACTGGGCGTGGAGTCTGCTTAAGATTCTCCCTCTCCGTCTCCCTCTGCCCTGCCCTACCTTAAAAAAAAGAAAAAAAAGGAAAAGAAAAGAAATTCATCTACCCATTCATACACATATATGTATATATATTTCCCTTCCGAGAAATTTTTTTTATTTATTTTCAAAATATTTTATTTCTTTATTTGACAGAGAAAGACACAGTAAGAAAGGGAACACAAGCAGGAGGAGTGGGAGAAGGAGAAGCAGGCTTCCCTCTGAGCAGGGAGCCCGATTCAGTGCTTGATCTCACGACCCTGGGATCATGACCTGAGCAGAAGGCAGACACTTAACGACTGAGTCACCCATGTGCCTCTCCTTCCAAGAAATTTTAAATAGCACAAGAAATATTTACTGTTTATAATAGTATCAAAATTGGTTTTTTTAAAGGACTTTATTTATTTACGTGAGTGAGAGAGAGAGGGAGAATGAGTTGGTAGAGAAAAGGGAGAGGGAGAAGCAGATCTGCTGAGCAAGGAGCCTGACACGGAGCTCGATCCCAGGACCCTGGGAACATGACCTGAGCTAAAGGCATACACTTCACTGATTGAGCCACCCAAGTGCCCCCAAATAATTCCTATTAAAACAAAAAAAACAAAAAACACAAAACACAAAATCAGGATGCCTAGATGGCTCAGTCAGTCAAACATCTGGCTCTTGGATGGCTCTTGGATCGAGCTCTGTGGTGGGCTCTGCTCAGCAGAGTCGGCTTGGGATTCTCTCTCTCTGCCCTTCTCTCCTGCTTGTGTGTGCTCTCTCTCTTTAAACAAATAACATCTAAGGAAAAAACAAAAGACTGCACAAACTGTGCCCCACCCTGACAAAGTCAACTTGAAATTATTTTTAGTGGATTATATTGTCTTGTCTGCATTATATTTGGAAATTCTCCTCTGCCATCAAGCTGAGTTCTGATTATTTCAGTAGTTTTCTCAATGACCCAATGAGGTACACAACTGGGCATGTATATGTATATATATGTATATGTATACATATGTATATGTATATATATACACAACTGATGTATATAAAATACACCTTGTTTGCCACATAACAGGTGCTCAGTAAACACAATTTCAATAGTCTTCCTGATGCTAAACACTAATTCGAATTAAGGTCACAACAAATCTGGACCCATGCACCTCTTGCTTCTTCAACTCATAAAATCACTGCTTTCAGTTCCTAATTACTCACCTGGAGTTTAGTTAGCATACCAGGACTCTCCGAGGGAGGTCCAGGGATCACTTCAGGCTCCTCTTCCACCTCCTCAAAACGAGGTATCCGTCGCTTCTTTACTCCTGATGATTCCTTGGAGATCTCAGAGTCATCACCAAACACTTCCTAAGGAAACCCAAGACGAAAGAAGAGTTGTCTCCCTGCCCATGGGAGAAGGGAAGAATTATCCTAGTCCCTATCAGCATTTTGTGGCTTTTCCCAGAGTCCTCTAGACCCTCCACCAAATGGACCATTTCACCCAACTTCATCATTCTCCTACTCCAGTCAAGCAAATTTCATCTCCATGTCCTTATAAATGTTCCCATCTCATGCTCTTTACAAATGCTATTGCCTGCATTTGTAATGACTTCCCTCAACTTTTCCACACCCTTATTCCTATCCTGCCTGAAACTCACCTCCTCCAGGAAGTTTTCCTCATAAATAATCTCATCCCAGTCTGATCAAACTGTTGTTTCACATTCTCTTAGCACTTAAGACCTGGGTTCATGCTACATCAAATTACATCGCTGATATTCTGCTTGCCAAGTGTTAAGTCTTTCAATGTTAGTACTTTCTCCCAACTAGAGTCTAAGCTCTTCCAGGACGGGGTTTTTCCTCTTTCTTTTTCAGTATTCCCCAATAACACTTGCTCTCATCAAACAATGGGAACTCAAATATGTTGACTAATTTGCAAGGTGAATTTAACAGGACCAAGAGTGGCCAACTGGAAGGGACAATGGGAAAAAGCAAATGTACACACCGGTGGTAGGCTTTGGGTGACATCCCCTCTTCACTAGGAGGGCTCGTGTTTTGCAAGGACATATCCTCGGCCAAGGGCGAGCGCTTCCTGGAACTCCTACAGTTCAAGAAAAAGGACTCTCCCATAATATATTGTGTGGGGTGGGGACCTGAATGGACTAAAATGGGACCCATATCCCAAGGCTCTCTAGATAGATACCTCCTTCAAGAAACCATTTTTATTAATCCCACCCAATGTAGTCACTTCGTTCCCAGCATGCCTCAGCACTTACACAGCCACAGGCCCTATCATAGCACTAACCTTACTCCACAGATCTGTGTATACTGTGGATCAAGCAATCCCCCTCAAACATAACAAATTCAACATCGGTCTGACTCTACAGTGAACTCTAAAATTTATAGGAAACTGGTACTTCGATTTCATAATTTGCGACTGTATTTTGTTGTTACCCTCCCACCCGCTTAAGTTGCAAATTCCTTTAAGGCAAGGACTATTTCCCATTCCTCTGAACACCTTACAATGCCTTAAACACAAAAGGCACAGGATTCTCTACTTCTCTTGGTATCACAGCCTGGCCAGGGACCAAGCTGACATTGCTTAATCACTCTTTGTGCCTCAGGAAAAGCAACAGGATAGCCAAGGTTTCAAATGCACTTTGGAAGGTTTGATGGGACTCACAGAAAAGACTTTCTTAATGGAAGAGACAGAAAAGAGATAAGAGAAATCAGCCACTTGAAGCTGCTAATATTGAAAGAAGGCACGATGAATCAGCAATTACTGAATAAAAAGTGAAGTAGGTAAATAATGTAATAATGGTTCTTTTAAGCACTCCACTCATGGAGCCTGATGACCAGCAATATGCTATATAGCAAAGAGTAGGCTCTCAAGACATACAGTAAATGATAATTTTTGTTAGGTATCCCATCTACAGGTCCATTCCAGAGAAACCTCTCAAAGGAGCAACAATGAGGCCTACAGCAGTGGAGTCACATTCTGAATCAATCTATTAGTTACCAAGTAATCCAAAGAATAAAACCTTAGAGCCATCTATTTATAGGTAGTAGCAAGGGGGAGGGTGGAAGAGACACAGGGAAACATAAGAACCAAAAACTCCTAATTGTACATGAAAAAGGACAAAGCTACCAATCGTTTCCTTGGAGTATTTCAACCCATGAACTTAGGCAGTTCATCACAAGATGGTGATAATACAAGTTCACCTCTCCTTAATGTCTAAGTACCTTTCTTGAATATTATGTATTCTAATAGTGGATATCAAAGTGTGAGCCATGTAAGCTCAGCAACTTTGTTACCATTCAAAACACTCCCCAGCTCATCAGATAGTTAACTGTAACCTACCTTCAGCTCTCTTTTTCTGCTCCTGTCACTGCTAGACTTGGAATGTCTAGAGCTTCGGCCTTCCTCCACAGCCTCAAACAGTTTGTCCACAAATCGAAGAGTAGAATCATCAAGAAAAGGTTTCAGATGGTCTGACAGGAAAAAAAGAGATGATAGAGTTGAAAAAGTAAGAGTACTTAGTCCAATACTAGGCATATATATAACATACACCAACATTGAAATTTTATCCCCAGGAGGGAGGGAAATGTCTTCCTAAATTCTTTGTAGGATTCCCATAAATCCTCTTACACTGAATGACCTTACCTTTTGAGGTAAAAGTACAGTCAGAATTTTTTGCAGTAGGAAGTAAGTATCACAGCCAGAGCTACCTATTAAGGTTATATGCATCAAAGTTTATGATGAATAGGGCACCTAGGTGGCTCAGTCAGTTAAGCACCTGTCTTCAGCTCAGGTCATGATCCCAGGATCCTGGGATCGAGTCCCGGGTCAGGAGGCCCCCTGCTCAGTGGGGAGTCTGCTTTTCCCTCTCCCTCTCCCCCTCCCCGCTGCTCATGCTCTCTCTCAAATAAATAAAATCTTAAAAAGTTTATGATGAATACACCCCAACTCTTCCCAAAGAGCAAGCTATAAGAGACTACCATAAACAAATTCTACCTTCCTCAACTTTTTTCACGTTTTTATTTTTCAGAGAATTTGATATATTTAGATGTCGATCTCAATCTGAATATACCTACCTACTTTAGTATATTTCTTAAGTAAATTTAACTTAGCCAATTCAATATACTGGTTAAAGGAAGTCAGTCTGAGATTTGAAATAGGTCACAACTGGGGTGACTGGTTGGCTCAGTTGGTAGAGCAGGCATCTTGATCTTGGGGGCATGAGTTCAAGCCCCATGTTGGGCGTAGAGGTTACATTTAAAAAAAAAAAAAAGTATGTCATGAGTAGTATAAAAAATAAGAAAAAAAGCAAAATTAGTCACTTAGGCTATGCCCATTATAACGTAAGAGAAAATAAAATGTGGCCTGATCTTTTTCAGATACTCCCAACAGAGAATTTGGGGAAATTCAAAGCTGAGTTTGGGATCATGCTATATGTTAAGTCCGAAGATTCATAAAAGGACATACCAGCTGCCTTCTTCTTGTCCATGCCCTTCCCCACACAGTTCAGTGCTGCTGTGACCACTGTGGGCTCGGAGAAGCCCAGCACCCTCTTCACTGTCTTCTCTATCCACGGTTTCAGCTCATCCAGCTCCCTCTTAGACAGTGCCATTCTTCAGGAAAAGGAGGGTAGCTCAAATGCGATTCAGTACTGCACCTAAAAAGAAACCAGGAAAAAGCTCTGTTAGGGGTAGGATAAGACCATTGCAGGCAATGTTTAGTACATCAGGAATGCCGCCATCTCAACCTATTCTCAACCAGGCAAGTGCCTGCATTTCACTTCAAACCGAATACTTCCCCTAAAACCCATATTTCAAAGCAGAAAGAATCACACTCTGTTTGTAACCTTAACTCAGTAAGTATCAGTAGATCAGTGAAATCTGTGGAATAAACAAGGAAGCCCTGGGAATAATCTAGCCTGAGTTCTAGCTTCTTTTTTGATCCTGTCATAACAAGGACTGGCGGCAAACATATAACCTGAAAACCGGAAGCCCACCCAGACACCAGCTTTTCTATTTCTCGTGCTTCCGGGCACGCATTCCTTAACCGTAAGTTTCCCTTCTTTTGGGGGATGAATTAAAAAAAAAAAAAAAAAAAAAAAGAGGGCTTATCCAGGTCAGTCATTCTACATTAAAGAACATAATCCAGGGTGCCTGGGTGGCTGGATCAGTCAAGCGTCTAGCTCTTGATTTCGCCTCAGATCATGAACTTGGGGTTTTGGGACTGAGCTCCATGTCAGGCTCCACACATAGTGTGGAGCCTGCTTGAGATTCTCTTTCTCCCTTTCCCACTGGCCTTCCCCCAGCTAAGAAGAAAAAACAAACAAACAAAGGCTCATAATCCTGGGGGGCCTGGCTGGCTCAGTTGATAGAGCACGCAACTCTCAATCCCAGGGTTGTAAATTCAAGTCCCACATTGAGTGTGAGCCTACTTTAAAATAATTAATTAATTAAAAAATAAGGCTCGCAATCTTTAAGAATGTCCTCACATTTCTCTATAGTCATATTCATCCCTGTTGACCAGTTTCTCTCATGTTCTACAGGCTCTGTCAGTTGACTACATAAGATTAATCCCTCAGCTCAGAAAAGAATACCCTCATTTTGGATGTACTTTCTCTCTCTCCCTTTTCATCTTTATACTTCTACTTTTTATTATTTATTTATTTTTTAAAAAGATTTTATTTATTTATTTATTTGACAGAGAGAAAGAGATCACAAGTAGGCAGAGAGGCAGAGGGAGAGGGGGAAGCAGTCTCTCTGCTGAGCAGAGAGCCCGATGCAGGGCTCAATCCCAGGACCCTGAGATCATGACCTGAGTCGAAGGCAGAGGCTTAACCCACTGAGCCACCCAGGCGCCTCGTTCTACTTTTTAGTTTAGCAGAGAAAACTCTATCACAACAAATCTTTCTTATTTAATGCAAGTTAGTATAATTCAACATCATTCATGTTTACATTTTGCTCTCCTATTTAAATAGCAAAGCTCATGAGCATAGAGAAAATTTTATTTCTGATTTTCTCCGTAAGTGCCTGAAGTCAAAAAACAGCACTGACCTCAATTTCCAAGCAAACTTCCTCCCAGCAGTAGTGCTACAAATCAGGGTCTCTGGGAGTCAATCTTTCAAGATGTTTTAAGACATCTTTTCTCCTAAAAGATAGGCTGATTAATTTCTACATTCTTGGCAGGTTTATCTTCTGTAAGACTTGTTGCTAAACAGTATATTTAATTTTGGTATAACCATAGGAAGTTAGTAGATTAAAGTCATGAAAATAGGAGTGAAAGATTTTGTGACTCAGGGACACTTTATATGAATAATTCTGTGGCAGCTCTACTCACCTGTCATGAGATAGCAGTAGAGCCAATAAATCTCTACATATTAAATGTGCATTACTCAAAAAAAGCATACTCAGACACCAGAGTGAAGAAAGAGTTCACCCTAAACATTTGGAACACTGAACGCTACCAGTTTTGGGCCAAGTAATTCCTCTGTGCCTTAGTTTACTCATTTTACAAAATGAGGCCCATTCCCATACCTAAATCATCCTTAATCATTCAATAAATACTTATTGCATAATTACTAGGTCTCAAGTAGTGTACTGTGTGCTGAGGATACATACGACAGTGAACATAACAATCCTCGCCTTAACGGATCTTATATTCCACTAGAACTGAATCATGGGCTAGAAAGTGTAAGCAATTTGAAAATCCAAAGCAACAAATGAGGACCACTCTATCAGATGAAATGTGTGCCCAAGTACCACGCTAACAAATGCATTCAACTTCGACCCAATCCTCTAGGAAACTAAACAGCCAGTGGGCAAAAATAAAAGTTTCAAACAGTAACCAGCTTTGTCACTAATCCAATGTTCAACAATAACTGCCTGGGGCGGGGCGGGGCGAGGGTGGAAGAAGAGGAAGGCAGAGGATCTCTGAATGAGCAGGTAGCAGACTCCAATCTTCTGAAGAATTTCCTTACTCCATGCTCCTCTTTGCTGTAACCTGAGTTTCCCCCCCTGCAACCCCCATTCTTCTGCTGGCCCTCTCCCTAACTCAGACCTGCTCCCTACCCCACCTTGTTCTCCCCAAACTCATCGTAGAGCTAGTCTCCCCACCCCGTCCCCTTCCCGCCCCCGCCCTTTTCCTCCCCACAATCTCACTCCAACCCATTCTCCCTCAGAACCTTGTATTTCTTTCGGCTTCCTTCCCACTGAACGTTCCCGCCTCGGTCCTCCCCTCCGGCTGAGCCCTGGCCCCCGCCGCTCAGCCCGGAGAATACCCTCCCAGGGCCCGGGGCCACTACTCACCTCACAAACTTCAGCCCCTGAGACGGAGCCCGAACGTTACACCGGAACCGGAAACCCTCCGACCGCCCTACGGCCTGCCGTCGCTACCGCCACAGCCGCCGCCACGCCGCGGTCCCCCGACATGTGACGGGGAAGGGCTGGGCCACCGATTCGCGCAGCCGTAGTAGCCGCTTTGCCCTGGGCGGAGCGCATGCGTGCGGGCGCTGTAAAGTTTGCGCCTAAAAGTTCCTACCTCCTTAGGTTTCTCCGGCGAAATCTGGTAACTAGATAACTGCGAAGTTAATGTTGCCTGAAGCAGAAATTGGGTTGCTTGCAGTACTCCTAGCGTGAATAAATGCGCTAAAAGCGGAGCTTCTGCATTCGCGTTAAACGGGGCCTTTCTGGTAGGAACTAAACCGTCTGAGAGTCGTTGTCACTAGCATTAGCTACCCCTTTAATCTTTCTCCTTTACTTAAGCGTGATGCCGGAGGCCACTAAGAAAAATGACGAACATGAGAGGACTCTGAAGACAGCAGTCCCTGTGCCTTTTATTGTTTCATTCATTCACTGACGTAATACTTGTTGACTGCCTACTACTATGTGCCAAGCATCCTCTGAGAATCGATAGTGCTTAATGATTAAGACCATGGGCTTTAAAGTCAGACTGCCTAGATTTGTATTCTAGCCTCTCTCTCCTTAGCTGTGACATTAGGCAAATTACTTAAGCCGTTTCCTCACCTGTTAAAAAAAGTCCACTTCATAGGGGTGCTCTGAGGACCACAAGAATGACTGAGGGCAATGCACTTAAAACAGTGCCTCTCATAGAGTTCAATAAAGCTACATTATATACAATAATAGTCAATTGCCTACATAAATGTGTAACAGATATTTCAAATTTACATGATGAAAACTTAAGCTCCTGATTCCACCCCCCTCCCCTATTCGGCCACCCCCACCCCTCCCACAAAAGAACAGCTTCTGGTCTTCATCCTCGGTTAATGGCAACTGTATTCTTATAGTTATGCAGGCCAATAATCTTGGAATCATCCTGGACTCCTGTTGCATTGGCTCTACTTTCAAATATATTCAGACCCATTTGCTTCTCACCACCTCCACTACTCATTTTCATGCCTGGGATTATTTTAGTAGCCTCCTGCTCTCTCTCTTGCTTCCACTCTGCCCTCCTTTAGTCTCATCACCTATGCTAATAAGCAAATTATCTAGTACTAGAATGGCAAGTATTATAGTGATCATGTAAACACATCAGAAAGGTCATTATTATCCCCCTGCTTACAACCATCCCTTGACATTCCATATCACTGAGTAAGATGCCCTAAAAATGCCCCATTCCATTACCTCTGTGATCTCATCTACTACCACTCTTTCCCTCACTCATTCAGCTCCAAAATCTTAATCCCTTTTGTTCCTTGAACATGGCAAGGATAATTTCACCTCAAGGTCCCTGGACTTGATGCTTTCTGCCTGGATTGCTCTTGATCCAAATATAGGATTTGTTCCCTCCATCCCCTTCAGATTTTTATTCAAATATGACCTCAGTGAAGCGTTCCTTGATCACCACATTCAATTCTGAAGCCTGTTTCGCACTATGGAGTCCCGCGTTTCTTTTTTTCTTTTTCCATAGTACTTATCATCACCTACCATACTAGTACTAGTTTATGTTTCATTGCTTATCATTTGACTCCCTCTGGTAGAATATAAACCCCTTAAAGAGAGGAATCATTGTCATTGATACATCCAAAATGCCTACAGTAACACCTGGCACAATTAAATAACTTAGTATTTGTTGAACTAAAGAATGAATATTTTTCAGCAGCGATTCTTGCAGGCCCCAGAACTTGCTATAAACTCTGTTTTTCACCTAAGGAATGGAAATGGCTTGAGGCATTTTGTGTCACATTGTCTTTGTATCTCCAGGACCTAGGAGAGTACTAAATAAAGTAAAGGCTCAACAAGTGATAAATGAGTAAGACCGGCCAGAACTGATTTTCTCATTCTATCAGTAAGCCTGTATTTTTCCCTTTCTTCAAATGAGGTTCTACACCTTACTGACCCTTTAAACCACTGCTTCTGAAAAGCATGTATGTGGGCAAAGTATAGTTTGGAAAAAATCCATCCAATACTATGGTACACTTTCATATATGGGAAATAAACTATTCTGCTCTATCCGATTACAAATTGCAAAAACTAAAATTCCAAGACGTCTTCTTAGATGATAGGCTTACCACAAAATGCAGTTATTCTCTAGGGAGGTTATTAGAATTTCCCAGGGGAGATAAGACTTTTCTTTCTAAAGTCTGGCTTTAAAGAAGTATGAGAAATACCTAACAAGACCCACCTTCCCTGATGGTGCAGCATAACATCATGGAATAAAGCTTGTTTTTGAGTAACAAATTGAGGGAGCTCCAACATGTTGCTCAAGTTATTCATGGCTCAGCATGAGTAACTATCAATGTAGATACCCATTGTATCTACAGCACCTAACACCGATGATTTGGAATATTCACTCAAAGTCTGCTAAATGGGTTAATGATTCCAACTCTGCAGAGTTGTTATCTGTTTCAGCGCCTTTAACTATCTGGGTTCAACTTCCCAGAGGGAAACGTTTTTCTAGGAACTGGTTTTATTTCTAATGCTTGGAATTGGATGGGCTTAAATCCTTAGTCTCCCAGTTGCGAGCTATGATTCCTTCAGGTAATTAACTTTTCTGAGGTTGTTTTCTCAATTATAAAATAAGAGTAAGAATCTCTACTTCAAAATACTATTATTAGAATTAAATGCAATGTATAAAACACAGCTACTGTGGTACCGGCATAAAGGACAGCCATGTAGACCAACAAAACAGAATAGAGAGCGCAGAAATAAACCTTACGTATATGGCCAGTTGATTTTTGACAAGGGTGCCCAAGACTGTTCAATAGGGACCAGACAGTCTGTTCAACAAATAGTGCAGAAAAAACTGGGTATCCACATGCATGGAATAAAGTTGGACCCCTTCTGCACATCATATACAAAAATTAACACAAAATGGGTCAAAGACCTAAACTTAAGGACAAAAACTATAAAATTTGTAGATGAAAACATGGGAAAATCTTCATGACATCAAATTTGGCAGTGATTTCTTGGCTATGGTACCAAAAACACATGTAACAACAACAAAAAATAGATAAATTGGATTTCATGAAGATTAAAAACTTTTGTGCATCAAAAGACACTATCAAGATCCTTTTGTAGTTCATAAGCGTGATGATTGGGTGTTCACGCGACTGTGTGACATGTGCCTCCCTCAAACCTTGTTACGACACCGGCACGTTACCCATCTGATGTGAAGAAAAAAAAAAAAGACACTATCAAGAGAGTGAAAAGGCAATCCACAGAACACGAGAAAATATTTGTGAGTCATATATCTGATAAGTGAATAAAATCCCAGAGTGTATAAAGAACTCCTATAACTCAACGGCTTAAAAAAAAAACAACCACCCAATTCAAAAAAGGGTGAAGGACTTGAATCACATTCTGCAAAGATATGCAAATGGCCAATAAACACATAAAAAGATGCTCAACATCATTAGTCACCAGAGAAAAGTAAATCAAAACTCACAAGGAAAAAGAAATACACAAGGAGATATCACCTGCACCCATTAGCATGACTACTATTAAAAAAATTTAAACACACACACACACACACACACACACACAAAACAGGGGCGCTTGGGTGGCTCAGTGAGTTAAACGTCAGACTCTTGATCTCAGAGTCATGAGATCAAGCTCCACATTGGGCTCCATGCTGAGTGTGGAGCCTCCTAAAAACCACCAACCAAAAACATCTCCCCCCAGAAAATAACAAGTGTTGGTGAGGATATAAAGAAATTGGGGGGAAAAAAAAAAGAAATTGGAACCCTGTGCACTGGTAGTGGGAATGTCCAATGGTGAAGCTGCTGTGGAATACAGTATGGTGGTTTCTCGAAAAAATAAAAATAGAATTACCGTAGGATCTAGCCTTTTTCCTTCTGGGTAAATATGCAAAAGAACTGAAAGCAGGGGGGGGCGCCTGGGTGGCTCAGTGGGTTGAGGCCTCTGCCTTCGGCTCAGGTCATGATCTCAGGGTCCTGGGATCGAGCCCCGCATCGGGCTCTCTGCTCAGCGGGGAGCCTGCTTCCCCCTCTCTCTCTGCCTGCCTCTCTGCTTACTTGTGATCTCTCTCTCTGTGTCAAATAAATAAATAAAATCTTAAAAAAAAAAAAGAACTGAAAGCAGGGTGTCAAATAGATATCTGAACACCCATGTTCACACCCAGTATTCAAAATAACTAAAAAAAGCAGAAGCAACCCAAGTGCCATTGACAGATGAATAGATAAAATGGGGCACCTGGGTGGCTCAGTTGGTTAAGCCTTTGCCTTTGGAGTCTGGGGATCCAACTTCCTGCTCAGTGGGGAGCCTGTTTCTCCCTCTACTGCTCCTCTCTTCCCTCACCAC
>CM052798.1:92247225-92273085 GCA_028533885.1 Nasua narica | reverse complement strand
CTGCCTTCGGCTCAGGTCATAATTCCAGGGTCCTGGGATGGGGAGTCCCACATCAGGCTCCTTGCTCAGCAGGGAGCCTGCTTCTCCCTCTGCCTGCCACTCGCCCTGCTTGTGCTTTCTCTCTCTCTCTGGCAAATAAATGAATAAAATAGTTTAAAAAAAAGAAAGAAAGAAAAAAGAAAAAGCATAGACCCTCTTGCAATTCTGGGAAACAATTGAACGATGTATAAATATGTATGAGCAGGAATATTCTCATTGAAGTATTGTTACAGATACAAACTGGGGGGGAAAAACCCTCTAACAATCTCAAGAAAGAAGAGTGGTTAAATATACTAGGTTATTTCTGTATAATACTATGAAGTTTAAATTGATGACAGAGAAGGGGAGAGTGGGCTCAGTGAACTTCTTTGTCTGATCATGTTCATTCTGAAGTATAAACATTTCACTATCAGAAAATCCAAACGAGGGGTGCCTGGGTGGCTCAGTTGGTTGAGCAACTGCATTCGGCTCAGGTCATGATCCTTGAGTTCCGGGATCAAGTCCCACATCGGGCTCCCAGTTCCACAGGGAGTCTGCTTCTTCCTCTAACCTTCTCTCCTCTCATGCTCTCTCTCACTTTCTCTGTCTCTCAAATAAATAAATAAAATATTTTAAAAAAAGAAAAAGAAAAAGAAAATCCAAACGTATCTGGTGCTTAGAGTAATTCCAGAAACACATTCGAGGTTACTATGTTCTGCTTGGTTAGAATACTGATAAATAGGGCGCCTGGGTGGCTCAGTTGGTTGAGCAACTGCCTTCGGCTCTGGTCATGATCCCGGAGTCCCGGGATCGAGTCCCATATCAGACTCCCGGCTCTGCGGGAAGTCTGCTTCTCCCTCTGACCTTCTCCCTTTTCATTCTCAGTCTCTCGCTTTCTAATAAATAAATAAAAATCTTTAAAAAAAAGAATATTGATAAACATAAGATTAGTAGGGGAAGAAAGGAATGTAAATTAGAATTAAAGAATTTTTTGATAGTGATAATACTTTGTAGCTCTAGTGAATATGAATATACACTGTGTTTTATATATATTCAGTAATATAATATGTAGGTCTCACTCCTTTTGTAATTAAAGAAAAGAACAAGCCATCTATTAAAGCAAAAGAAAGAAAACCAGGGATACATATTTATGAACATTAAAGAAGGTTCACAAAATAATTTTAGAAAAAAAAGGTTATAGACCAAATATGTGTATGGTATAGACCCATTTTTATAAACAGTACATTTATACACATAAAATGTATGCATTTATTTGTTAAAAGATTTTATTTATTCGTTTGAGAAAGAGAGAGTGCAGAAGCAGAGAAGTAGAGGGAGAGAAAGAAGCAGGCTCCCTGCTGAGCAAGGAGCCCAATGCAGGACTCGATCCCAGGACCCTGAGATCATGACCTGAACCCAAGGCAGACGCTTAACCTACTGAGCCATCCTGGTGCCCCAAAATGTATGCATTTAGATGTAACTGCATAGGAAAGTGATTGTAAAATACCAAATATTAACGTGGTTATTTCTAATTGAAGGAATTTTAAGCGATGTTATCTTTTTTCTTTTTTGAATCTTCTATTTTCTCTAAATTCATCAGGCATTACTTGTATAATTAAAAAATAATAAAGTAATAATAACAATTAAAAGGAAAAGTGACAAGCTATTGCTAAGATTCAATGTTTTCTACCATTCTAGAGCCAACTCCAAGTAATTATTTCCTTTGTTTCTATTTATTCTTTTTTAAGTAGGCTGCACGCCCAGAGTGGAGTCCAAAGTGGGCTTGAGGGACGCCTGGGTGGCTCAGGTGATTAAGAGTCTGCCTATGGTTCAGGTCATGATCCCTGGTCCTGGGAGCAAGCCCCATATGGGGGTCCTTGCTTGGGGGGCAATCTGCTTCTCCCTCTGCCTGCTGTTTCCCCTGCTTGTGCTCTAAGTCTTGAAAGAAAGAGAGAAAAGAAGAGAAAGAAAGAAAGAAAGAAAGAAAGAAAGAAAGAAAGAAAGAAAGAAAGAAGGAAAGAAAGAAAGAAAAGAAAGAAAGAAAGAGAGGGAGGGAAGGAGGAAGGAAAGGAGGGAGGGAGGAAAGAAGGAAGGAAGGAAGGAAGGAAGGAAGGAAGGAAGGAAGGAAGGAAGGAAGGAAGGAAGGAGAGAGAAGAGAAGAGAAGAGAAGAGAAGAGAAGAGAAGAGAAGAGAGAAGAAAAGAAAAAGGGCCCCTGAGTGGCTCAGTTCATTAAAGGTCTGCCTTTGGTTCAGGTCCTGATCCCAGGGTCCCAGGATTCAGCCCCATCTGCATCCAGCTCCTTGCTCAGCAGGGAGCCTGCTTCTCCTTCTCCCTCTGCCTGCCACTCCCCCTTGCTTGTGTTCTCTCTCTTTTTTTCTCTCTGTCAAATAAATAAATAAAATCTTAAAATAATAATAATAATAATAATAAAAGCACGAAGTGGGGCTTGAACTCACAACCCAAGATCAAGATCTGAGCTGAGATCAGAGTCTTAGGCTTAACCAAACTGAGCTACCCAGGGGGTCTCTCTTTTTTATTTTTTTTTAAAGCAAAAAAGTGAATTTTTCCTAACGTGAATGGATTTATAACCAACCTGTCAGAGTACTACTTAATTAAAATATATGTAATACCCGAAGTAATAAGTATGTTGGGTAGTAGAACAGTAGAAAGAATGCAGGATCTACGAGCTCATTAATAGCTGTATATCACTTTTGCAGATGTTCCTTAGAAATGACTTGAAGCTTAAACAAAAGATTTCTTGGGACCCCTGGGTGGCTCAGTTGGTTGAGCAACTGCCTTTGGCTTGGGTCATGATCCTTGGGTTCCGGGATCGAGTCCCACATCGGGCTCCTGGCTCCGCAGGGTGTCTGCTTCTTCCTCTAACCTTCTCTCCTCTCATGCTCTCTCTCACTTTCTTCGTCTCTCAAATAAATAAATAAAATCTTAAAAAAAAAGAAAGAAAGAAAGATTTGTTGGTTTTTGGATTTCCTCCTCTGAGCAATGCCTCCTCAGCTACTACAGGGAACTAATTGAGGCAGGAACAACAGCCAGAACCAGAAATGTCCTCTATTTAAATTAAAAAAAAAAAAGCCTCTATTTTCCTTAAAGGAAAAGAACCTTAAAGGTGTTTGGTTTTTGTTTTTTAAAGTATTTTCACACGTTTTGAGTGAGAAGTCAGTCAGAACCTGATTCTTTGTCCCAATAATATTTATTTTTTTAAAAGATTTCATTCATTTATTTGACACAGAGAGAGATCACAAGTAGGCAGAGAGGCAGGCAGAGAGAGGAGGAAGCAGGCTCCCCGCCGAGCAGAGATCCCGACATGGGGCTCGATCCCAGGACCCTGAGATCATGACCCGAGCTGAAGGCAGAGGCTTTAACCCACTGAGCCACCCAGGCACCCTGTCCCAATAATATTTCTATGTGACGTCAGCCTAGTCACTTTACCTTTTAAGACTCACGTCCTTCTAAAAAATGTATAGCTACAGTGGGGAGCCTGCTTCTCCCTTTGCCTCTGTCTGCTGTTCCCCCTGCCTGTGCACTCTCGCTCGCTCTCTCTCTCTCTGACAAAAAAGTAAATAAATAAAATGTATATTTTGAGATCAAATAAGATGTCCAGGAAAACACACAAAACTCTTTCTCTTATAAGATTCCAAAGAAACCCAAATCATTTGTCATAATCTGATCTGAGAACAGACTTCTTATCTGGGGGATGATTTAAACCAGTAATAAACTACCCATTGTAACAAGATGATGCTATATTATCCTCTGATTTTTTAAATCTTTTTTTAATCCTCTGATTCTTATTCCTACCGTGATTCAGACATAACCATTTCTTCAAAAACAAAGAAAAAATATCTTTAACTAGAATCTTCTCATCATGGAAAGGAAATGGTAGAAGTGTAAATGTCTCTTACTTGGATTGATACACAACATTCATTGGAGTTAGACAAATGGTAGAGAATCCGGAGAAAAGGAAGAAGATATGCAGAATGAGGCAGCCTCCAAAGCAGACAGAACAAATAACTACAATTCCAGGGCACCATGCTATCCTTTTTCCTTCCTCCTTGTAAAGGAAGCAATTTATAAAATGTTAAAGGGAATCCTGCTTTGACATAACCTATCCTTTTTTTTTTTTTTTAAGATTTTATTTATTTGACAGAGAGAGAGAGAGATCACAAATAGGCAGAGAGGCAGGCAGAGATGGGGGGTGGGGAGCAGGCTCCCCGCTGAGCAGAGAGCCCGATGTGGGGCTCGATCCCAGGACCCTGAGATCATGACCTGAGCCGAAGGCAGAGGCTTTAACCCACTGAGACACCCAGGCGCCCCTACATAACCTATCCTTTGGTATCACTCTCTGAGACAGTGAAGCATGAGTCTGCCTGCCTTGGAGTGGAATTTTTTGTTGTTACATGTAACTCTAGGACCTGCTCCCTTCTGTGGAAAGGTTGTTGCTATCAGGTAAAGAAAATCTCACTGCTAGTTGCCCATCTTCTTTGATTCCCATGACACTTTGCTCTACCACTATTTACAACTCCTCAGTGCTGTAGTCTAGTAATTGGGTAAGGTATCTGTAGCCCTTAAGAGATTATGAAATTCTTTTTTTTCCCAGATTTTATTGATTTATTTGACAGTGAAAGAGAGGGCACAAGCAGGGGGAGCAGCAGGCAGAGGGAGAAGCAGACTTACCGCTGAGCAGGGAGCGTGAAGTGGGACTCGACCCTGGGATCATGACCTGAGCCAAAGGCAGATGTTTAACCCACTGAGCCACCCAGGTGCCCCACAATTACTCCTTTTTAATTAAAGTGGCAAGATTTCAGACCACAACCTTACCTGTCTTCTGCCTACAATAGTCTCACATTACATTTGTTAGGCAATGTAACCAGAAATCTGAGAAAATGGTCCAGAATTCTGACCACCCCTCTCCCAAATTACTTGGACTTTAATTCTTTTTTTTTTCTCCTTTGACTTCAATTCTTGAACCTCTTGTGTTTGTTTAAGGGGCTTCAGTACTCATGTGTCAGGAGACAAGAGTGTGATAATAAATGTGATCATCTATCAAATTAGAATATCTCTGCGTCTACATTATTTCATGGCACAAAGTTGCTTGCTCTTTTAGGAAATCGAATTCCATCTAATTGTCTCCTCATCGAGGCTCTTTTCTCAGTAATTAATTACCAACTGTATTGCTTGAGTAAGTTCCTGCGTTGGCCATTCTCCTTTCTGTTTTTGTTTTAATTTATTTATTTGATAGAGAGCACAAGGGATGGGAAGAAGCAGAGGGAGAGGGAGAAGCAGACTCCCTGCTGAGCAGGGAGCCCAGTGCGGGGCTCGATCCCAGGACCCTGAGATCAGGACCCAAGGTGAAGGCAGACGCTTAACTGACTGAGCCACCCAGGTGCCCCTCCTTTTTTTTTGATCTGCCTCCCTCCCACATTGAACTCTTGTACACCCCACTACACAAATTCAGAGTGCTTAGCGGGCTCCTGTAAGGAGACTATTTAGGACATTTATTTAGCTTAAATATCCTTTTTTTAAAAAAAAGATTTTATTTATTTATTTGACAGAGAGAGAGATAAAGAGTAAGCACAAGCAGGGGGAGCAGCAGGCAGAGGCACCCCTAAATATCCATTTTAAAAGGACCTCTTATTTTTTTTTTAAGATTTTATTTATTTATTTGATGGAGAGACCACAAGTAGGCAGAGAGGCAGAGGCCAGCTACTCGCTGGACAGAGAGCCCAACACAGGGCTCGATCCCAGGACCCTGAGATCATGACCTGAGCCAAAGGCAGAGGCTTTAACCCACTGAACCACCCAGGCGCCCATAAAAGGACTTCTTAATGGGATGCTTGGCTGGCTCAGTTGGAAGAGCTCTTGATCTCCAGGGGTTGTAAGTTCGAGCCCCACATGGGGTGTAGGGATCACTTAAGTAAAAAAATTAATAATAAAATAAAAAGGACCTTTTAAGAAAGAGCAAACCAAAAAGCCGCCATACTTGGACACTTGATTCTCTGACCTGTTCCCATTTCACTGTATTTGAAAGGACAGGAGATGGCGCCACAAGGCAGTGGAACGCCTTGGGTTTAGCCAGCTCCAGCGAGGGGGTGGGTGGAATGTGCTGGAGAGAGAAGTAGGAATTAAAACAAAGGTGCCAGAGTTTGAGTAGCTACTAAGGTGCAGGGAGGGCAGGGTTGGTGGGGGGGAGGGAATGGCATTTTGTTTTGTTTTAACGTATAAAGGCCCTCAATGACACCTACTCCAAATTAGCTTGGTGACAAAAGAAATATCCATAATAGAGCCAAAGATCAAAATAAGGGCAAGTCTCGCTGCCACCCAGAAACCAAGGCCTTTGTCCGCTTGGAAACCACGAGGGCCTGGAGAGGCTGGTCACTTAGAAGTGGGAAACTGCTGATCTGGGCCAGGACATTTTTGTGAAACAATGTTTATTCCTGTAGCCAAAAATCCCCAATCCCACCAGCGGCGAAACACTTCCCTGAAGCAATTGCACACACATTTTAAATTAAAATTTTAAGAATTAAAAAAAAAAAAATTCCAGGGGCGCCTGGGTGCCTCAGTGGGTTAAAGCCTCTGCCTTCAGCTCAGGTCATGATCTCAGGGTCCTGGGATCGAGCCCCGCATCGGGCTCTCTTCTCGGTGGGGAGCTGGCTTCCCCCTCTCTCTCTCTGCCTGCCTCTGCCTACTTGGGATCTTTCTCTCTGTCAGATAAATAAATAAAATCTTTAAATAAATAAATTAATTAATTAATTAAAAATTCCTGAGACAACCGGGAGGTGGCGCCTACCTGCTTAGGGGAAGCTGAATCACAGCCCCAGCCGCTGGAAGGGAACTCTGACCTGGCGGAGGTCATTCTGTCCAGGCCCACTCTTTCCTCCCAAGCCATAGATGTCTCCGCTGTTCTTCTTTTCTCTGTTTCTCTGTGTTCACTATCCTGGTTCCCAGGGTGTCTAGCTTACACTTTATGCCTTGTGTTCTTAGACGAGCGGGGTGGGGATATGGGGGAACCTCAAAACATAAACTGCGCCTTGGAAGGGAAAAATAATTCTGCGGGTGATGATGAGAAAATGAAGAAGGAAATGACATCTGCCAAATGGTTTTGCGTCGCAGATCAATCACGGGGGCCGGAGGGGGGGGTGGTGGGGACCGGCCAGGAATGCGTGGCGGCTCCTGCCTGGGCTGGCGCCGATGGGCACCAATAATGAACATTATTCTGTTCATTTGGCTTTTCTCCTGCTCCCGTATTTAGCTTCTGCTCCCTTTGTTTTGGCTATTTCTTGCTCCTTGGCCGGAGGGACGAGCGCAGAGGGAGCTCAAATGGGTGCATCCTCGGGGGCCGGTGACTCTGGCAAAGGGCACGGAGGAGAAAGAGGTCTCAGAGCCTGGTTTGAAATTATCTGTGTGCTTCACATTCTCTAATGGGGGATTTAGGATGTACATTCCGATCGGGATTTCCAGTCCCGTGGGGAAACAGGCACCAGCCCACATTCCTGAGACCCAGCAGCCGCTGTGCTCTACAAATCTAGCTCCCGGCGGTAGATTTCACTCCGTCCTACAGGTCCGGCCCCTCAGCCCTTTGTTGAACAGGAGGGAAGACCCCGGGCCCCACTTCCAACTAGATCACATGGTCTCTCTCTGCTCCCTCCCCTCCCTTTCTCTGGAGTCCGCCTTTTTTTTTTTTTTTTTTTTTTTTACGGTGGTAATGATTGTTTCAGAGGTCTCCCCCATCTCTCCTTCTGCCCTGGCCTCCCTGCCAGGGGTCAGTGTCCTCTTCAATGACAAAAGCCGCCCTAGATCTGGGCTCCCTGGGGAGGGAGGTGGATGAGTCTGGCAGTTGGAGCCGCTGTCTCTCCGTGGTGCTGCTGCAGCCCCTCCCCCGCCGGGCACACAAATGGGCTTTATACTGCAAACAACCCCCCCCCACACCCAGGCCACACAGGCACGTGGACCCAGGCCTCACCGTGGGAAGAGGGTGGTGACAGGCGCAGGAAGAGATCGCTCCAAACAAGTTCTCTTGCCTCACTTCTCTTCTTTCTTTTCCGCAAGCTGGGCCCTCCACCTGCACCCTGGGTCTCCAACTCCTATCTCCGAATTCTGGACTCTTGCTCTTCCGGGGCAGCTCCAATTCTGCAGGGGACTGGTCTTCCCACTCTCTGCCCCATGCCACCCAGGGGGGTTGCTCCTCCGAGAAGCCAGACGGACGGGGAATGAGAACACAGTGTCTCCCTGAGGGGGCTGGACTGGACCCCCAAGCCCTCCTTCCATGCCCCAGGCCTGCTCTGAGAGACAGCCACTTGGGCAGTGCCCAGGAGAAGGGAAGAGGAAGGAAGAGCTCACCCCAGTTGGACTCCCGAGCCAGGGCCAGGGCTCCCGTGAACCAGCCGCACGCTCCAGCTCCGCATGCCTAATCGGCTATTTAAGGAGCCAGCAACCCAGGCAGCAGCCCCCCCTCCCCACGTACACGCGTCCAGAGCCACCTTAAAAGCAGGAGGCAATTGTGAAGTCACTGGCCAGCAAGTAGAGTGAAGACTGTAGAGGTAGATTAAGTAAGAGAGAGAGGCAGCGAGACATTTGTCCCAGGGACCCCAAACCCTACGCTCTCCTACCGAAAACCAAATCCCCTGGAAGCCCACAGAGACACAGAGACAGCCAGAGAAAAAGAGATAAATACAATCAGCTCAGCTCCAAGAAACTCCTCTTTCACTCTTTCTCGCTCTGTCCCTCCCTGCTCCCTCCCTCTGTTTCTCTCTCCCTCTCCACCCCCCCCCCCACTGTTTCTCGGCCAACCCTAGCCCTCTAGTCCCCAAACTCCCAGTACCTGCTTCTTCCGGGGGATACCATGTTCTTCACTCTCCTGCTGGAGGTGATTTGGATCCTGGCTGCCGAAGGGGGTAGGTACATCTGGATGTCTGTGTGTCTGTCTGTGCCAATGTCCATATGCGGCCAGGTTTACTTAATGGAGCCGTGGGAAGGGGGGTGTGGGGGGGGAGATATAAAAGGAAGCCTAGGAGCTTGAATAATAGACTCAGGGATGTGGGAGAAGAGAGAGGAGTGGGGAGACTAGCGCTTTCCTTCTTCCCCCCTTTGCCTGTCCAGCCTTGGTGTTTGCGGGGGGGATGGGGGGGGGAGGGTTGGGGAGCTAGCTGGGCAACAGGATGTGGACACACACTGCGGGAATCTCCTTGCAGGCTACAGATTCTCTCCGCACTCTTTCCTGCACTGCCCTAGTCCCAGGCACCCCTCCCAGGCCTTCTTTATTTCCCAATTCTCCCAACTAGGGAGCCAAGGGGGAAAAAATAGAGAGGACTGATGGGGGTGGGGGATATCCCCCTGCACCTTCTGACTAACTCAGACCCTGATCCCCACCCACGACCCTCATGGCCAATGTCCACTCTTGATTCTATGGAGCGACTGACTTCCCAGTTTCTCCCTGAAAGGGGTACCAATAATAGTCAACACTGTTGAGCCCTTTAGAGCTTAAAGGGCTTTCGGAAGCTTCTAGGAGATGAGGAGGACTCGGGAGAACAGGCTTCGGTGCTCCCAAGAGGGTCCCCAGGACCCCTACCCCCTCATTTTTGTTTCCTCTGTCTAGCACAGTAGGTGTGTAATTAAGATCCCTTGTTAGAGCAGAGGGAGGGCAAAGGTCTGGAGAGCAGAAGGGAACCGCACGGAAGATGAAGGGGTGAGGGGGCCAGCCAAACGGAGAGTTGGAAAGTGCATCTGAGGGAAAAGAAAAAAACAGGGAAAGAAGAGGAAGAGATGAAGAATCAGCACGTTGGGGATTTGGCGGGAGGGGAAAGGCTAGGCTGCGAGCCTGCACCAGACTGAATGGGGAAAGGGGAACCGGGGCATCCAAGTAGACTGCGAGACCCATGGAGTCCGGTGAGAGGCGGCCTCCAGCCCTCCGCCTTGGGCTGCCTTTCAGGTTTGTCTGAACCAAGGGATGGCTGAGAACAAGAGCCCAAGGATGAAATCAAGGATATCTCAGAAGTCTGAGGGATTTGCGGGGAATAAGAGAGAGATCGGAAGGAATTGAGGATGTTTTTTTCCAGAGCTTGAATTTGAACTAGAATTGGAATAGTACAGAGAAAACCTGCGGGAAGGCCTTCCTTTTCCCGCTGAAGCCATTTGGCCCTGGGTGAGACTAGACCAGCAGACCTCCCCCCAGCTCCCCGGGCTTTCCGCCTGAGATAGGACTGCACGGGAGCCCGGCATGTGACCCAGTTGGCAGCTCCCTGTTTCGCACACAATGCCTCACTTTCAGCCTGTGTCTGCCAGCCGGGACGCCGGTGCCCACCCACCACCCCCCGCAACGTGGCGAGGACCCTGCCTCGACTCCCACCTTCCCTAACCATCTGGGATCTAGAGGGCAGAGGCTCCTGGTAGCGGGCAAGTTTCCTTTGGAGCTCCTAGGACCCGAGGAGGAACTTAAATGTTCACTGATAGCCTAGGGCCTCGCCTCAAGCCCGGACACGACGCTTCAAAGCCAATGAATAATGGCTATTCTCCCCTGGGGAACACATCCCCCCTCACCCCGCCCCCCATCCCCCTTCCCTCTTTCTACTCCCTCTCCTCCAAACCCTCTGTGCACACCCTCACCTCACCCTAATCTTCTAAGTGTGAGACTGGCTTGGCCCCCCGACTGGAGCAAAGGGAGGGCGGGGCAAGCTGCACTTTTTGGGTCCCGGTTAATTTTAGTCTCCGGGCTCTACCTACTCCCTTCTCCTCCCCCCTCCGCTCAGCACGCTCCCGCGCCGCCGGGCTGGTGATTTTAAATAGGGCCCCCGACCTTTCTGCCGAGGTGTCGGGTTTCAGGGCTTCCTTCGGGAAGCGCTCGGGGAGGAGGGTGGGGAGAGGAGAGAGGGAGGTGGGGCGGCGCAGTGTCCGCGGGAGGGGGAGCGCTGGCGGCAACCCCACTCTCTCTGCCTTGCAGGTCAACACTGGACATACGAGGGTGAGAGCAGAACCCAGGGCCTTGTGCTACCCCTTTCGCACTGGGACCTCTTCGCCTGCTAGAAAGACTTCTGTCGAGTGGGTGGGGAGTTGCCTTTAGCTTGGGACCCCAGCTCCTCCCACCCCCAGACCCCTAGGCCCTACCTTTTACAAGGAGGACTCCTAGACCCTGTTCTATCAAATCCCACACCTCCGGATTCAGCAGAAAGGCCAGTGACGTCCTCAGTCGGGGGGGGGGGGGTGCTGAGGGAGCTGGAGTGGAGAGGAAACCAGGTAGGGAAAGGAACTCTGAGCTTCGCTGCCCATCCACCACCTCCTGGCTGTTTTTCTGACCTCTCAGATTCTACTTAATATGGAATTGGGACAGAGCCTGAGGTCGGGGGTGAGGAAGAGGCAGGCAGGACAGTTGGTCTGATGGAGGAGGACTCGATTCCTTTGAATTTCCGACTAATAAGCAAATTCCAGAGTCAATCCAGGGTCCTGTGTGAGAGCCAAAAATGAGTGGTGGCGAGTCAGCAGAGTCAATGGAATCCCTAGGCCACTTCCTAGGGGGTCCCCCAGAATCATTCTAGGATCATTTTATTTCCCCAGCTTTCCTGCTTCTGCTCTAGTCCCACCTCTCCAAGGCATGCAGGTTTTCTATCCATCCCCTTTTCCTTTCATTCAGCTTTCTCCCCAAACTACAGGTAAGTAAAAGCCACTACTCTCAGCTACCAGAAGAGCTGGGAGAGACATCACTGTGTCAGGGAAGGTGAAGGGTGCTGCCGCATCAAGTCCAGCAGGGGCCCCTGCCTCACCTAGCCCTGCGAAAATGGGGTCTTCCCCCGGGGTGGGGGTGGGAGGGAGTTCCTGAAGGGTGGCTGGGGCTTGGAGGGCAGGACAAATGTCCGTGGTAATCTCCACCAGGCCCACATGGTCAAGACCACTGGCCAGCCTCTTACCCTGAGTGTGGAAGCAATGCCCAATCCCCCATCAACATCCAGACAGCCAGCGTGACTTTTGACCCTGAGTTACGTGCGCTGCAGCCCCACGGATATGACCAGCCTAGCGCTGAGCCTTTGGATCTGCACAATAACGGCCACACAGGTAAGAAGCCCGGGCTCCCGGGAGGGGTAAACTCCAGTTCCAGGGCGCCTGGGTGGCTCAGTTGGTTGAGCAACTGCCTTCGGCTCAGGTCATGATCCCGGAGTCCCGGGATCGAGTCCCATATCGGCCTCCCGGCTCTGCGGGAGGTCTGCTTCTCCCTCTGACCTTCTCCCCTCTCATTCTCAGTCTCTCGCTCTCTAATAAATAAATAAAAATCTTAAAAAAAAAAAGTATTAAACTCCAGTTCCAATCTTAGCAATCAGGGAAAAGAAGCATTTGCCCAACTTTAAATTCTCAGAAGACTTCATCTACAAATCTGGAGGTGCGAGAATGGGGAAGAGGCTCCCTAAAGCCAAAGGTGGGAAGTGAATGTCTACAAATCAGCGTGGATTTAGCATCATAACATCAACCTGATCATCACTGAGAAAGGGAGAGATATGCTAGAACAGCAGTGGTGGGAAGGACTGGGTGCTGCTGGGGGATGGAGGTAGAAAAGGCTGGCCCGAGTCTCCCAGGGAGCAGTGGCATCGGAGGGGTGGGAATGTGTCCTCACGCCGCCACCAACCCTGGCTTGCTCTCTTGTCCTCACAGTGCAGCTCTCTCTGCCCCCTACCATGTATCTAGAGGGACTTCCCCGAAAATATGTAGCTGCCCAGCTCCACCTGCATTGGGGCGAGACAGGATCCCTGGGCGGATCGGAGCACCGCATCAACGGTGAAGCCTCAGCTGCTGAGGTGCCAGGGAGCAAAGCTTGGACTGGGACTTAGCGACAGGCGTGGTTGGTGCCGGGGAAAGGAAGCATCTGGAAACTGGGAAAAGTCATAGTTGGAGGATAAGGCCAACCTTCGTGGGACAGATTTAGGGCACTCTGGAGGCGGTGGTGGTGGTGGTGGTGGTGGCTAGGGTCAGTCTTTGGGAAAGGGTAATGGAGAAACATTAAATGACTTAATTCCCTCTCTCCTCCCTCAGCTCCACATTGTACATTACGATTCTGATTCCTATGACAGCTTGAGTGAGGCTGCTCCGAAGCCCCAGGGCCTGGCTGTCTTGGGCATCCTCATTGAGGTCAGTGGTCCCCCCCCCAGGTCTCTCTCCAGTCTCTCTGCACCCCTCAGTCCTCAGTCCTATTCTGTCCGCGTCTATTGCTGCTCTCCCTCCCTGGGCTAGTCAGCGACCCACTCTGACCATTTATTCTGTACGCGAACATCTTACTCCAAACGGGGACTAATTCCAAACGCTCTCCCTTTCCAGGTGGGTGAGACCAAGAATCCAGTTTATGAACACATTCTGAGTCACTTGCATGAAATTAGGCACAAAGGTGAGCCTGCGAGATTGTGGACTCCCGGGGTACTTCCCTAAGATGGCCTAGGACGCCTGGGATGACCATGAGTTGCTTCTGGGAGCCCTATCTGGGCAAGCTGGGGTACAGGGAGGGGAAGAGTCCTCGCGTGTTCTCCTCCAGATCAGAAGACTTCGGTGCCTCCTTTCAACGTGGGAGAGCTGCTCCCCCCACGGCGGGACCAGTTCTTTCGCTACAACGGCTCGCTCACCACACCCCCCTGCTATCAGAGTGTGCTCTGGACAGTCTTCAATCGAAGGGCTCAGATTTCGGTGGGACAGGTGAGTGGCGGAGAGGTGAGGCAGCAGGGACATCACCTCGGGCCCGTTCCCGCTCTGCAAAGTGACCCTTCTCCTCTAATCCCACCCTCCTACTCCTCAGCTGAAAGAGCTTCAGGAGACCTTGTTTTCCACGGAAGAGGAGCCCTCTAAGCTCCTGGTGCGCAACTATCGAGCCCCCCAGCCTCTCAATCAGCGAACCGTCTTTGCTTCTTTCATCCAAGGTGACTGCACCAGGCTTGGAAAAGGAAATGGGAAATGGTGGGGGGGCATGGTGATAGCAATTTGGGAACCCTGGGAAGAAAGGCTGGGAGGGGAAGGGGTTTCTAGAACTTGCTTGGACTAGGGCTACCACCCGTCCCCTGAGTGCCAAGTGATGATCTCCCCCAGCATGGAGGCATAGTTTGCTGCTCCCACTGGGATGGGGAGCTCAAGTCCCACTGACCCGCGTCTTCTTCCCTTACAGAGGAATCCTCGTATACTACAGGTAAGACAACCTGAACCGCGTGTGGGGGAAGGGGCAGTCCACAGTGAGCAAGGCAAAGTCCCAGTATCTATGTCACTCCTAGGATGACACCTTCCGTCTTCTCTCTCCCAGGCGAAATGCTGAGTCTAGGAGTGGGAATCTTGGTTGGCTGTCTTTGCCTTCTACTGGCTGTTTATTTCATCGCTAGGAAGATCCGGTGAGGTCCTACTTTCCATTCCTTCGGTCCTTGCTTTTCTACTGAAGAGCACTCCGTTCCGCCTTTCATCTGTTTCACCTGGGACACTAGTCATTTCCATGAACCATTCCCCCTTCCAGGAAGAAGAGGCTGGGAAACCGGAAAAGCGTGGTCTTCACCTCAGCGCGAGCCACAGAGGCGTAGACCCCCTCGCCGACATCATGGATGCCTTCCTCTCATGCCAATCGGGGAGCTTCTAAAATGAGGTGCAGGGACTGGCCAGAAAATACTGTAGGAGTAGTGGGCAGACACCGCTCCTTTCTATAGACAGCCCCTATGGAGAGACGCGGACAGGCTCTTGTTCGCGGAGTAAGAGCAGAGCCTTCGACCTCTCGAAATATATAGATCAGGACAACCTTATGTTGATAATGCAGATGGCAAACTGTGTTTAGCTGTAGGGGAAGTTGGGGATGTACGCCCCCAAAGCCCTCCACCCCCTTACCTTTATGTCCTTTTCCCTAGATATAGGGCAGGACCGCCCCTTGGGAAAAAGAGTTGCTGCTGTTGGGGTTATATTTTTTTTTTTTTTTGCTCAATATATCTGGAAATTAAAGTTCCTAATCCCACCTCTTGTCTTCCTTTGGGGCCCTTGAGAGTGGAGGAATTCCTTAAGCCCTCAGGTGGCAGAGGTGGGCAAAGGACGGGGGAAAAGAAGCATGGGTGAATAACTCTTTTTACCCCAGTCCTGCAAGGGGAGATTCGCCTCTGGAAAATACTTAACCCAAAGTTCCTGCCATGTGAGACCGCCAGCCCAGATTTCCGCCCTCGTGCCAAAGCTATGGTGGAGGGAATCGGAGGTTGCCAGATAAGGAAGGAGGTGGGAGGCCAGAGATCTCGATTCACATGTTAGCCCCTCCCTTAAAAGCCACGTTCCCCCACAATTATAAAGTCCTTTTTATTAGTCAAAATCACAATCACCTTGATTAAAAGGATGGGATATGTCATCCTTGGCAGAAAATGATACAGTTTATAGAAAACCTCCCCACCCCCACCCCCCATTCCCCAATTAAAAACTAGAAAAAAATCTGCCCTCCTTCCCTGTGACGTCATGGTAGCCTGACTTCTCCAGGGGCACTGCAGCTCTGGAGTGGGCCAGCTCACCGCAGCACCCCCCACTTCACCTTGGGGAGGGGAGGGATGCTGGTGGTCAAGGAGGTTAAAACATTAGTTCCAGTAATACCAGTTTCCCAAACATGCACGTCCTTCCTTTCCCCCAAGGCCTGGGACAAAGGGGAAAGGGGGATAGAGATATCATGGCTCCTCCCGCCATGAGGAGCCATTTGAGGAGGAAAAATATAGTTCAAGGAGGTTAGAAGCATTCCAACACACCTCTTCCCTCCCCCAGTCAAAAAAAGAAGAAAGAAAGAAAAAAAAAAAAAGAAAGAAAGAAAGGAAAAGGAAAAGGCAGTTTGGGGTCTTTATCACACCAAAAATGGTTCCCCTCAGACCTGAGAAAAAGACCAAGACGCCCAGTCTGGGGAGGAGGTACTGGGAAACTGAGAGCCCGTCTACCCTTGAGCCTCCATTATTTTCATCTCCACAGCCACGGCTAAGCTAGGTCCCTTTTCTTGGCAACCTGCACTGTCCAGAACTGGAGATGGAGAAATACAGGGCGAGGAGATCAGGAGGGCACCCCAGGCCTAGGGGTCCCCCCCCACGTTCCCTCAGTCCTCGGGTGGGATGCGCAGGGCAGAATACACCATCACCCGACTGTCCTCCTGCCGTCGGCCTGCAGAGGGGAAGGGGGGTGAGTCTGGCGCAGGGCGAGAGCAGAGCACTGACACATGGGGAGTCCTGGACAACAAGGGGGTCCCCAGATGGTG
The DNA here is from genome assembly GCA_028533885.1 of Nasua narica. Classification (NCBI taxonomy): domain Eukaryota; kingdom Metazoa; phylum Chordata; class Mammalia; order Carnivora; family Procyonidae; genus Nasua; species Nasua narica. The sequence goes on along the minus strand of CM052798.1, from coordinate 92,256,850 downwards.
GGGATAAGTACAGATTCAAACCCACCAGTCACTGACTGGCTGAAACCCAGGCTGCTCCTGGGGAAGCCTAGAGACTAAAGGTCACGAGTGGACAAAGCAGAACCCTGGAGGTGGTGGGATGGACCGACGAGGAGACAGAGAATGGTGGGCAATGGACCCGGGCTAGGGCTGGGCTCAGTCATGGGCAGTGGGAAGGCAGGTGGGATCTGGCAGGCGATCAGTCCAGGTAGTCAATCCTTACACGAGAGGCTGCGCTGGATACTTCGGAGGGAACCTCCAGCTGTGATGAAGGCCCAAAGCCCCATGGAAACAGTGACTGCATAGATGGGCAGCAGGCTGGCCTCATACCAGGGGTTCAGGAATGTCTAGGGATGGGGTAAGAGTAGAAAAGAAGTTAGCTTCTCCCTCTGCCTAATCCCCCACATTCTCTTCGTGCCTTTGACCCAAACCACCCTCCATCCCAGGAGGCTCCCTCAAATCCCCACCACCACCTCCCCCCGTCCTTCCCTTCAGGGCACCAACATCTTGTGGTTAAGAGGACTTTTGATTTTCGGCTCCCCCAGAGGTTTCTGCCCCTTCTGCTCCCCTCAGGCCGTTGGTATTACAGTTGGACTAACCCATTCAAATTCTTCCCAGAGCATCCCCAGGGCAGGTTTTACAACTGATGCTGGACTGGAGAGGCTTCTAGACATTTACCTTTCTGCCCCCTCCCTAGGTACGTTTTACAATGTTAAGAAATGAGAATTTATCTCCCCTCCATCCCACTCACCATTAAAGTTTTTTCTCTCTAACTCGGGCCCCTGTCCCCAACTCACCAGTCCCGATGTCAGTAGGTGACTCCCAACCACCAGGCCCAAAGCCCAGTACCGTCTCCTCTCACAGGCATCAAAGAACACAACTCCCCAAAAGGTATGGAGCAGGATAATGGCTGCGGTCAGAAAGGCTGCAGGGAGGGAGATGAGGATAAGCTACATCCCTCATCTTCTCCCAGCCTCCTGAGATGTTGAGCCAAAGAGGTCTCCCAGCGAAGGCTAATAAATCAGATCAGGGCCAGGGAGGGATGGGGCAGGAAGGCAAGACAGAAAGCGGACCTTACCTGAAGTCAGGAAGTAATAGGGTGAGTCTCCATGGATGCCAACCACACCTGGCCCAAGCGCGTCAGCCAAAATATTGATAACAGAGAAGACACCGCTGATGATACCAAAGGAAAGACCAGAAACTGGGGGGAAGGAGGGTCTCATCAATGTTACAGATCTGTGTAATCTTGATTACCAGTGATCCCGCCCCATTCCCAGCGACAATTCCCCCACGCCTACTCTCCCTCCAGACCACCTCTCCTTGGAAGTCAGGTATGAAGGAAAAGCGGCAGCCACTTAGAACATGTGGATGTTTTTGACTTCCCTGGGAGAAGAGAGTGTCCAACCCACCTCCAGTCCCTCTCCCTTGGCTCACCATAGGCCATCTGGCGGATGGAGATGGGTGATCTTCCGTCCTCACTCAGCGATGCTAACCCCTCATCTGCCTTCCTGGGATGGGGGGGGTGGGGTGGGGTAGGGGAAATATAAGGGAGGGCAGGAATGCTCCTTTCCCTCTATTGTCCTCCCTTAGTGCCTCCTCTTCCAAACCCACCACCCAGGAGCTTGCCCCACTTCTCATAGTGCAATCCTCTGCCCTTCTCCCCTCCGAACCATCCCAGCTTCTTACTTAAGCAGCTTGTAGTAGGCAAAGCGGAACACCTCCTGTAGAAGGACAGAGACCGCAGCACCAAAAATCAGGAGGCCATACTGGAGCCGGGCATCTGACCGGTCGGTCACATGGACCAAGATGAACCAGACCACAGAGGCCAAGAGCAAGGAGACCAGCCAGAAAAATGCCCTGAGGAAAGACAAGGGCAATCAGACAGGTCAGGGTAGGGAGAGCCAGAGAAATCAAGGAGGGGAACCAATCAAGGCTGCAGCACGGAAAGTGGAAGTTAGACTTCCGGATGGTCAGGAAGACTGGGAGGAGACAGGATCGGTGTCTCCACCAAGGGAGTCATGTAGGGATCTCGATGCAGGGGAAGGGATAGAAATCTGATTAATGAGTCTTCAGAGCGATGAAAGCCAAAATGTACGCGCGCAGTAGCGAGAGGTATCCATTCCTGGATCCTCCCTTAGGCCGGCGGAGGTCAGCACACCCCCCTCACGAGTCTTGGCCTTGGGCCTCCTCTGACGTCGCCGGGAAGAGTATAGGAGGAATCTGTGCGATCCCTGGAAGGCGGAAACCAACTGCGGGGAAGGGCAAATCATCTACACCTCTGACTTGACCCTTTCCAATCTTCACCTTCGACTTATCTCCCCCAACTCAGGCTCCCAAGCTTGCCCAGCCCCTTCCGATCTCTCTCTCTCTCTCTCTCTCTCTCTCTCTCTCTGGCGCCCTCCCGCGTCTTGTCGACCCCCTACTCACCCCGCGACCAGGATGATGACGCGAAGAGGGTCCCCAGCCACAGTGATCAAGAAAAGCGCAAAGGCCGGGCCGAAAGCGACGAAAGTGCATCCGAAAAACACTGCGGCCCCCATGGCTGGGCAGCTGGGGGCGGGGTGGAAAGCCTGGCCAAGAGGGATGGATGGGGGCAGGACGCCAGCTGGGGAGTCCGCTCGGGGTGGCGACGCAACCCCGTGAGGGGTGCGGTGCAATGTCACCCCCGGACCCCGGGGAAGGGGAGGGGGGGGACACCGAAACCCCAGATACAGGTCCGCGCGACTTCCTTTACGGAAGCCGAGGAGGGAACAAACCCGGGCCGCAGCCCCATGGCCACCTCCCATCCAATCCCCACCCCCTGAAGGCCAATGGAGAATCGGCGGGGGGCGGAGCTGCGGGGGCGGGGCAGTACTACCTGCTGGGAGTTGTAGTCCTTCTGCCCTACTGAGCCTTCGACAGGGGTTCTGGGAGTGGCTCGAGCCCGTCAGAAAAGGGAGTGGGTTGGGACTGGCCTGGGTTCCTGGGTCCCGATGGGCCTTGGCTGCGGCTTCCTTTCGTTATTTTGTGGAAGAGTGGTAGCAATTCTGCGTCTTCGTGAAGAGCTGCTGGGGGGGAGGGGGAGATCCTGTTGGAACCTAAAGGACAAATACAAAGAAAGCACAGGATAGAGGGTGCAGGGAGATAGGGACGGGTATTGTTCTTACTTGAATGAGAGGAAATGTGCTAGAGCTACTGACTAAGAGATGAAGGTTAGACTTAAAAGTAAGATTCTTTTAACAGGCTAGTATAGGAAACATGCAATTCAGTGGGTATATCGCTAATGAAGCCTTCATCTGTCATGACCAGAGAATCGGAGAGAAAAATAGGAGCCTGGGAAGCAATGTTAGGAAGGAGGTTACGTGGGCTTCGGTGTTAAGATTCGAAGTTAAGACTGTTTGTAAAAAAGCAATTCGAGCTGTGGGGTGAAGGAAAATCACACACACACACACACACACACACACACACACACACACACGAGCCAAGTCGCACAGTTCCTTTTAGGTCATACTTCCTCCATTTATTGTCTGAAAATGAACCTCAGTGGTGTCTTTTCCTCAGGCTGGGGAAGGCACAGTGGCTGTGTGTATTACAGTGAGAGAAAATTAAAGTAGGAGAAGAGGGTATTGTAACCTCATTTGGATGGGGCTAGGGTCTGCCTTTAGGGAGGATATTTAGGTAAAAGAGTACCAGGATGGGAAAGTGAGGACATCTGGAAAATCATTTTTGAGAGACTATCAAAGTACCAAAAAAACCACAGAAAATGTTCAAAGAGAACCAGGCTTCCTTTCCTTCCTGGAAGTGATTTATGACTTACTGCATATGGGTACATCCACATACGTGTTTTACATTTTTTTTTCCCCAGGAAATTCTTAAAAGGAGCTGAAGGAATAGATTGTATAGATTTCCATGGAAAACCATAACCAAGCAAATCCGTCCGTCCCCCCCCCCCCAAAAGCCGAGAGGATGGAAACATCCTGGCCAGTGCTCAAAACTCCACTGTCTTGCTTATGAGCCTAGCAGGCCGAGTCAGGGAAAGAGATAGGAGTGAGACAACTCTTCTTATCTCTCCTTTGACCTATTACCACAGTATCTTCTGACTGAGGAGAGCAGGCACCAAATATGTCTTGTCCACAAATGGTTCCACAGAGACTCTCATAGCACCTGGCTCTTAGTAGATGTTGAATAGATATTTATTCCTCTTAAAAAACATAACTACTCTCATCCCCTTGCCGGTGGACCCTGCCTTGCCTATGAGACTAGGCCTCGCATATACATCACTAAATGTTTCTGAGTGGAATGAAATGAAAAGGAGAAATATAAAAGCAGAGAGAAGAGAGAGATGAACTCTATCCCTGTCAGCTGGAATGAAGGGAGCATGCCAAGTGACTGAAAGTGGGAGAAGGATGGGGGTATCTACAGGGGAAAAGAGGCTGTTTCCTCTTTTCTTCCATCCTGTATCCAGAAAGTAGAGAAAGAAATGAAGTGAGGTCAGTGCTTACCAGAGAGGAAATAACTAGCCTTGGCTGAGAGATTTTTATCAGAAGTAATGCAGTAAGTGCTTTGATAATCAGACAATGATGTTGATACTGCTTGTGTACTCCATAGTCCAAGATACACAGAGGAGAGGGAGTTTTTTTTCGGTCTAGAAAAAAACGCTCATCCCTTTCTTAGAAGAAGGAAGAGATCTCTGTGAAGAGAGATTGTGCATAAGCCTCAAGTCTGCTTGGTGATGGTAAATCAGGGACAGTGAGAAGGAGGGGAATCTTGTTGTGAGGACTGAGGAGGGAGGAAGGAGAGGAGGGGAGACAGGAAGCTCCTAGGCCGGCTGGGGTTTCTTGTTTTGGTTTGGCTTTTTGCTTGTCTGCTTTGGTAGTGGCAGTGGGAGTCTTGAATGGATCTAATCTAGGGCTGGGGGAGCTTAGCGAACCCGTTCGCCTCAAACCCCACTTTGCCTCTCTTAATCTGGGCAGATCTGGCTGACCAGTCGCAACAGAGGATCTAGTCCGTCAGCGAGTGGGTGGGGAATTCAACCCCCTGGGAGAAGAGTTGCTGCAGCGTTGGAGGAGGGCAGAAGGCGGGGTAAGTTTGGTGAGAAACTCTGTAATTTCCTTTTTTACTTTCACAGCAATAGTGCAGAATCCAGAATGGATGTCCTCTTCTTAGCCATCCTTGCTGTGCCACTTATCCTGGGTAAGTACACTTCTCTCCCTGAGCTCTTGGGCCAGGTCTTCGATCATAAGTGGGGTGGGAGAAAAGAAAGATGAGGAGAGGGTGAGAGGCACAATGTGATGGGGAGTGATAACACACATCTGTGCCAGAGCCCAGTGTTAGGGCGGAGGAGGAAGGATCTGGAAAGTAGAGCCAGGGAAAGGGGAGGAAAACAGAGTCCTGTCAAGGAAGAGACAGCTGATGCAGATGGAGCCCCAGACATTTGGAGATCCTAACAAGAGTCACCTCAGCTCTCCATCACCACAGAGCTGAGTAAGATGGAGAGGGACTCCAGAGAGGGTGGAGGAGAGAGGTGGGCTCTTGGAAGGTGGGGCAGTCTGAAACTAGTGAGAGAAGCCAGGGTATCTTCTTTCCCAGAGGGCAGGAGAAAAACCGCTATATTAGTAAGGAAACAGAAATGGGGGGTGGCCTTTCGGGTAGTGGAGAATGGGCTTCCCTCCGGGAGAGGGTCCCAAAAGTAGCTTGACTCCTTCCCTCCTTTGTTCCAGGGCTGCCAGGTACTCTCATTGTTTCCTTTTCCTCCAGATTCATGTGTCATTGCCTGGGGTTCGGGGAGACCATTCAAGATACTTGGGGAAGTGTGGAGTAGGAGGCCTGGAGTCCTTGATCTAATCATGTCAAAACCACATATTTTTAGTCCTGGGAAGGAAGAAAAACTAATGTAGATGGGTCATTTCGTCCAGCTGACTCATTTAAAGAGAGCGGATGTTAAGTGGCTTCTTCAGTATTGTTCTGCTAGTTAGCAGTGAATCCGGAACTAAAACCCAAGTCCACAAGCCTAAGGAGGTGTGTTTGTGTTATGTGTGAGACACACCAAGAAAAGAAGGAGGTCTCTCAAAATCCAAGACGGTCTGCGGAATACTGGGGAGGCGATTTGGAGTTCCTCGTTGCTGGCACCTCTGCTTCTTACCTTTTTTTAGCTTTAACTCTCATTTTGGGTTTGCAGAATGCGAAGGGACCCGTTTTCTCTGTAGGAGTTCCTGAATTGAAAGGGCACGGAGTGATGGGCCTCATCACAGACATGGAGCCCCACAGATTGAGAAGGGTTTAGAGGTACACAGGCAGAAATTGATAGAGCTGAAGTCTACTTCCCGTGTCCTTCTCTTGCTGAGGAGTTCCAGATGCCCCCTGACTTCTAGTCCTTGTCCCCATAGGACAAAACTATGAGGATGAAGAAGGACTAGAAGAGGATGATTATTATCAGGTGGTCTATTATTACACAGTCACCCCCAATTATGGTGAGTATGTGTACGGCTCTGACCCATAGCAGGATGCACAGAGGTTTTGGGGATACTTAGTTCCGAGACTTTGCCTTTCTCTCTGCAAGGGGAACAACTAGATCAGAGAGAAATTCAGCTATAAGCAAAGACCTTATCAAGGCTCATAATGTTATTTCTCAAGCTCGTGATTTTCAATTCTTTGGAAATGGGCTGAAACAGTTTGAAGATTTTCAAACTTGTAAATAATTTTCAATACCAGGTTGAAAACCTAAATGCAGATCCATTCACGAACATTTTTAACATTAAAAGTCATTAGAGTTAGATTACACCAGTAAATTTTGCAACTCGAGCAACTTAAAGTTTTCTCAGCAGTGTTCTTCCTCTTCCCATTTCTTGACCTACTGCTACCTTTTTCATTTGTCACTACTGATTTTTTTTCTCCTCCCCAGATGACTTTGGTGCAAATTTCACTGTTGATTACTCCATGTTTGAATCTGAGGACAGATTGGTGAGTGGCCTCTACATCTAACAGGGTCGGGATAGGTAACAGTTGAAAAAGAAACTGGGCACTGTTAAAATATAAGTGATTAGCAGGAGTGCAAATGAGTTAGGGCAATGGAAACGGGAAGGAGGCCCAAAGCTATGACATGCTCATCACAGTTGGGGAAGAGAATAAAACCAGAACTCAGTAGGTTTGCTAAGGCATTGAGAGGGAGAGGTAGTCCTTGACTCTGGGGAATTGGTGAATGCGATGGGGTACATAATCCATGCAAACATAAAGTAGGGAGGATTCTTGAGCTTAAGTTTTGGGGGATGGGGTGCAGGAGAGAAGAAGTCTAGATAGAGAAACTCTGAGGATGTTGGATGGAAGCAATGATAACTCTATGTTTCTTGATCCTACTGAGGGCAGAACAGGTTGGATAAGGAGGTAAGGGAAGCAACAGAGACTACCATTAGTCATGAAACAGAAGGTGCAGACCCTCAGAAGCCTGAAACAGTGAAACCAATGACAATGGAACCAGTAAGTGGATTGGGGATGGCAGGGTGGGGCCGGGGGCTGGGGCAGTGGCAGATCCAAGGGCTGGTGACATAGAACAGAGGGAGGGCTGAAATAATAGGCTTCGGCAGAAGAAGGAACCAAATAACTGATATAGCAATGCAGGTGTCCAGCTCAGCTTGGCCATCGTAACTCTCATTGAGATTTTTTTTTAGCTGCCTTTTCCATTTTTTTAAGATTTATTTAATTATTTACTTACTTGAGAAAGAGCGTGTGCCAGGGGAAGGCGAGGGGGGTGGGTGTAGAGAATCCTCAAGCAGATTCCCCGCTGAGTGTGGAGCAGACATGGGGCTCTCAATCCCAGGACCCTGAGATCATGATCTGAGCAGAAACCAAGAGCTGGCCGCTTAACTGACTGAGCCACCCAGGAGCCCCTTCATTGAAATTTAATACTAATCTTGTATTCAGGAAACTGGAATGATTTGGTGCAGTTAAATTTCAATTCAATAGTACTTAAATGTGTATGTAACCTATGACCACCCACTGTGAAGGATGCTGCTGATGATGGAAAGGAAATCTATGATTTTTTTAATAAAGTATTTATAAAACTCAATTCACACTTATAAAAGATTTAGGACAAAAAAATAAGTCACTAGAGTGAAAAGGACAGCATAAGGAATATAGTCAATAATACTGTAAAAACTTCATATGGTGATGGAAAATAACTACGCTTACCATTGTGAGCATTTTGTAATGTTTATGATTTTTTTAAGATTTTATCTATTTATTTGACAGAGAGAGATCACAAGTAGGTAGAGAGGCAGGCAGAGAGAGGAGGAGAAGCAGGCTCTCCGCTGAGCAGAGAGCCCAACCGCGGGGCTCGATCCCAGGACCCTGAGATCATGACCTGAGCTGAAGACAGAGGCTTTAACCCACTGAGCCACCCAGGCGCCCCCCAACAAACAAAATCTTAAAAAAGAAAAAAGAATTTTGGAGAAAATGCAATGAGCAATAAATGAGGAGAGAGTTGGAATAGCTTACAAGTTTCAAATATGGATGTCTGGGAAATAGCTGACCAAATGGGAACTGTGAAAGGTCAGAGTGGTTTAGGACTGAAGTTATAAGTTGGCCAAGCTGAATTCATGGTGACAACCCTATGAGGGTGTCCTAAAGGTAGCTGAACTAGGTCAGAGCTACAGTTCTAAGTGCAAAGTCACAGTTACGAAAGAAGACAAGCTCAGTAGAGTCTGTACACAGAAGACCAAAGGCCAATGACCATGTAGTTAGCAGGAGGAAGAGGAATCAACCAAGAAAATGGAGAAGAATTGATTGAAGAGGTAGGCAGAGAGCCAAGTCTGTATTATAGAATCTAGAAGATAAAAGTTTAATACAATAAAAAGTGACCAAGAGGCCAAAGAAAAGGAGGTCATTGGTAGCTCCAAAGAAAGACGTTTTAGAGTGGTTGAGCAAAAGTTAAGTTTTCGTGGAGTTAGAGAGGGAGTATATTGTGAAGAAGGGAAGGGAGAGTATGGACCAATTATTTGAGAAATCTGGTAATGAAAAAAGAGAAGCAACAGCCAGACAGGGCAAGAGGATCAAAGTGTAGCCTGAATATAGTTGAACACAGATGGGAGGAGTCAGTAGGAATGGGACCTTGGTGATTGATGACAAGGACAGGGAAATATTTTAAGGTATATAGTAGGCTCCATTCAGATTGCCAACTCTCTGAAGACAGGAGCGAGATCTTAATCACACTTATGTCCCCGCTGTATAGCACCTAGCACAGTGACTAAGCACAGTTTCATGAACATAACAGATAAAAAATACACATTGTTGAATGGAGTTGACCCTCCTTGGTATGCTCAGGAGGCTGAAAGGCACAGAGGAAAGGACTTCTCATAGTTATGGGGAGGAGAGCTGGATCTTTCTCTAAGCTCAGAAGAAAGGAAGACTGAGGTTGGTTTAAAGAGATGGCTATCCTGGGGAAGGAGACAAACCATAAGAGACTCCTAAACTCACAAAGCAAACTAAGGGTTGCTGGGAGGTGGGGGGGTAGGGATATGGACATTGGGGAGGGTATGTGCTATGGCAAATGCTGTGAAATGTGTAAGCCTGATGATTCACAGACTTGTACCCTGGGGTAAATAATACATTATATGTTAATAAAAAAATTAAAAAA
>CM052798.1:92223668-92247125 GCA_028533885.1 Nasua narica | reverse complement strand
GGATGTATTTCATGTAGAAGGTGAGATTGCAGCCACTGGCCTGGGGGAAGTCCGTGAAGTAATCTTTTACCAATATCTCTGGCTAGTGTTTCCAGCCTGGTCAATTTTCAGCTGCTTGAAGGACAAGGGGTCCCGTTTAGAAAAAATCTTCTCTAAGTTTAAAGAGGTTTAGGAGATGTTGAGACAAAGACTTCTCAAAAAAGAGTCATTACTTTTTCTGAACTGGGAGGACTTCGGGACCTCCTACAGCAGAAGCAGGTGAAACCAGAAGAAACCTCTCCAGATTTCCTTGAGGAATCAAAGCTTGTCCCAGCCAGGAGGTGGTTTAAGATATGGCAGTTGCTAGAGGGCATAGTGGGAGGTGCCCTCCGACCCAGCTGAGTCAAGAGGCAAAGTTCAGAGGCAGAAGGGGTGGCGGTTGGTTCCCTGCAGTAGAGAAGAGATGGTGGAGGCAAGTCCTTAAGGAGGGAAGAAAAAAAAAAAAAAAAAAAGAAGGAGGGAAGAGAAGCCCGTACTATAGGAAAGGAATTTAAAATTGAGGTTCTAAATAACTATGGGGGGGGTGAAGAGATTTACCAGAGGAAGAAGTGAGGAGGGGAGGGGATACATCTTCTAGGAGATGGGGGGAATCTAGCCCAGAATATGAAATCTGGGGGGTTTTCGTAGAGGTGGGGGGCCGCAAGGGACTTCCTGACCCCTGAGCCTGGTATTTTTCCCTTTGTCTTTGCTTTTTTAGGAGAAAGAAGGCTGCTACAGTTCTTTCGATGGGGATCTGGGAAGAGGAAATTGGCAGATAAATAAATGAAATAATCTGGTTTCTGTCTACTCCTTCATAAGGGTCCGTTCTAATCTCACAATGCTAAAGAGAGCACTAGGATATGGGGATGGAAGGGTAGATTAGAAAGGGAATTAGGTGGCAGTAGAATTAGAGGGAATAGTTAGGACTCTGAATAAACCTGAAATGTTGTGGAGAAAAGAGAAGAGCATCAACAGACAGTTAATTTCATCTAATTCTAATATTTTATTACACATTGTGTTGAGACAGTGTGTTTGGGAAAAGAGAGTTGAGGTTTATGTAGAACACTTTTTCTTTTTTATAAAATAAGCACATTGTTAAACATATGTAAAATATTAAAAACTACTTAGAATAGATCTTAAAAATTCACACCCTCCTCCACTTACACCCCCAACCCCCAACAATGTGCCTTTCCAGTGCGTAATTAGGGCAGGCAGGGACATACTTTAATTCTCTGTCCTCGAGACCCAATCAGAACTGGGCTGCCCCCTTGCGGTCTCTTCGGTGTCACAGCCTCAATCAGCCCACGGTCCCTGATAGCCCTCTAACCCCTTCTCCGCACCGTACTTTCATTAGTGCAAAGGGGCACTGAATAGTAAATCCTTGACTCTGTCACCTCCGGACTCGCCACCTTCCCTCCTTCCGAGCCTTTCGAATCTTCTAAAGGGAACAAATAAAGGAAATGAAGCTGGACAAAGGTATAATCTAGGAAACCAGGGACCTACCCATACTCCGTTCCCTGCGCTAGGAATCACAGAATTCAGGGCGCAGGGGCCGAGGAGCCCGGATAGAAAAGTCAGGAACAACCGAGTTCGGCTTTGACCTCTAGAGTCGTGGCTGGCTGGCATCTGAGCTGGTAACGTGCGTGGCGGGTTATGTAAGGAAAGGGCCGGAGGAGCCGCCCCAGTGGGAGTGCGCGAGAGGACGCGGTGTTCTCGGCGGCAGTCCCCACCCTCCTCACCCAGCAGGGCTGGAGGCACCCAACTTGGAGAAGGAGGAGGCGGAGAGGGTAAAGCAGAGACCCGAGAGTCACGAGGGCCGCGCGGCCCGGAGGGGGAGAGGATACACAGTGGCATACATCCATTCTCTCACACACGTTGCATACCCAAGTCGCTGATGGCTTCCACGTGCTGCCCTCGTGAGAGGAGGCGCTCAAACGGGAGGGGGACCGCGGGAGGGGGAGGGTGTCTGCTACCGAGGAGGAGCCCGGAATCCCGCATCCCAACACGCGCGCCGCAGATCTCACAACCAGTCTGCACACTCCAACCGCACGTCTCCTGCCCACCATCATCCTATTAAACGCCACGGGCTCCGCCCTTTTCCACTCTTTTTCCATCCTCCTCCTTTTCTCATCACCGGGTCCGGTCCGCGAGCCGCATGTAGGGGCGGGGCACGGAATTCTTCCCTTCCAGCCAATCGTCACCCACCTGGGTCTCTATTGGCCGAGCCCCTGTAGGCTGTAGCAAATGGGATGTGAACCTCAGTAACAAGAGTCACGTGCCACCGGCTAGACAGCCAATGAGGGTGCGAGGTCTGTGTACGCTGGGGGAAGGCACGTGCCCAGCCGCACGTGTCGGGGAGTGGGGAGGGAAGGGGCGGGACCCAGTGGGAGAGAGGCGGAGGTGGGCAGCCGAGACCCGCAGAGTTGGAGAAAGAGCAGGAGACTGCCTGGGCTGAGCCGACCGGTACAGGTGAGGAGGCTTGCAGGATAAGGAAGCGATCTGCGCGAGAGGATCAGACCCGGAGGGAGTAGGTTTAGGGACCGAAAGCAGATCTTGGTATTGGGAAGGATAGCATCACGTGTCAAGCACGACTGTAGAGGGTCCTGGCTCCGGGATCCGGATCAGAAAGACTGGGAAGAGGCGTGAGGGCCCTGTGGAGAGTGGTCCCTGCGGAGTCACTGGGTGGGTTACCGGGGATTTAGGGCTCTCCAGTAGCCGTCGCTGCGGGCTCAGGCTGGGAACAGACCTGGAGAACAAGTGTCAGGGGAAAGTGTCAAGTCGGGTAATTTACTCTGAACAGAGGAGAGGAAAGAACAGTCCGTGTCAGACTGAGAAGCTCTTCCGCGGACGCCAGAAGGGCAGTCCAGGTTCTTAACTGAGAGGGGCAGGGGGAGAAGATGACTTTTTCTATTGTCTCTGAGACGTGTAATGCTGGGAAGGAGAGAAGAGGTTTTATCATCCCATACAGTACACCCCAGTCTCCCAATCCATTTCCTAATTTCCAGATTACGGTTACAAACAATCTCGCTTTGCTCTCAGTTGCAGGTTCCGATATTTGAGAACTCTGGGAGTTGCTCTTCAGCCCCTGCTTCTGAACCTATGGATTCTCCAGCTAGCGTTTCTTCCTGTTCTTCCTACTCTTTCTCTTCCTCTTTTTCCACCTCCCCAGTGAACAGTGACTTTGGCCTCCCCTCCGATAGTGAGGGGGAGGACAAGGGGACTCATGACCCCAGGTCAGACCCTGTTGGGCAAAGGAGAGGTTCTCGGCCCAGCCCTGGTCCTATCCGCCGCAGGCAACGGCCCAGGGTTTCCAGCCACCAACATACAGCATCTCACTTGGAACAGCGGGGCTTGGCCTCTCCTATGGCAGGATCCCGGGTCAAAAGATCAAGAGATGGTGAATTACAGCCCAACTTAAACATCCAGGGTTGTACCACAGAAGGAGACCTGCTTTTTGCTCAGAAGGTAAGAGAAAGCAGGGGAAAGGAGACAATACTGGAATGGCTTAGCACCCAGACGGTTAATAAGGGTCCTATGAAGACAATGTTGGTTCCCAGATTTGGAGGTGGGGAAGAACAGTACTGTATGGGCAATTCTCCATCCTCTCATAGCCTTTGTCCTGTTTCTCTACAGTGTAAAGAACTTCAAGGATTCATTCGGCCTCTCACAGACCTACTGAATGGGCTGAAGATGGGTCGATTCGAGAGAGGTAGTTATCTGATTGGTTGCAATTATCTGGGCTAGGTTCATCTCTTTCTCTTTCTCTCAATGTTTAATGTGTATTTTTCTTAAATCTTCACAGGATACAGTGTTGTTTTTTTGCTTCTGTGATTTAATTTCTTTAGGTGCATTTATTTTAATTCTTGAAATTCTTGAATCTCAGCCCTTGATGTCCTTCTCTCTCCCTGACCGCAGGACTGAGCAGTTTCCAGCAGAGTGTGGCAATGGATAGAATCCAGCGTATTGTAGGTGTCTTACAGAAGCCACAGATGGGGTAAGTTCCCCTGGTTCTTTTCCTTGGTACTTCATAAAGAAGGAGATATCTACAATCTTGTCTTGTTGCTTTTCCACACTTAATGGCTTTTTAAAGAAATGTCTTTTTCACAGGGAACGTTACCTAGGAACCTTGCTACAGGTAGAAGGGATGTTAAAGACTTGGTTTCCTCATATAGCTGCCCAGAAGTCATCATTTGGTAATAGCAGGCACCAGCTGACCAAGGTGAGAACTTATGAAACTGAGGGGGAGGTGGGGAAATAAGGAAACAAAGTGTACCTGCAGAAATGGGCTCCCTCTTCTGTTTTCCCTTGAGTCTTTTCCTCTTTTCCAACACGTTTCTTTTCAGGGGAGGGAATGCCTCAGCTTCCTTTGCTGTCTTGATTCCTGTATGGGTTTTGTTCTATTTTGTGCTGATCACTGCAAAGAACCCCATGGAGTTTAACCCTGTCCTTCACGTTGCAGCTTATCTGCTTTCTGCATAGATACAGAAGGCTTTTCACCTGGCCAAATGAGTCATCCAGGAAGAGTCTTTAGCTTTTTTCTATTAATTCTTCCTCCTCTGTTGGCCTAAAATTCTTTTTTTTTTTTAAAAAAAAAGATTTTATTTATTTATTTGACAGAGAGAGAAATCACAAGTAGGCAGAGAGGCAGGCAGAGAGAGAGGGGGCAGGCAGGCTCCCCGCTGAGCAGAGAGCCCGATGCGGGGCTTGATCCCAGGACCCTGAGATCATGACCCGAGCTGAAGGCAGAGGCCTTAACCCATTGAGCCACCCAGGCACCCCTGTTGGCCTATAATTCTTTCCTTCTCTCTCTTTTTACTCCTACCCAAGTATCCTTGTACCAAACCCTCTGGAAGGGTGGGCTTCAAGGACTGGTCATAACAAGTATATCACTGGGAGAGGAGGAAGGCACTCATGGGGCACCCGTAAAGTAGGAGTGTTGGATAGATTCTTAGACCTTTGTGGAAGTGACCTATTTTTTGTGCCTTCAAATAATAGGGTACATATGGGGTGTTCAAATGACAGGGAGGGTAAAGTCTTCTATAGATAATGGACAGTCCTGCTTGTATTCAATCAACCACAGTTGTTATTGCTGTGGGAATAACTCATTTAAAAATCAGCAGGGGTGCCTGGGTAGCTCAGTCATTAAGTGTCTGCCTTCGGCTCAGGTCATGATCCCAGAGTCCTGGGATCAAGCTCTGAGCCCTGCATTGGGCTGCCTGCTCAGCGGGGAGCGTGCTTCTCCCTCTATCACTCCCCTGGCTTGTGTTCCCTTTCCCACTGTGTCTCTGTCAAATAAATAAATAAAATAAAATTTTAAAAAATAAGCAGGAGGATGTTGCCTGCATATTAATTTACTTTTCTTAAGAAACTCAATACAGGGAAATTAAAATTTAAAACACAGAAATTGGTGAATGATGATTCCAACTAAAAATAGACACTTTATTTTAAAGATAGATTGATTGATTGGTTGATTTGACAGAAAGAAACACAACGAGAGAGGGAACACAAGCAGGGGGAGTGGAAGAGGGAGAAGCAGGTTTCCAGTCAAGCAGGGAGCCCGATGCAGGGCTCGATCCCAGGACCCTGGGACCATGACCTGAGCCAAAGGCAGACACGCAACAACTGAGCCACCCAGGTGCCCCTAAAAATGGACTTTTAAAAAAGGGGCTCCAGGGTGCCTGGGTGGCTCAGTTGGTTGAGGAACTGCCTTCAGCTCAGGTCATGATCCTGGGGTCCCGGGATCGAGTCCCACGTCGGGCCCCCAGCTCCACGGGGAGTCCGCTTCTCACTCTGACCTTCTCCCTTCTCATGCTCTCTCTCACTCTCTCTCTCTGTTTCCTAATAAATAAGTAAATAAAATCTTTAAAAAAATAAATTAATTATTTTATAAATAGTGAGAACCTATGGGACCATTTGTTTCATTTTGTCTGTCTGGACGTCCACTGCCTGATACAGTGTGTGGTACGTAATAAGCCTTCAAGTATTGGTTCAGTAAACGAAAGTATAATTAGGTTATTAAAACTTTTAATCATTGCCTGGCAGAAAAATGAGCTGTTGCATAAAACTAGGTATGTTTCCATTGCAAACAGAGTCCCCAGGGAAAGAAAAGTTTTAAGCAACCAAGTGGAGTTAACCTGAAAGCTCTCTCACATATTTTTTTTTTTCTTCTCATCTCCCCTTTCTAGCATTTTCCAAGCCACCACAGTTACTCAGCTGCTTCCTCTCCTGCACCTCCCATGGAAAAAACGGACCAGACACAGCTAGGACGTCTACTGTTGAAGCCAAAGCAGCGTTGGCATCTCACTGAATGGCCAGCTATGCACCTGACGTGGATCCACACCACTCCAATTTGCAACCCCCCGCTCAGTTCCCCAGGTACCATTTCTTTTAGCCACGGTCCCTTAGGCACTGGAGCCAGCATCGGTGTCATCCTTTTTGTCCAGCATGGAATGCAGCCCTTCACCCACTCTGCCCCAACCACTCCAGTTCCACCCGCTGCAGAGTCTCCTGTCATCCCTGGTGATCCTAAGAAACTCTCTGGAGATGGACCTCATTGCCACCGTTTGCCAGCAACTCTGCCGGCAGACTGGAGCTGTCCCCCGTCTGGTCCTGGTCTATCCGCCATGGCCAGAGAGATGACTGTGGGGCATCTAGAGCAGTGGCGAATCATTCCTCCAGGTGTTCCCGATGTCCAGTCTCTCAACCCCTAATCCAGGACTTGACACTGTGGTTTCTGAATGGTGTAAACATATGTCTCTCTCATCTATTTTTTTTTTTTTTTTACTTGTTAATGTGCGCATTTGTGTTGAGGGAAGAGAAGTCCTTTTTGATTAAAGAAATTTTATACCTAAACGGTTTGTTGATTGAAGGTTGTAACTTTCTGCTCCCAATACCAGTATCGATCCTCTGAGCGGCAGAGAAAGAAGAAGGGGGGTGGAAAGGTGTGACAATGAGCTCCAGCAAGTTAGAAGTCTGGATGGGATGATAAAAGTCCTGTGGAGAGCAAAGGAGACTCCGCAGCTGGCTTCCTAGGGACCACCCCCGGGACGGTTACAGGGTTCGGAATTGCGCTTGTGTTTTCATTTAGTCTCAGAGACTAGTACTTTTCCCTTTTGTAATCTTCCAGCTGGCCCAGACTAGCAGGTTCTTCTGCTCTGGGATAGCTCTCTGCTTTGATGGGAGCTGTTGATGCTTGTGGTTAAATGCTTATGTCATCTTCCGTGGCCAGAGGAACGACACAAGAGCCAGAACACCCACTGTGGTTGCCAGTTTCGAACAAGAAGGGGTGCCCCAGAACTGTCAGAATGGGGAGTCTCCTCAGATGCTGGGCCACATCTTTATTCAAAAAGCCGCAGGAAGGGCGCCAGCGTGGCTCAGTCGGTTAAGCTTCAGCATCCGACTCGATTTTGGCTCCGGTCGGTCGTGGTCTCAGGGTTGTGAGATCAAACCCCACACTGGGCATGGAGCCTACTCGATTCTCTCTCTCTCTCTCTTTCTCTCCCTTTGCCCCTCCCCCACTAAAATAAATAAATAAATATTAAAAAAAAAAAAAAGGCTGCAGCTAAATGTATGCAAGAGTAAGGAAAGCTACCCAGTGACATCAGGAGGCAAACACGAAAGTCTGTGAATGTGTCTACATCTACTCTTCTCTGGATATCACTGTGACTCATTTGTCCCAGTTTCCATCAACACCACGTCTTCTCCCATCCTAAGCCTTGGCAGTGTATCAGACTACTTGGTCATTTTAGTGATTGTGTATTGGCTATTTGGCATTTTTCTCACAGCTAGTTATACATTTTTTCGGTATTTCTCATGTCCCTGTTCTCAGGGAATAATTGTTTCTTGATTTCAGAGAACATGACCTCCTTTCTCTTCTATTTATTTTATTTTATTTTATTTTAGAGAGACCACGAGCAGAGTGAGGGGCAGCGGGAGAGGGAGAAGCAGACTCCCTGCTAAGCAAGGAGCCCCATGCAGGACTCCATCCCAGGACCCCTGAGATCCCGACCTGAGCCAAAGGCAGATGCTTAACCAAATGAGCTACCCAGGCGCCCCCACATGACCTCCTTTCTAAGGCAAACCTCTCCATTTGTGCTCTTGATTATCTTTCTCCGCTGGAACTTTTGCTGTATCACTTATCCCCTCTTTATCTTGTAACTTCATGTTGTTCTTGAATTATTTATTTCTCCTACAAATAATATTTATTCCTCCCACAAGTGGAATCAGGTCTCCCTGCCCCCTTCCGGAAAATATCTCTTGAGTCTGATTGTCTGATCTTTTCCTCATAGTTTTGACCATCTTTTTTTGACCATCTAATCTTTCTGACTCCTTTCTACCACTCAATCCTCAGCCTCCTGTAGCTTAACTACTATCACTCCAGTGCACCTTCCAGAGTCGCTAATTATTGCACAGAATCAGGTATTCTTTTTTTTTTTTAAGATTTTATTTATCGGGGTGCCTGGGTGGCTCAGTTGGTTAAGTGTCTGCCTTGTGCTCAGGTCATGATCTTGGGGTCCTGGGATCCAGCCCCGCGTGGGGCTCCCTGCTCAGCCAGGAGTCTGCTTCTTCCTCTACCCCTCCCCCCCCAACCTGGCTCATGTTTTCTCTCTCTCAAATGAATAAATAAAATCTTTTTTAAAAATTAAAAAAAGGGGGCCCCTGGGTGGCGCAGTTGGTTGAGCGACTGCCTTCGGCTCAGGTCATGATCCCGGGAGTCCAGGGATCAAGTCCCACATCGGGCTCCCAGCTCCATGGGGAGTCCGCTTCTCACTCTGACCTTCTCTCTCTCACTCTCTCTCTTTCCTAATAAATAAATAAATAAAATCTTCAAAATAAATAAAATAAAAATTAAAAAAAGGATTCTATGTATCTGAGAGAGAGGGTGCACACACAAGCAGAGGGGTGGGGCAGAGGGAGAAGCAGACTCCATACTGAACGGGGACCCCAATGCGGGGGCTTGATCCCAGGACCCAGAGATCATGACCCAAATCTGAAGGCAGATACTTAATGGACTGAGCCACCCAGGAGCCCCCAGGATCAGGTATTCTAATGTAGCTTCCACCAAATCAATATCTAGATCCAAGCACAAAGTCTATGTGCTTCATGCTCTCTGTAGCATTTGACATTCTTGATGCTACCTACTGAAACTCTCCTCCCTTGGATCCCATGAGAGCACACTATCACAATTCTCCTCTTACCTACCTGGCAGCAGCTTCTCTATCTCTTAATGGCCCCACTTCTGCCTGCTCTAGAGTACGGGTGTTCCCTTAGGCTCAGTCCTTGATCCTCTACTCTTCTCTAACTATATTTTTTCACTTAAAGATTTCATCTTTCATGGCTTTATTGCCTCAACTTTGAAGACTTCTGAATCCCCATCTCTAGTCCCACTCGCTCCCCTAGAAGGCATACTGAAAGTCTACATCTCTGCTGAACAATTCTATTTATATGTTATTAACATCTAAATATTATTGGAAATATTTTAGAGTCAAGAAGTATCATTCACCCCCTAATTTTTTATTTTATTTTTATATTTTAAAAGATTTTATTTATTTATTTGTTTGTTTGTTTGTTTGTTCGTTTATTTATTTGATAGAGATCACAAGTAGGCAGAGAGGCAGGCAGAGAGGGGTAAGCAGGCTCCCCACTGAGCAGAGAGGCCAACGTGGGGGCTCTATCCCAGGACCCTGAGATCATGACCTGAGCCAAAGGCAGAGGCTTTAACCCACTAAGCCACCCAGGTACCCCTATTTTTATTGTTTTTTTAATATTTTATTTGGCAGAGAGAGACACAGCGAGAGAAGGAACACAAGCAGCGGGAGTGGGAGAAAAAGAAACAGGCTCCCCACTGAGCAGGGAGCCCAATGTGGGGCTCCATCCCAGGACCCTGGGATCATGACCTGAGCAGAAGGCAGACATTTAATGACTGGGCTACCCAGGTGCCCCATCACCCCCCTAATTTTTTAGATGAGGAAATTTTGGTGGCTTGTGCAAGACAAAACACAATGTGGGTACAGAACTCTGGGTTTCCAATCTGGTGCTTTTTCCAGTGGTCACCAATCCAAATATCATCTTTCCTTTAAAGATGTCCTGTTCTTCCTTTTTATACACTTTTTCTTCTGTTAACACTACCTATGCTACCATTGCTTTTCTAGATAACTAAACTTAAAACTCGATGCCATTTAGTTACCAAATGCTTTATACACACACACACACACACACACACACACACATATTTAAAGATTTTGTCAGAGGAGAGCACAAACAGAGGGAGAAGCAGGCTGCCTGCTGAGCAAGGAACCTGATGGGGGGGACTCAATCCCAGGACCCTGGCATCATGACCTGAGCCGAAGGCAGAAGCTCAACCTACTGAGCCACCCAGGTGTCCCACCAAACCCTTTTTTATTCTGTATTTGGAATGTCTCTTAAAATCCATTTCTTCTGGGCGCCTGGGTGGCTCAGTTGGTTAAGCAACTGCCGTCGGCTCAGGTCATGATCCCGGAGTCCCGAGATCGAGTCCCACATCGGGCTCCCAGCTCCATGGGGAGTCCGCTTCTCATTCTGACCTTCTCCCTTCTCATGCTCTCTCTCACTCTCTCTCTCTCCTAATAAATAAATAAATAAAATCTTAAAAAAAAATCCATTTCTTCCTACCCATTTCATTGCCACATCTTTGGCCTAAACTTAAATTACAGCAATGGTCTCTCTTACCGCTAATCCCTTCTCACTGATACCAGATTACTTTTCCTAGAACAGTGTTTTGCTTGTCATTTCCTATTCAAATAGTTCAGTGGCTCCTCAGTGCTTTGAGAAGTTCAAAGCCTTTAGTCAAAGTCTTTGTTTCTCCTTCTGTCCCCCTACTTGATCCCTCTGTTCGCTTTTTTATTTGCCCTTGATGAACACTGTAAGACTTTTTAACTCTAAACTCTTGTTCATGCTGTTCACCTTGCCCAGCCTTTCTTGCTTCTGTCAGTTAAACGCTATCCTTTTTTAAGAGACTCACTCAAGTCCTTCTCCCAATTATTCTCTCCACTAAACATGATACATCAGCTGTCTTTGGCCCCCTACTCCATCAAATGAGATCGTGCACATAAAGTGCCCATACAAAGTTTGGTATATAACAGATTCTCAAAAATGTTACTTTCCTCTTTCCTTTTTTCAAAAAGAATTTTATATTTTATCCCATTTGATTCCCATGACGAATTTTTTTCCCCATGACAAATGTTGTGTAATTGAGGGCAACTATCCAAATCTGCCATTTTTGTCCAGATCAGCCATATCAAATATATACAAACAAATGAGCACAACTGTGTTACAGTAAGGTTTTATTTACAAAAACAGGAGTGAGGGGCACCTGGGTTGCCCAGTCATTAAGTGTCTCTGATCATGATCCCAGGGTCCTGGCATTGAGCCCCTCATTGGGCTCTCTGCTCCAAGGGAAGCCTGCTTCTCCCTCTCCCTCTCTGCCTGCTTATGTTCCCTCTCTTGCTGTGTCTCTCTCTTTCAAATAAATAAAATCTTTAAAAAAAATCCCTGCTTTAAAAACAAAAACAAAAAAACAGGAGTGGAACTGGATTTGACCTATAGGTCAAGCTGACCTATAGATAGTAGATTTTAGACTACTAAAATAGTAGATTTTTAGACTACTGGTTTAAGTGACATAAGACATATGAGTATCAAATTTGGACAGAAATCAGATCTCTTAACTCCTTTTTCACTGTATTACCTTTTGCCTATATAATTTATTTTGCATTTCTCATATGCTAACTTGTTTTGCTATTTAACTTTTATGTCTACCATACTGTCTTCTGGTGGTCTAAAGGGCACTGGAATGGTATCAAAAATACCTAACAGGGGGGCACCTGGGTGGCTCAGTTGGTTGAGCAACTGCCTTTGGCTCAGGTCATGATCCTTGAGTTCCGGGATCGAGTCCCACATCGGGGTCCCAGCTCCACGGTGAGTCTGCTTCTTCCTCTAACCTTCTCTCCTCTCATGCTCTCTCTCACTTTCTCTGTCTCTCAAATAAATAAATAAAATCTTTAAAAAAAAATACCTAACAGGAGAGCCTGGGTGCTCAGTCAGTTAAGGGTCTGCCTTACGCTCAGGTCATGATCCCAGGGTTCTGGGATCCAGCCCCATGTAGGGATCCCTGCTCACCTGGGAGTCTGCTTCTCCCTTTGTCTCTCCCCTTGCTTGTGCAGTTTCCCGTTCTCTCTCTCTCAAATAAATAAATAAAATCTTAAAAAAAAAAACTAACAAAGAGTAGGCATTCAATAAAATTTATTAATAAGCATAATGATGTCCCAGTCTATCTCTATGTTGGTACTTCGAACCTGGATTACCTTATAACACAAGTACTGCTTGTGCACCTTTCTTTTTTCTTTTTTAAGATTTTATTTATTTGTCAGAGAGAGAGAGCACGCGCGAGCTTGAGCACAAGGAGGGGGGAGTGCAGGCAAAGGGAGAAGCACGATCCCTGCTGAGCAAGGTGCCCTGTTTAGGACATTTGTGTACCTTTCTTTTTTTGAGCCTTTCTCTACTGTTTTCCAGTAGCCACTAGACCTGAATTTATGCAAATAAGCACAGATGGATATGTTAAGTACCACACAAATAAAAGAAAAGCTGTTTCCACAGTGAAGAAGAAATGAAGGAGATATTTCTACTAGGTCTCACTGGGAGGCAAATGGGTTCAACTCTCATAAAAGAGTTCTGGGGGCGTGGGTGGCTCAGTTGGTTGAGCAACTGCCTTGGCTCAGGTCATGATCCTGCAGTTCCGGGGTCGAGTCCCGCATCCCGCATCCCGCTCCCAGCTCCTCGGGGAGTCTGCTTCTCCCTCTGACCTGCTCTCTCTCACTTTCTCTCTCTCTCTCTCAAATAAATAAATAAAATAAAATAAAAGAAACTGCAAAAAAAAAAAAAGAAAAAAATTCTCAACTAAGGCGCCTGTTCGAGCACAGGATTCTTGATCGACGGTGGTGGGTTCAAGTCCCCCTTTGGTGTGGAGATTGCTTAAGAACAAAATCTTGGGGCGCCCTGGTGGCTCAGTGGGTTAAAACCTCTGCCTTTGGCTGGGGTCATGATCTCAGGGTCCTGGTATGGAGCCCCACATCAGGCTCTCTGCTCAGCAGGGAGCCTGCTTCCCCTTCTCTCTCTGCCTGCCTCTAGGCCTACTTGTCATCTCTCTATGTTAAATAAATAAATAAATAAATTTTTTTAAAAATATTTTATTTATTTATTTATTAGGAAAGAGAGAGAGTGAGAGAGAGCATGAGAAGTGAGGTCAGAGTGAGAAGCAGACTCCCCATGGAGCTGGGAGCCCGATGTGGGACTCATCTCGGGACTCCGGGATCATGACCTGAGCGGAAGTCAGTTGCTCAACCAACTGAGCCACCCAGGCGCCCAATAAATTTTTTTAAATAAATAAAATCTTTAAAAACGAACAAAATCTTAAAGAAAAAAAAACTTCGATTCTAAAACCTGAAGCCGTTTCCTAATTCTTTGTTTAGTAATTTCACTTTATTTAGTGAAATGCCTGGCCAGATGATGTTATATGAAAGTCATGGTATGTTCATTTCGTTTCTTTTCCCTAGTTTTTAAGCAGATGAGGGGCGTGAAGGTGTTTTTTTCCGGAGAGCAGATCTCAAAGAATCCGTGTCCTTTGAGAAAACAGGAAGCATGTTCAGGAAGCTTTGCCTATTTCTCTCATTTTCCTTCCAGAAAAACAAATGGCTTAAATATCTATTACAGATTTGATAAGATTGGGGGTAGGGAATCGCGCTGACCTTCTCAGAGACCGACGGATGAGAAAACGAGG
Source organism: Nasua narica (assembly GCA_028533885.1). Classification (NCBI taxonomy): domain Eukaryota; kingdom Metazoa; phylum Chordata; class Mammalia; order Carnivora; family Procyonidae; genus Nasua; species Nasua narica. The sequence continues at coordinate 92,233,297 of CM052798.1, read as the reverse complement.
CGAATTTAAGGCAACGAATATCTTGCTTTGTCGGGTGTAGAGTCCGGGCCGGAGGCGTGGGGAGTCTGGCGGGGGGCGTTGGGGTGGAGGGCGTGGAAAACCCACCAACTGGAGCCAGAAAGAATGTTGCCATGGTTTCCAGGCAGTTTTTTTTTTTTTTTTTTTTCCCCTCTTTCCAGCCCGTATTTCTCGGCGGGGCGCAGGAGATGACGTATTTCGGCTTCCGGCCGCGGGCTGGCTTTGCGGCGGCAAGTTCCTGAGGGCGTGGGGTGAGGATCTGGGGTGGGGATGGGGAGAGCAGCGCGGGTGTGGCGGGAGGGGAAGCTTGCCGGAGAAAGGCTACGTACCCAGCTCCCACCGCAAACCTTCCTGGGGCGGTGATCGGTGACCGGAGTACCCTGTGGCGCGTCCGGATCCTCCCGTGCCCGGCCAAGTTCACCTCCGTGATGACGCCCTGCTACCATCTCTTTTCTTCTCTGTGCTAGGGTTGTATTGGCAAAGAGAACTAGTCCGTCTTGATAATGATTAGCGTATCCTTTCTAGGATATGAAGACTTCCACGTGCCCCTGTGTCCCTTGTTCCCGGGGACGTTGCTTTTCCAGACCCTGAGTAAGCCACGCGGTGGAGTGTGCATTCTGCTGTGTTTCTCTTTCTTACCAGGTCTCTCTACTTTCTATTCATTATTCTTTAGGTGCTGCACAGTGAAGATTTAACTTCCAAGGCCATGGCAAGACATCTGAAGTTCATTGCCAGGACTGTGATGGTACAGGAAGGGAATTTGGAAGGTGCATACAGGACCCTAAACAGGTAACCAGAATGGTGCCCAGACATTGTGGGCTCTCTTGGAAGTGCTTGGGTGGTTATTTTCTCCCTTCCTCTGTCATAGATTGTTCTCAAACCTCTGCCAGCCCAGGTATTCAGAGTCTCTCTCTTGAAACTTTTCAGCGCCTTAGTTTATTATCTTAAAAATGAAGTTTACCCCAAAACCTGATTGTATGAGGTTTGTTTATACAGAGCCTGAATTCTCTCCTCCAATACTTAAGGAACCTAAAGGGAAAATCAAAATATAAAGTTGCGGGGAACCAGGAATGTAGTACATGATAAATAGAAGGTTGAGGGAGGGATTGGTGTAGGGCAAGGCTAATGGAAAGATGAATTCAGATTTGGGATCTTGGAGAAGCAAGCAAGAGATGGAAAAGTGTATCAGAAGTTGAAAAGTGCGGGCGCCTGGGTGGCTCAGTTGGTTAAGCGACTGCCTTCGGCTTGGGTCATGATCCTAGGGTCGTGGGATCGAGCCCCGCATCGGGCTCTCTGCTCAGCGGGGAGCCTGCTTCCCCCCTCTCTCTGCCTGTCTCTCTGCCTACTTGTGAACTCTCTTTCTCTGTCAAATAAATAAATAAAATCTTAAAAAAAAAAGAAGTTGAAAAGTGTATCAGATTTAGAGGAAGGTTACAGCATATTGCAAAAACAGAAAGGTGGAAATGAATTGGGAGTAGAAGAGCTTTTTTGAAAGGTTTTGAATGCTAGACTAAGAGATATAGAAGGGCTGTAATTAAGCATACCTTATCATCATACGTTCTCAGGCCAATAGATTTTGACTTTCTGGCTTGATTCATCATTTTCTCTCCCCAGCGTGAAAGAAACAAATCCTTGTTGAGTTGAATTATCAAAGAATTGTATGAAAGAGATCTTTTTTTTTTTTAAAGATTTTATTTATTTATTTGAGAGACAGAGAAAGCGAGAGAGAACATGAGAGGAGAGAAGGTTAGAGGAAGAAGCAGACTCCCAGTGGAGCTGGGAGCCTGATGTGGGACTCGATCCCGGAACTCAAGGATCATGACCTGAGCCGAAGGCAGTTACTCAACCAACTGAGCCACCCAGGCGCCCTGTATGAAAGAGATCTTAAGAGAATATATGAGTTGGGGCCCCTGGGTGGCGAGTCTGCTTGGGGAGTCTGCTTCTCACTCTGACCTGCTCTCTCTCACTCTCTCTCTTTCCTAATAAATAAATAAATAAAATCTTTAAAAAAAAAAAAAAAGAGAGAATATATGAGCTGTCCTTCTGCCTTAAGGCCAGTAAAGTGGTAGGTAGCTTTATCACACAAGTGAGGGACCCTTAGGATATCCCTACCCACCCATCCCCCAGCTATCCTCAGTTGGTTTTGTGAGATTGAGAGCCTCTTATGAAAACACACCTTTCTCCTAAACTCATGAAACAAACTGAGAGTGCCTGGGGGGTAGGGATAGGGTGGCTGGGTTATGGACATTGGGGAGGGTATGTGCTATGGTGAGTGCTGTGAATTGTGTAAACCTGATGATTCACAGACATGTACCCCTGGGGCAAATAACACGTTATATGTTAGTTAAAAAAAATTAAAAAGAAAGCACACCTTTCTACTGCAGTGTTCTTTGCTTTATGTCACTAGATTGTTTACTAGTTCCTCTGGAAATGTAGACACTTACAGCAGTCGTTTTCCTGTTAAGAATCTTTGAGGGCCCCTGGGTGGCGCAGTTGGTTGAGCGACTGCCTTCGGCTCAGGTCATGATCCCGGAGTCCCAGGATCGAGTCCCACATCGGGCTCCCAGCTCCATGGGGAGTCCGCTTCTCACTCTGACCTCACTCTGACCTTCTCCCTTCTCATGCTCTATCTCACTCTCTCTCTCTTTCCTAATAAATAAATAAATAAATAAAATCTTTAAAAAAAAAAAAGAATCTTTATTTGAATGGGTTTATTAGTGGGGTTCTTGGGGACTGAGAGGGTAAATGAAAGAGAAACTAATTCTTAGCAAAGAGTTTTAGGTGTGGAGGGTTGGCTGGCAGAAGACCATAGTAAATGAGGGCAAAGATGCTGTCAGAAGCTGTGTAATTGAGAAGCACTTGCAGGGTCAAGGTGGATTGTGTGTCTTTAGTTAGTTAGTTAGTTAGTTAGTTAGTTAGTTGAGATAGCGGGAGAGCAGGAGCAGGAGAGCAGAGGGAAAGAGAAGCAGGCTTCCTCCTGAGCAGGGAGCCCCATGCAGGGCTTGATCCTAGGATCCTGGGATCATGACCTGAGCTGAAGGCAGACACTTAACCAATTGTGCCACCCAGGCACCCCAAGATTGTGTGTCTTTTAAAAGGATCTGGTCTTAGGTCAGCCCCATTACCTCATTCTATGTCTGTGCATACCCCCCATATCCTTGCACAGAAGCTCTTCCCTAAAGATAATCAGATAAATCTTCCCTAAAGATAACACAGATAAAGTACTGTGTGGTAAGATACCCTGTATCATTTTTTTCTATCACTGCTCATTCCCAACTCTTTCTTATTTCAGACCTAGTGGCATGTCTGTGAGAGGGTCAAAATGTCAATGACCTTTCTCTGCGCCTATATTATAAGCACAAAATGAATGTCTTTATAGACTCGGTAGTAAATTTAGCTAGTGAGATGAAATGCTGAATTTGGGAAAAGGAAGTCTTGCAGATTCCTCCACCCTTTTTCTGATCTTTCCCTGTAAGTCTTTTATGATTTATTTTGGTGGATTTAGATAGGTCTGTTAGCCAGGGTGATTGAGATGTTTGTATTATTGAGAGATGTCAAAGACCAGCTGTTATTAATGGTAAAACAAATTTCCAAAGGCTTAGCTTAGGCTCTCCTAACCTCCCCTGTTCCTAAAGTGCAAATAACACAAAAGCAAAAATTTAATTTTTAAGAAATGGGCTACTTTGGCAAGGAATGAAGAAACAATTTGTGGTGCAGAACTATTTGTAGAACCAGTTCTTATATTTGTTTCAAGAAAGTAGCTACAACTTTAATACTTTTGACCAAAGCCATGGCTTGAATATAAGAGCACAGACACCCCCCCACACACACACCTCTGTATCTGAGTGGCTCAGTGGGTTGAATGACCTTCTCTTGATTTCAGCTCAGGTCATGATCTTGGGGTCATGGGATCAAGCCCCAAGTCAGGCTTTGCGCTCAATGGGGAGTCTGCGGGAGATTTTCTCTCTCCCTCTCCCCTACCCCACCCCCCCACCCCTGCTTGCGTGCACTCACTGTCTCTCAAATCTTTTTTTTTTTTTTTTTAAGATTTCATTGATTTATTTGACAGAGAGGGAGGGCGAGCACAAGCAGGCAGAGCAGCAGGCGGATGGAGAGGGAGAAGCAGGCTCTCCGCTGAGCAGAGAGCCCGATGCAGAGCTCTATCCCAGGACTCTGGATACCCAACTGAGCCACCCAGGTGCCCCTAAAATAAGTAAATCTTAAAAAAAAAAAAAATCATAGACCCTGAAGCAGACTTCTGGGTTCAGATAGATCTTAGCTCTGCCATTTATTAGCTGCATGATCTATCGTAAGGTACTTAATGTCTCTCTCTCTGCCTCAGTTTCTTCATCTGTAAAGTGGAACTAATAATCGTACCTACTTCTTGGGGTTGATGTGAGGATTAAATTAGTTGAATATGGTTAAATTGCTTAGAACGGTGCTTGGCACATAGTAGGCGTTGTGTGTTAGCTATTATCATAAGTTGGAAGTCATCGTTTTTACTCTTACGGTTTTGCTTGTTGGTGATTTATTGATTTATTTTGAATGATTAAGAGTTTACTTTAGCTGTTTTTTCTCTATCTTCTTTGATCATTAGATTATGCTCACGGTGGCCTGGAGATGAAAAAGTGAGAAAATCTAAGCTTTATTTGTCAGGACGATCCCATTTGCTACTGATACTGGAATGACTTTTCTTACAGACTCTTATAGATACTTTCCAACCAAGGCTTTTCTATTTAGCCTATTACTAATCTCATTTTGAAATAATAGCATTTATTCCCTCTGTATGCTCTATTCTTTCTTTCTTTTTTTTTTAAAGATTTTATTTTTTTTCTTTAAAAAGAAAAAAGATTTTTTTTCTATTCTTTCTTTCTTTTTTTTTTTTTAAAGATTTTATTTATGTGACACAGCAAGGCACAAGTGTGCACAAGCAAGGCAGTTGCTTAACCAGCTGAGCCACCAGACGCCCCTGCTCTGCTCTTTCATCTCCATTTCTAGTTACAAAAATTTAAAACCTGAAAAACAAAATATTTCCAATTTCCTGCCTGAAGGAGTTGATCTTTCCATTGGCGTCACACCTGAATTAGGCCTTCTGCCTTCTGAGAGAAGACTTTTCCATTGTCTTTGTTTGGGATTGTTCTGATTAACTTAGAACCAAACCTCTGTATGTCTGCATCTTCCAAGATCCAACTACATTTTTATTTTAGTCCACAGGAGAGTTTTTCTTTTCCTGTTTTTTAATTTTTTTCATTTTATCTACAAAACCTCCCTGATTCCAGATGCAAGTGGGTGGCAGGTGAGGGAAGAATAAATAAGTGGCAGAAGGTGAGGCATGTTTGGATTCTGTCTGCCATCTGGCCTGGCCTGGTACTATCTCAGTTCTTGTTCTTAGGAATCTGTTTTCACATCCCTCTCTGTCTCTCTCTCTTTTTTTTTTTTCTCTTTCGTTCTTTTTGTTTAACAGCAGCCCCATACTTCTTTCAAGATTTTCTTTTTGTAGGTGAATGGCAGTTTATGCATACTTTTTTCCTAAGGTATATGTGCTAATTTTAAAAACATCAGAAGACTGGTTAGTGTGACACCATGTGGTTTTCAGCCCTGGCTACCAGTTTAGAATCACCTGGGGAACCTTTTAAAAAAAAACTCTTGAGGGCGCCTGGGTGGCTTAGTCATTAAGCCTCTGCCTTCAGCTCAGGTCATGATGATCTGGGATCGAGCCCCACTTCAGGCTCCCTGCTTGGCGGGGAGCCTGCTTCTCCCTCTCCCACTCCCCCTGCTTGTGTTTCCTCTCTCTCTGTTTCTCTGTCAAATAAATTAAAAAAAAAACAAAAAACAAAAAACTCTTGATGCCAGGGCCCAGCCTGAGACTAAGTCTGGGCAATGGTATCTGACCAGCATTTTTAAAAATATTCCATGAGGACACCTGGGTGGCTCAGTTGGTTAAGTGTCTGCCTTCAGCTCATGATCCCAGGTGCTGGGATTGAGTTCGGTATCAGGCTCCTTGCTCAGCAGGAAGCCTGCTTCTCCTCCCTCTGCTTGCTGCTCCCTCAGCTTGTGCTCTGTCTCTGTCTCTCTCTCGAAAAAGAATTAAAAAAAAAAAAATACAAATGTCCCATGAGATTTTAATGTTGAGCCAAGATTATAATGACCTTCTTAAGAGCAGAAACCTGTGCATTTTCATTTGTATATCCCTTGCATTTGCCAAAGTGGCCCATAGAAAGCTCAATAAATGTCTATTTAATGAAAGTAAATATTTCTTTATCTTCTTCAATCTCTTTAGTGTTTGTCAAACCTTTCCATTGAAATATCCTTAACAGCAAAGGAGAGTGAAGGAACCACAAGGGTTCTGCTACTATAAGCAAACATGGAAGCTCTTTGAAGTCTCTCTTTTTTTAATTACAATTTTAGGTGATTTATGATCGCTCTGATATGAAGAATTTGAGAGGCAGGGCAGGGGGTCGTGGGGGGTGGGGAAGAGAAACGAAACGATGGGATGGGGAAGGAGACAAACCATAAGAGACTCCTAAACTCACGAAACAAACTAAGGGTGGCTGGGAGGAGGAGGGGGTAGGGTTATGAAAGTTGGGGAGGGTATGTGCTATGGCAAATGCTGTGAAATGTGTAGGCCTGATGATTCATAGACATGTACCCTGGGGCAAATAATACATTATATGTTAATAAAAAATTAAAAAGATTTTTTTTAGGTGATTTTTTTTTTTTTTTTTAATTTATTGCCATTGCATCTGTTCTAGGGCCAGCACCTCTGCCCCTATTCAAGTTAAAATTAGTGCTCTGGGCAAATGCATCAAATTTATCCAGAGACTTTTGTCTCTGGATTATACCCTTGGCACACTGTCAAGTATCCTAATTAAGAAACATGGGGGCACCTGGGTGGCCCGGGTGGCTCGTACAGTTAAGTGGCAGACTCTTGATTTTGGTTCATGTCATTATCTCAGCGTCCTGGGATCGAGCCCCACGTCACGCTCCTTGCTCATTGGAGTCGGCTTGAGGATTCTCTCTCCCTCTCCCTCTGCCCCTCCCTCCACTTCTGTCTCTCTCTTCCGCCTCTCTAGAATAAATGAATCTGATAAAAGAAACGTGGCATTACTGTTCTTCATTTCAGGGATTAAAACACCAATTTAGGACTAGCTTTTGGGGAAAAACTATATATTACTTAAAAAGGAAAGAATTTGATCAGAAAGAAGAGGAATGGTTAGAAAGAAAAATATACGAAAAGATTCAAGTCCCAGAGACTCGGGGCCTGAGGTGTGATTATCTCTTTTCAGCTTTCTTATGAATTTAGAAAATTCATACTTTGTGGCTGGAATTATCTAGGAAAGCAGTGCAAGATGTGCATGTTGTTGGTGCTCGGTGGCTCGATCGATTAAGCATCTACCTTTGGCTCAGGTGATGATCTCAGGATCCTGGGATTGAGCCTCACATCGGGCTCCCTGCTCACTAGGGAGCCTGCTTCTCCCTCTCCCTCTGCCCCTAACCCCAGTGTGTGTTCTCTCTCTCTCTCTCTCCTCTCAAAAAAATAAGTAAAATCTTTGAAAAAAGAATGAAAAAAAGAAAAAGTGAAGTGTATGTTGTTGGAAGGTGCCAGGTTGGAGCAAGTATTACAATAGTGATTTTTATAGTCTTTGGACAGGATGCTTAATTTGTCATTTTGCGTTCAGTCTTTAGGAAGCTACATTTCTCTTCCTTTTAATCTTGGAGTATTAGATATATATGCTGTAAAGTGTATTTTAATTTTAGGGGGAGAAAATGAACAAATACTTTGCTCTTAGAATAATTTTCTAGGCAAGGACTTTTTTTTTTTTCCCTAAAGATTTTATTTATTTGAGAGACAGAGAAAGTGAGAGAGAGCACGAGAGGAGAGAAGGTCAGAGGGAGAAGCAGACTCCCCGCGGAGCTGGGAGCCCGATGTGGGACTCGATCCCGGAACTCAAGGATCATGACCTGAGCTAAAGGCAGTCGCCCAACCAACTGAGCCACCCAGGCTAGGCAAGGACTTTTAAGCATGAAAATGGAGCCAGCTATAGTTCTGGAGTATCCCAGTCTCCCTGTCGGTCAAACACAGTATTTTCTGATGCACTTTTCTTACTTTTTTCTGCTTTTTCTTAATACTCTCTTTGGCCACCTTTTTCGTATTACACCTTTTCTGTATTCTGTATTCTGTATTCCATCCCAGGCTTCTCCTTATCTCTCCCAGCTTTCTGATGTTTGGTAGTTTAAAAATTAGTTGCATGTTCTGTGGTCTAATTACAGCAGTAGGTAGGAGAGCAAATGAGAGGGAAGTGGTTAAAGCTTTGGTATGTTTGGAGCACAAAGGCAGTCTTAAAAAGGAAACAGCCTATGTGTCTGTCCAATGAGACCACCACAAAATGCTTCTTATATAACCAAGGGCCCTCACTCCTGCCCTGGGATGAGGAAATGGAGAGTGGGGGTTGCTAGGAAGCCCTGTATGATTGGCTCGCCCCCAAGCAAGGAAAGGCAAGCACCCTGGAAGTGTGCCTGGTTGACCTCTTTTATTCCCAGTAGGCGAGCTTCTGGGCCCAGCGAGGCCTCGTGCATACACGTTATCCTGATGTAGGCTGGCTATGCTGACATGTGAGTTTGCCACTTCCAACCTCCCCCAGCCTGGGCAGCTCAGCTCCTTTTACATAATCTGATGAATTTAACTAAAATTGGCAGCTGATTTCTCCTTCAGTGTTAGGTTGCCAAGCACCCGAACTCCCGGCTGATGTGTTTACTCTAAAGCTCTTGGTCTGCTAGTCCTTGAACTACCTTTGGAAGCAGAAGCATCGTTACTTCATTAGTTCTACAAAGCTCTTCTTGCAACCTTTTTTATTAGAAATGAGTTGAGTAGATGCCTCTACTATAGGGGCTCTGGAGCTTTTGAAGGTAATCTGTGCTTTTTTAGGATAACTAGGAAGAGCTAGGTACAGGTTAGCTAGAGTAGTTAGAACCATCCAGGGGACACCATTTAGCAACCCCATCATTATGTCGGGGACCATGATCTTTTCATTCTTTCCCTTCCTTCACTCTTTTTTTTTAAAGATTTTTTTATTTATTTATTAGAGAGAGAGAGAGACTGAGAATGAGAAGGGAGAAGGTCAGAGGGAGAAGCAGACTTCTCGCAGAGGCGGGAGTCCGATATGGGACTCGATCCCGGGACTCCGGGATCATGACCTGAGCCGAAGGCAGTCGCCCAACCAACTGAGCCACCCAGGCGACCCCTTCCTTCTCTCTTAAATCCTTCTGTTACTTTTTTTCTTACCTTGCTTTTTTTTTTAGCCTGAGCACACACAGGCATTTACTTGGTAAGGTGATCACTTTTTTTAAAATATTTTATTTATTTATTTGAGATAGAGAATGAGAGAGAGAGAGCATGAGCAGGGAGGCAGAGGGCGAGGGAGAAGCAGGTTCCCCACTGAGCAAGGAGTCCGATGCAGGACTCAGTCCCAGGACCCTGGGATCATGACCTGAGCCAAAGGCAGATGCTTAACCTCCTGAGCCACCCAGGAGTCCCACCTGGGAATCTTTTAAAACATTTCCAGTGCATAATTCCATGCTAGACCAATTAAATCAGAATCTTTGAGGAATAG
>CM052798.1:92201998-92223168 GCA_028533885.1 Nasua narica | reverse complement strand
AAAAAAAAAAATTATTATGATGTTTCAAGGCTATGTTTCCATGTTAGCTATTCAGAACAGCTCCTTCCATAAAAGTTGTAGTTCAAGTTTTGTGATTTTACTGACATTGCTATTTTGATGTGTAGATTTTTTTTAAATCTTTATATTTTATTTATTTATTTATTAGGAAAGAGAGAGAGTGAGAGAGAGCATGAGAAGGGAGAAGGTCAGAGTGAGAAGCGGACTCCCCATGGAGCTGGGAGCCCGATGTGGGACTCGATCCTGGGACTCTGAGATCATGACCTGAGCCAAAGGCAGTTGCTCAACCAACTGAGCCACCCAGGCGCCCTGATGCGTAGATTTTTAGATGTAGAAGAAACTTACAGATCTTTCTAGATGAATACTTTCTTTTATTGATTGGAAAACTGCGGTCCAGGGAGATTAAGTGATTTATTCAATGCATGTAACTATGTCAGGGCTAGGATTCTGGTAACTCCTATCTCACTCTATAAAATAAGAAACCTTTCTTTGAAATTATCGAGTTACTCTATCCATTATAGTAGCCACTGGGCACATTTGGTTATTTAAATTAAAATTAAATAAAATGAAAAATTGAGTTCCTCCTGCGTACTGGTCACATTTTAATTTATTTTATAATTATTTAAAGATTTCTTATTTTTAAATAATCTTTACACCCACTGTGGAGCTCGAACTCAGAGCCTTGAAATCAAGAGTTGCATGTTCTACTGACTCAGCCAGCCAGGTGCCCTTGTACTGTTCACATTTTAAAGGCTCAGTAGCCACGTGTGGACAGCACAGATGCAGAACGTTTCCATTGTTCCAGAAAGTTCTTTTAAACAGCGCTGGTCTAAAACACAACTTGTTTTCATAAACTAGATGTAGTTAGGTTCTTAAAAAAGACCTTTGTAAGTTAGGCAGAGGTTGTCAGAACACAGAATAACCAGTTTTTTTTTTTTTGCTCTTGTTGGAATGTATTACTACCAAAGTGAAAAGTCTGTCAAGGTTTTTATTCTCAAACTGAATATTTGGTTTTCAAGGATGAAGAAGATGATGATGACTATGTTGAAGAAGGGGAAGAAGAGGAAGAAGAGGGTGAGTTACGTTAGCCATGAAAATAATCCTGACATTAAAGTTATAGCAATTATTCACATGCTTAAACAATGTGTTTATAAATCAAATTAGTACTGGTCTCTGATTCGATTTTGGTAGCAGAGTGCCTTGAGAGGTGTAAAACCTTTTTTTTTTTTTCTTGAGAGAGAGGTGAATAATAGTGGGGGTTGGTAGAAGAAAAGGGAGAGAGAGAATCTTAAGCTTCAAGCTTAAGTGCAGAGCCCGGTGTGGGACTCGATCTCAGGATCTGAGATCTTCAGGACCTGAGCTGAAGGCAGATGTCTGGCTGAGCCACTGCGCCCCATAAAATCTTTATAAAAGAGTAATTTTCTGAGACACCTGGGTGGCTCAGTCGGTTAAGCGTCTGCCTTTGGCTCAGGTCATGATCCCAGAGTCCTGGGATCGAGTCCTGAGTGGGGCTCTCTGCTCAGTGGGGAGCCTGCTTCTCCGGCCTGTGCCTACTGCTCTGCCTACTTGTGCTCGCTCTCTCTTTGTCAAAAAAAATAAATAATCTTAAAAAAAAGAGTAATTTTCTCAAGCCATTCAATAATTTCATTTAAAAAAACCACCCAGCCTATAATATTTATTTATTTTTATTTTTTAAAAAATATTTTTATTTATTTATTTTACAGAGAGAGATCACAAGTAGGCAGAGAGGCAGGCAGAGAGAGAGGGGAAAGCAGGCTCCCTGCTGAGCAGAGAGCCCAATGCGGGGCTCGATCCCAGGACGCTGGGATCATGACCTGAGCCGAAGGCAGAGGCTTTAACCCACTGAGCCACCCAGGCGCCCCAACATTTATTTTTAAAACTGGTATGAAGAGATGAGATAACCTTGAGCTTAATTTATTATTTTCTTAGGTCTTTCATTTTAAAGAGGATGATTGAAGCCTTATCCCAAAGAGAAGAGGAGTTGAACTCCCAGATAATGTTCTTTTGAGATCTGCTGTCTAGTACTCTTTCCCTTGGCCTTTCAAAATAAACTTAAAAATTTACTAATAATTCTTTTAATGACAGACCCCTAGTTCTTGATCTGTACTTCATGATTTGGCCACAAGGGTGCACAGCAAGCTGTCATTATTTATGGATTTCTAAGTCTATCCATAATACACCAAAATTGAAAGAAATTCAGAGAGGGAACTTAACGTATGATTTTTTTTTATGTCATTGAGTTTTCAATAAGATAGATTTAAACTGTAATTTAACAAATATTCATTTGTAAAAAAGTCATTGTAAAAAATTTTTCTTTCACTCTTCTTTCAGAAGAAGAAGGTCTTCGAGGGGAAAAAAGGAAACGAGATGCTGAAGACGATGGAGATGAAGAAGATGACTAGATCATTCTACGACCGGATTCCCTGATGTTCCTGGGTGTGCAATAGAGTGATCACATCTTCTTTGTTTCTTCATGTACCATAGCGATCCCTACAGAAGATAACCTGTAACTTTTTATAGGAAAAGTGTGGTTTTACTATTTTTGCCTTATCATTCCAAATAAGATTTACTAGTCTGTTAATGATCATATCGTATGTAGAGAAAACATTTTCCTTGACCCTATTGTGAAATTCCCTAGCAATTTATTTAGAATCTTCATTTTTTTTTCATTCAGGCTCAATATATTAGTTATTTTAGCCCATAATTAAAACACGATCACTTTTACACAGGCGTAGTTTGGTGCATTTCATTCATAAGGTTATAAAGTTATTTATAAGTTAACTGAAATCACAGTCGGCTGGAATATGAAATGAAAATAGTCTCTTGACTGATAAGTTGGTTGTATTTTTAGAGGTGACCCAGAGATCTTTAGTTTGAAGGTAGTGACCTTTTTATGTTTTGTTTTGATTTTGTTTTTTTGGTTAAGGGTATTTGGGTGCTTTTTTGTCACATGAGTAACTTAGAAAGTAGGAGAATAGCAAAGGTTCTATTCAACATTATAGTTCAAGGCTTTTGTGGAGGCTTCTGAAACCTTTTAAGCCAGGTCACTAATAAGATTTTATTTTTGAAGGAAAAATGCTTGTACTAAGTGCAGAGACATGCAGGTGAGCCCTTTGTTTTTCTAGCTGAAAATCACGAAATGCCAGCAGTTGTTAATTTTTGTTTTGAAGTGCTTATTCTTTATTTTCCTCCCAGCAGTTCCTTTACGATCACTTTCATTTCCTGTTTCACTCCCCTCCCTCTATCTCCAAAAAAAGCTGGGAAACCTATGGCTATCCAGGAAAACCTTTATTTAGTCTTTTGTACCTCAGCCACCTTTTCAGACAGTCTCAGTTTTAAACAAGCTAAGTGAAAGAAATTGAGTATTTACTGAGCTATGAATATTATCAATACAGTTTTATGCAACAGATTCTGCTTACTGTGACTCTTTCTTGTTTGACAAGATGTATAGATTGTGTTAATAGGGTGAAGAAAGAAAAGCAGAGGAAGCTTTTAGAAGCTGCTATTCCGCAAAAGTCAGAACAATTGCCCGTTGATAATTAGTGAGACATTCAGGTCAAATTTGGGGGGAAGTTAGCTTCCCAAATGATTTAGGTACCACACCGCAAAGTATTGCTAATTTTTCGGAGTAGAACCTTTAATTATTCTTCCTACAGTTTTAAGGTATTACCAGGTATAGCTTTTAATTGGAATATACTGGGCAGTTGGAAAAATATTTGAAACTAAATATTAAAATTGAGATTTGTTTTCAAGTGGAAATCCACTAAAAATAGAAAAATATTTAAGCTGGGTGTGTTTCTTTATACAGCTACTAAATATGATAATATGAGTAGACAAGTACATCCCCCTTTTTGTTGCGGAGGCTCCGTGTTCAAGGCAATTGCTTTTTAAATCTTGGCTAAATTTTTTCCCCACTATTTTGAATATCTAAGTTTTTTTAAAGTTAGCATCAGCAAATTAATTGAAGTTATACTTCTATACTGGGACACATTTAAATTACGGAGTAAAGAACTTCTTTTTTAGCTTCAGATGTATGACTTGGGGTTTTAAAATAAAAATTACAAAGTTATTTGTGGGTAAACTAAAAAAGTTGCACAAGTGACTGAAATAAAACTCCTGGAATAAGTTCAGTGGGGGGGGATTGGAATCTCCAAAAGGCTAACATTTTACTCTTTTTTTAACACTTGAAATGCCCTGTTTTAGTCCCTAAGAATTCTCATTGCATAGTATATGCCAGACTATAAAATACTTATTTTTAAAATGAAATCTATATATTGACTTTCTTATCAATCATCTTATTGTGCAATCAAAATTAGAATTCTTTGGTTTGAAAACAACATTTAGAGCCTCCAGATAACTTTTTAAGACTTATTTAGCTTTGTGGGTGGTATTTTCATGCAAATAAGTAAGGGTGGGTTTTATATTTTGTAGAAGTTTTTGGTCCTATTTTAATGCTCTTTGTATGGCAGTATGTATATAGTGTGTTAAATTTCCTCAAAACTCTCCTTTAAAAACTTTGAAGTTAATACTTTTGTGCAACTGTGTTTTGAATAAAGCCATGACAGTGTTAAAAAAAATGCAGCACTCCTGATTATTCTTTTATTGTTTCTGTTCCCTGTTTTTTCCTGTGACTGCTGTAACTTAAAATTTTTTGAAATTGAATTGCTTCAAATAAATGGAAGATTCGTTGTTAATTATTAGTTTCAGTGTATGACATTCACTTTTTGAACACCACCACTGGGGGTTTTGAAAGTCTTTTTTAAGATTTTATTTATCTACTTGACAGAGAGAGAGATCACAAGTAGGCAGAGAGGCAGGCAGAGAGAGAGGGAGAAGCAGGCTCCCTGCTGAGCAGAGAGCCCGACGCGGGGCTCGATCCCAGGACCCTGAGATTTTGACCTGAGCCGAAGGCAGAGGGTTCAACCCACTGAGCCACCCAGGCACCCCTTGAAAGTCTTTTTTAAAACAGAAACAGCTTGGAAGTTCTCAAACACTTGGATGTCATATGAGGCGTTACCATGTAATAATTTAACCTGTCACCTACCTTATTTTCTTTTGTCTAAGAAGCAGAAAAAATTCTGGATTCCCTTAATTTTCCTTTCGGAGTTGCAAACTGAGCCAGCACTTCTTAATTTTTTTAAATTTAAATTCAATTAACTAACATTTACTGTATTACTAGTTTCAGAAATAGAGTTCAGTGATTCTTCAGTTGTATATAACATCCAGTACTCATTACATCACATGCCGTCCTTAATACTCATCACCCAGTTACCCCAGTTGTCTCCCTCTTTGGTTTCATTTTATTTTTTCCTCTCTTCCCCTATGATCCTCTTGTTTTGTTTCTTAAATTCCACATGTGAGTGAGATCTTAGGATAATTCTTGCTCTGATTGGCTTATTTCCCTTAGTGTAATATCCTCTAGTTCCATTCACGTTGTGGCAAATGAGCCAGTACTTTCTGTATTTTGGTGTAGTAATAACTACTTTGGCGGAAGTAATAACTTTGTTACCTACCGTTGAAGTAATTTATCTATAGTTAAAGCGATTATAAATATGTACACCAATAGTTTGTTTTTTTTTTTTTTAAGATTTTATTTATTTTTATTTGACACAGAGAGAACACAAGCAGGGGGAAGGGAGAGGGAGAAGACAGTCCCCGCTGAGCAGGGAGCCTGCCATGGGGCTCGACCCCAGAACCCCGGGATTATGACCTGAGCTGAAGGCAGATGCTTAACTGCCTGAGCCACCGGGCCCCCCTGTACCCCAATAGTTTTAAAGAATGAACCCAAAGGGGGCACCTGGGTGGCTCAGTTGGTTGGGCAACTGCCTTCGGCTCGGGTCATGATCCTGGGGTCCTGGGATCGAGTCCTGCATCGGGCTCCCTGCTCGGTGGGAAGCCTGCTTCTCCCTCTCCCTCTGCTGCTCTGCCTGCTTGTGCTCTCTAGCTCTGTCAAATAAAGAAAATCTTAAAAAAAAAAAAAAAAAAAAAGAGTGAACCCAAAGTCTTCATTTGTTTTATTTTTTTTTAAAAGATTTTATTTATTTGACAGAGATCACCAGTAGACAGAGAGGCAGGGGGGGGGGGGGAAGCAGGCTCCCTGCTGAGCAGAGAGCCGGATGTGGGGCTCGATCCCAGGACCCTGAGATCATGAACAGAGCTGAAGGCAGAGGCTTTAACCCACTGAGCCACCCAGGCGCCCCTAAAAAAAAGTCTTTAACATGTTTCATTTGTAGACAACTCTGGAATGTATCTTACAAAGTCAAGGCACAAATATGTTAAGTAATGTTTTCATGATTGCCTACAGTTTAATATTGAAAAGGTATTTTAATTACAGAACTCTGCTCCTTGAGAGATGGAAAATATTGAAGTATATCTCAACTATAGAAATTGTTAATTAAAATTAGTATTTTTGTGCGCATGTGTTTTACATCTTTAAAAAATTCAAAGCCGTTTTCCCCTTGGTTAAAGAAAATGGTAGAACTACACTAAAGGTTTTTGCTGGTGTTAGAAAATGAAGCAATTCTGTGAGAGATTGTGATTCAAAACACTTAAGTAGTGTTTATTCTTCTGTATTTTAAAGAGAGGCGTTGGAACATGTGACAATTTCCCAGTTGCCGAAAATTTCCCCTCAGTTCCTAGTACTGGATGCAATGATATTCTGCAGCTGCTGCTTAATAATAGCATTCTACTACTGCATTCCTCTTTCATGTACTAATCAGCCTAAGATTTGAAAACCTAGCTTGGGAGACTTGGCCCGAGGCAGTGACTTGTGTTAGTCTGTTGATGAGCCCTAACTTGAAGGAGAACAGGTTATACCACAAAATGGAAATTACAAAATGGGTTGATCTCCTGGAGCATCTTTAAAAATGCTATATATACTGGTAAAATAGTTTTATTTCATACAGATGTAGTCACTGTTTTGAGTGATAAGCCTGAAGCAGGGTTACCCCGTAACAGCAATTCTTTTTTTTTTTTTTTTAAGATTTTTATTTATTTATTAGAGAGCGAGAGACTGAGAATGAGAGGGGAGAAGGTCAGAGGGAGAAGCAGACTTCCCGCAGAGCCGGGAGTCCGATATGGGACTCGATCCCGGGACTCCGGGATCATGACCTGAGCCGATAGCAGTTGCTCAACCAACTGAGCCACCCAGGCGCCCCCCGTAACAGCAATTCTAACAATCAGAAGCAACTATAACTTATTCAAATGTATGAATATTTACAAATAACTCAAATTTTTGCTTAAGGCATTATTGACAAATGGACACATCTACAATACTGGTCAGTCCTGATATAGGCCATCAATAGGCACACAACACTGGCAGAAAAACAATAACGACAACAAACAACCCATTCCAGCTGTTAAGAAGTAACTGACACTCAACGCTTCCCTATTTTCTGTGATTCAGTCGGCGCCATCTTGCAAGATGACAGCCATGATCTATACCTCCACTTTAGCTGGATAAACTCATTCCACAGCTCCAGAGTTAGCTCACTGAGGCTACAGGGTTTCTCTGCATGGAGGCACTTTCTCCCAGTCTTCTCTTGGCACAGAGAAGCTAGCAATAGTGTGCTCAGAGGAGCTCAGTATCACTTCTATGGACAGTTGTGACTGAGGAAGACGGCTTCATGGAAGAACCTGTAAATGTAATGGAAGGAACTGCAGTTGAAGCAACTATACTTAAGAACCAATGAGAGCAGCACCAGGGAAAACTACCATCTGCAAGGGAAGCAGTAATTACAATCACTCTGCAACTCTGGCAGAGAAGTCAGTGCAAGTCCAGCACTTTTAGCTGTGTACTCCCCTCACCCCGTTCCATTTACGAGAATGTTCTGAGTTAAGAACAAATTCATTTCTGCTGTGTTGAGGATTTAGTATTTGTAGGAAATGAGTGAAGTTTTTTGACTAGGATTCCAGGTCCAGGGGGGCTTATTTTTACCACCCTCTTTATGATAGGATAATGTGGAGGGCGCTATCTTTTTTTTTTTTTAATTGTTTTGACAGATTTGAAATTTTGTCCTTTTGCACTGTTGATTCCCCACTGTCAAGGTTCCTGGGCTGTAGCTGTCAGCACGTGAAGGATTAGAACGTTAGAACTCAGCCTCAATCCATTTTGCTTTTTAGCCCCCTTCCTTTTCACTTCAAGGACTCCAGCCTTAGGATGCGGTTTCTCTAAGGCCTTTTTCGTTTCACATTCCTCTGGGGGCTTACCAACAACATCGTGTAGGTAATCTTATCCCAGCATCACTACTTTAGATTCTTGATAGAAGGCCTAAAAAAACAGATTTTTATATCAATCCTTTTTTAAAAAAAAATTTTGAGAGAGAGCACGAGCACGAGCTCACAAGCAGGGTGAGAAGCAGAGGGAGAGGGAGAAGCAGGCTTTCCACTAAGCAGGGAGCCCAATTAGGGACTCGATCCCATGACCCTGAGATCATGACCCTAGCCCAAGGCAGACACACTTAACCGTCAGAGCCACCCAGGCATGCTTAAAGTGAAATAAAGGCGCCTTCTGACGCGTTTTTAAGGTACGTTATCTATCAGTCCTGTGGAACACTGCCTCTTTAAAATTTTTACCTTAATTTACCCAATCCTCAACCCCTGCGATATAGATAAACCAGTTTTTCTTTTTTTAGAGTACTATTTTTACAACAAGACGCCCTCCAGGGATTCTGGAGTCTCCAGCAGAAGTCGGATTTGAGCGTCTTGGGGCTCAGAGGACAACAGGCCTTGAAATGAGAGAGCTGACACTTCTAATTATGGAGAAAAGGAAATAAAAAGCGCCCATCACTCCAGACAGTGCCCCTAATTTGATTTGCGGGACGCAAGACAGAAAGTTCCGCAAAACCAGATTCTTAGGTCCAAGAAGGAACTCGAGAAACCAGGAGATTAAAAAGAGGTCAGGCCTCTATGGTCGAACCAGGGCTACCCGAATGGTTCCGCAAGGGCGCTTTCCCAAATGCCTTGGATTGGGCCAGAAATGCCGCAATCCCGGTCACGTGCCATCGCCCCGCCCGCCCCTCCCACCCACCCCCTAGATAAGTGACGGCCGGCGCGCTCCCGCAACTTCCAGTCAGCGAGCTGCGCACGCGCGGGGGGGGCGTGGCGACGTCGTGCCCGCCCTGCGGGCGCCAACGGTCGGCGGAAAAGCGCCCTTGGTGCTTCTTCCGCTTCCTTCCTCTTCCCGGGTCCGCCCGGCTAACGCGGACAGAAACTCGCTGGTTGGGTCCTTCCTGAGGACCTTCCTTCTCATTCATTCCTTTACGTTTTCCAACCCTCGCTTAAGGATTTACAGAGCGTCTGGTTTCTTCGTAATTTCATTTGAAATTTGAATTATTCTTGGGCTCCCATCATGAACATCACATCCAAGTTAGCAAGTGTAAACGTTGGTGTGTTCTGTTCGTTTTCCAGATTTCTAAGTTGGAAAGGCAACTGGAGTTCAGGACACTTTGCTGCTGCTGCTTTGTGCGTTTTTAAGTTTGCACTCGGGTGACATTTGTTCCGGGAGCTTTGCTGCTTGTTTTTGGGAGCTAGCCAGCTGTGTTGTGGTTTTTTCCATTTTCCCTATTTAAAGCCAAAATTGCTGGATCCGAGTCTTTTTTTTTTTTTTTTTAGTTAAGATTTTATTTATTTGACAGAGATCACAAGTAGGCAGAGAGGCAGGCAGAGAGAGTGGGGGAAGCAGGCTCCCCTGAGCAGAGCCTGGGGCTCCATCCCAGGACCCTGAGATCACGACCCCAGTCGAAAGCAGAGGCTTTAACCCACTGAGCCACCCAGGCACCCCTGAATCCGAGTTTTAATAGTTCAGTCAAGTTGGTACCTAAGAGTGAATCAATTCTGGAAAGTATTAGAGCAACCAATACTCATACATAGACAAAGCACTGGAAAATGACGCTTAGACCACTTGTAAAATGATAAAAGAGGTTTAACATAGGTTGAGGTTTTTGTTTGTTTGTTTTTTTCTCCTAAAAGGAAAGAATCCTTCCAGTGGGGAAGTTTTGCGAAGGGCGGCAGCTAAAGATTCGACTTTTTTCTTCCTTTAGATAGGGCAGCTAAACTGCAGTTTGTTAGAAGTGTCTCAAACTATTGAAGAAAAGCTCATCAAATTATACTTTTATTGGGATTAGTAAGTTGCATTTCAGATAATATTTGGGTGTACACAGTTTTTATAAAAATATCAAAGGACACTGGGACACCTGGCTGGCTCAGTTCATAGAGCATGTGACTCTTTCTTTCTTTCTTTTTAAAGATTTTATTTATTTGACAGAGAGAGAAAGAGAGATCACAAGTAGCAGAGAGACAGGCAGAGAGAGAGGGGGAAGCAGGCTCCCTGCCGAGCAGGGGCCAGATGTGGGGCTTTATCTCAGGACTCTGAGATCATGACCTGAGCCAAAGGCAGAGGCTTAACCCACTGAACCACCCAGGCGCCCCAGCTTGTAACTCTTGATTTTGGGGTTGTGAATTTGAGGCCCAGGTTGGGTGTAGGGATTACTTAAAAATAAGATCTTACAAAAAAAAAATTATAGTTGCTAATACCATAGACCCAGCCTTTACTTTTTCAAAAATTATTTTTAAGTAATCTCCATACCCAAGGTGGGGCTTGAACTCACAACCCTGAGATCAAGAGTCACATGTTCTACCTACTGAGCCAGCCAAGCACCCCTATAAATGTTTAACTCTAGTAAATCAATGTCAATACTTTCAGACTTTTTCAATGGCTTTTATAAAACAGTCACAAAATTGGGTTAAATGAAGATCAAGTACTTCATTTAAAATAAGGGATGGGAACATACCTGGTATTTAAGAAGCCAGGATTTTCTGTTGGGTAATAGCATTTCTCTGAAAACGATTTTCCTTTTGACAGGAAAAGGTAAGGTTCCTCCCCCTCCTATGTTGAGAGATTATGTTTTCTGCATTGTTTTGATGCTGACACAGTCTTCAAAAGTAGTTAGCAGGGAAAGTTAGTAGTGAATTTGTTTCTTTTACAACTGGTAGAACATTGAGAAACTACTTGCTGAGACAGGTGTTATTGTTACCTACCTGGTCTACATTAAGAGGCCAAAGTATCAGCTGATCTCGTGATAAATCTTTCCTTTTTGTGTCATCTATTTTCCCTTCCACCATTATTCTGTATCAGCCATGAGGTTGCTGGTGGAATTCAAGGACAAATAAGAGGTCATATGACGTAGGCCATTGCATAATGAAGAAATATCAATTCTGTGACCTGTCTCTAAGGCTCTGTCCTTAATAGTAGAATACACTGTGCTACCATGGTTGTAAAGCTATCACTCCATGTTATATATTCATTATTTTTAGTTCACATGATTGTGATTTATTTTCAGGTTTTGATGTGTTCTATCTTCATAAGTCAGTTGCAATTACCTGGTGAAGAAAAAAAACCAATGGAGAAGTTATGTATGGAAGCTTAAAAACCTTAAGCTTTTTAAGGTAAGGAAGTCTATAGCTATGATAAAGGCATAAGATGTGGAAGAATGCTCATTTAACAAACTTAAAAAAATATTTCTAATCTTATTCATTTTTATTTTTATTTTTTTAAAAAGATTTATTTTATTTTATTTTATTTATTTGGAGAGAGAGCCCAAGCGGGGTGAGCCACAGGCAGAGGGAGAAACAGGCTCCCCGCCAAGCAAGGACCCTGGGATCATGATCTGGGCCGAAGGCAGACACTTAACTGACTGAATCACTTAGGCATCCTAACGAACTTTTTAAAAAAAAAGACTAAGGGGCACCTGTGTGGCTCAGTCAGTAAGCATCTGCCTTCAGCTCAGGTCATGGTCCCAGGGTCCTGGGAGAGAGTCCTGGGCCGGGCTCTGTGCTCAGGTAGCCAGCCTCTCCTTCTCTGACTCCCCTCTCCCCCAACTCCGCTTGTGTGCCTTCTCTCGCTGTCTCTCTCTGTCAAATAAATAAATGAAATCTTTAAAAAAGACTTTAAGTAGTCTCTACACCCAACATGAGGCTTGAACTCACAACCCTGAGATCAAGAGTTGTATGCTCTACCCAGTAAGCCAGTCAGGTACCCCTAAAACCTTTTTTTTTTTTTTTTTTAAGATTTTATTTATTTGACAGAGAGAGACACAGTGAGAGAGGGAACACGAGCAGGGGAAGTGGGAGAGGGAGAAGCAGGCTTCCCACCGCTGAGCAGGGAGCCGTATGTGGGGCTCGAGATACAAGGCTTGATCCCAGGACCCTGGGATCATGACCTCAGCCGAAGGCAGATGCCTAATGACTGAGCTACCCAGGCAACCCCCCCCAAACCTTTTAATACCTTTGTTTAAGGCACTGAAGTTCAAGTAAAACCAAGGTGGCAAGAAACAACCCTATCCCCTGAAGTATACCATCTAAACACAAGATTAGGAGTCATGAGAAAAATGATAGCAGGTAGACAAATAGCAGAGCGGACGGCCTGTGCCGAGGAAGCTCGGAGGGTGCCAGAACCTCGATTTGCCCACTTCACTGAAGATCTGATACGGTCAGTGCAGGTATGAGGGATAAACTCATGCCACCCACAAAAGCTCAGAGAGACTGCTGTCTAAACTTGGTGTCAATTTCTTAGTTTTTAGGGAGATCGTACATTTATATTGACTGCAGTATTCTTGTTCGATGTTCCAGATCAGTGCTCATCAATAAAAATATAATACTATCCACAAATGTGAGCCACAGAAGTAATTTTAAATTTTATCTGTATTGATATTAAAAAGTAAAAAGAAACAGATAACGTTAATTTTAATAATATATTGTATTTAACCCAATATATCCAAAATGTTATAATTTTAACATATAATCAACACATAATTCTCACTGAGATATTTTACATTCTTTTTTTCATACTAAGTCTTTGAGATCTGGGGTGGATCTTACACTTAATGCCCATCTCAGTTAGGATTAGCCACATTTCAAGTACTCATGTGGCTACGTGGAAGTCTAGGATATTTTCCTCCAAGAAAAGGTAACAAGGAAGCCAAATTATAATCAGAGCATGGAATTAGAACAGAAGGTGCTAGATGATCTTGAGGGCTATTTTGTTGGTCTGGTAGGCGTGATGAACCTATGTGATCCACATTAAAGGATACCTTTTTCATGGTGTTAGTATTTGTGGTATTTAACATGTCTTGCCTCAGGAGTCCAAGACTAACAGAGCCAAATTCTTGTCCTGATTTTATGTAAAATAAAATAAATTTATTTTATTAACATACTTTGTATTCAAACAGGTCTTTAAAATTTTTTACCTCTTTATTTATTTTTTAATTTTTTAAAAGATGAATTTATTTGAGAGACAGTGTGTGGGGGAGGGGCAGAGGGAGAGACTCTTCAAGCAGATTCCCCACCGAGCTTGGAGCCCAACACTGGGCTGGATCCCATGACCCATGAGATCAGGACCCAAGCTGAAACTGAGTTGGCACCCAACTGAGTGGGCTACCCAAGCGCCCCATCCCTCTTTTATATTTGGTCACATCTGAACACAGACCAGTTCATTCTTGATTTGTATATCTCTCTTCGCCCAAGCAGTACTTTCTTTCATGGGTTTAATACTACAGCTGGCTTACTTTATCCATGATGTGTTTTTAAAAAATAAACATTTTTTATTACAAATATATTTTAAGAATATAAATTACATGGGAGACCTGGGTGGCTCAGCCTGTTAAATGTCTGCCCTTGGCTTGGGTCATGATCCCAGGGTCCTGGGATCCAGCCCCATGTGGGGCTCCCTATTCAGCGGGGAGTCTGCTTCTCCCCTTCTCTCTGCCCCTTCCTGCCCTCTTTCTTTCTCTCAAATAAATCTTTAAAAAAAAAAAGAAGAATATAAATTATAATCATATTACTAAAAATTTGGAAAATAGAGAAAAGCAAATAAAAACTACCACAATATAATAACTGTTTATTATAGTGTATATATTTATTGAATTGGGATCATAGACTATAAATTAATATTCTGTTTATTTTTTCCTTAATATAATAATACATAAAAACTTTCCCCCATATTATTAGAATTTCAAATGAACTGGTTTTCAAAATAAATGGAATTTCATAATTTATCCAATATTTTTTGTCTATTTGTTTCTCTCTCTCTCTCTCTTTTGTATAAGTAACCCTCTAGTGAACAATTTAGTCCTGTGATTGCATTCCCTTATTTTAGGATAGTTCCTTAGCATAAAATCCAAGAAGTGGAATTTCTAGGTTAAAGGGCATTCATGTTTTTATGATTCTTAATTGCCATATTATTTTCCACAAGGACATTTAACAAGTTATCATTGATGATGAGAATAACAATTTTACTTCATTTGTCCTCATAATGGTTATTATCTGTTTTAAAACATATACTTATTTAATAGGCTTATACATTCATTTATTCATTAAACATTTATTGAGTATTTATTATGCTCCAGGCAATGTCCTAAGCTCTCATGACACAGCATTGAATAAAAGACAAAAATTCCTGTTCTTCTAGATCCTCTTGGATGAAACAGTCAACGAGATAAATAAAATATGGGTGCTAAGGGATAAAAATAAAGCATGAAGGAGTGTCACTGGGGTGAGCATTTTAATTATAGAGTGGCTGGTAAAGATCTCATTGAGTAAGTGACAAAATTTAAAAATATATTTTAAATTTAAATCACAAGCCTACAGAAAACTTGCAAGTACAGAAGCAAAAACTGTTTTTTCCCCAAAACATTTTAGAATTACCCATGTAATATCCCACCTTCTCAAATAGTTTAGTGTGTTTTTATTACAAAGACATTTCTCCTACATAACCAAAATATGAGCACCAAAAAAGGAGTATTAACACTGAGACATTAATACTTTCTTATCCTCATACCCCAGTCAGATTTTTGCCAGTTGTCTCAATAATGCTCTTTATAGAAAAAGGATCCTATTGTGCATCAAGTTGTTGCTTTTAGTTATCATGTCTCTTAGTATCTTTCAGGCTGAAACAGTTTCTCAGTGTTTCTTCGCCCATGTGACCTTGATAACCTTTGAAAATTCCAGGCCACTTATTTTGTAGAATATCCCCTAATTTAGGTTTGTCTGGTGTTTCCTCGTGATTAGACTTAAGGTTATTCATTTTTGGCGGGACTATGACAGAAACAATGCTGTGTTCTCATTGCTTCTTATCGGGGGTGGGGGGCACATAATTTCTGTTTGTTCTGATAATGTTTATTTTGCTCACTTGATTTCGATGGTATCTTTCGAGCTTGTCCACTGTCAAGTTCTTCTTCTCTTTGTAATTAAGTGTTTTATGGTGAGAAACTTGCTCACACTCCTCATCAAACTTTTAGTTTGTTTGTTGATATGTATATGATCTCAGTTTCCTATTTTAGTCAGTGAGTGTCATTATTTTGGTGTTTAAATTGTTCTTAGGTTTTCCCATTGGAACCCCTTCAAGCTTAGCTTCTGTGTCCTTTTGACATGCCCCCATCATTCTTTGAGTACTTCCTCGTTTTCTGGCACACCAATATGTTCCAGGCTTATCTTGTACTTTCCTGGCCCAGCCCTCGAATCGACCATTTCTCGGAGGAGCCCAGAGAATGCTATTTTGAAGTCACAACTCTGGGTGATAGGTGTGCTCATTGCTATTGGGGTTGAATAGAGTTGCTCCTCCCAGTCCCATTTAATGGACAGAGAATATATGTGTATACATACATTTACATATATATGTGATATATACATGCAGTATATATACACACACAATAATTACCTATATTTGTGTCTATATATCTATATTGAAAACCATGCGTTCACTCCAATTTCAGTCTAACACCCCAGGGCTCATTCTAATTTTATCCCCTTTCCATCCTTGTGCCTCTGTAATCTGACAGTGAGAAATTAACTCCCTTTATCCTCAATTTCTTTACGTATTTGATCCAACCCGCTGTGTATTACCGGTCTCTTCCTCGGCTGCCATACCTTTCCCTGCCTCGATGCCTTTCCAACCTCATTCAGCACACCCTCACCTGGGGGTCTGACATCCCATGCATGCCGGGCCACCCCTCTGCAAGGGGGCCCTCCTTGTCCTTCTTGGCTCTGACACGCCTCTGTGCGCTAGTCTACCTGGTTCTGCCCCATCGTATAGGACTGAATTCTTAAGGAAAGGAAGAGAGAGGGAGGAGGAAAAGTAAAGGAAAATTTTTAGTTAAGACCCAAAGGACTTGAGAAAGCTAACTATGTGATACCTTGGTAAGGCCATTCCGGATAAGGAATAGCAAGTGTAAAGGTTGTATAGTGGGGGCATGGCTGGTGTGGTGGAGAGATGGCAAGGCCATATGGCTAGAACAGTGTCAACAAGAAGGATGGCAATATTAGATAAGGTCTTGGAGATAAGGGGTGGAGCAGGGTAAGAAGGGGACAGATCGTAGAGGGCTTATACGATCTTTGGATTTTGCTCTTTTTTTTTTTTTTTTTTTTTAAGATTTTATTCATCCATTTGGCAGAGAGAGAGCATGAGCAGGGGGAATGGCAGGCAGAAGGAGAATCAGGCTCCTGGCTGAGCTGGGAGCCCAACTCGGGGGTCGATTCTAGGACCCTGGGATCACGACCTGAGCCGAAGGCAGACACCTAACCGACTGAGCCACCCAGGCATCCCTGGATTTTACTCTTACTGGGAATGGACAACTATTGGAGAGCTGAGCAAAGAAGTGAGAGCATCTGTCTTGGGTTTTAACAGGTTCACTCTGGCTGTTCTCCTGAAAACAGAGGAGGAGGGGCAAGGACAGAAGCCAGGACACAAGTTAGGAGGCTACAGCAATAACGCAAGTGAAAGATGTTGGTGGATTGGATCCTGGTGGTGATGGGAGAAGTGAATTGAATTGTGGGTGTGTTCTGGAGGCAGAGGTGACAGGAATTGCTGACTGATGAGATGTGGCAGATGAGGGGAGTCTGGGTAGTACCAAGATTTTTGGCCTGGGCAACAGGAAGAATGGGATTGCCATTCCCTGAGATGGGGAAGGCTGTAGGGAGATCGGGCTTGGGGGCTGAGAGGTAGTATCAGTAATTCAGACTGAGACACATTTTCATTGTTTGAGTCACTTGTTAAAAATCCACGTGGAGGGGCTCCTGGGTGGCTCAGTGGGTTAAGGCCTCTGCCCTCGGCTCGGGTCATGATCTCAGGGTCCTGGGATCGAGCCCCGCGTCGGGCTCTCTGCTCTGAGGGGAGCCTGCTTCCCCCTCTCTCTCTGCCTGCCTCTCTGCCTACTTGTGACCTCTCTCTCTGTCAAATAAATAAATAAAATCTTAAAAAAAAATCCACGTGGAAATGGCAGGTACGCAGCTGAATATTCCAGTCCAAGCTGGAGATATAAATTTTGGGACTCATTGATAAATAGATGCTATTTAACGCCATGAGACTGGGTGAGATCATTGGGGGATGAGTAGAGATAGAAAAAAGAGAAGTCTAAGTACTGAATTCCTAGAGCACTTCAACATACTGAAGTCGGGGAGATGAAGAGCAAAAGAGGCTAAGAAGGAGGTGTCAGAAAGGTAGGAGACACAGGTAAAAAAGCTACCTCATTGTTGCTCTCATTTGCATTTCTTTGATTATTGGTTGCAAGTTCCTCTGTAGATTGTTTATAACTTTATCCAGTGGGCTTTTACTGTTTGATTTAAAAAAAAAAATCAATTGCATTAATGTGTTTACATAATAGGGACTTTAACCCTTTGTCATACTAGATAAAAATATTTCTTCTATTCTTCATCTTTTTATTTTGGTTATATGAATGTTCAAAATATTTATGTAGTAAATCAATTAGTGTTTTTAATTTGTGATTCATCTTATTCTTACGAAGCCTAGAAATTTGTCTCATCGTCCAGAGATTTATTTGATGATCATTGAATTCTATTTTATTCTAGCTTTTCATTGTCTTGGTTTATTTTTGTTGACTTTTGGACCACCTAGAATTAGTTTTTGTGCATAATGTGAGGTCAGAGTTTAAACCCATATTTCCTCAAGCAAGAGGGCTCAGCAGACCCCAGCAAGCATGATTTGGTTCAAGCAGGAATTCATAAATAGAAGGGTCAGCAGGATGCGGGCGGCCATATACTCACCATCCAGGAGAGCAGTGGGCTGGCTTTAGTGTACCAGGAGCACTGTTGTCAAACCTGGGTGAGGCCTTGAGAGCGGAGCTGAATTTGGATGTCAAATAGTCAGAGCTTGGGTGCCAGTTCTTTAGAGAGCTGGTGGGAGTGCTGGCCGCCCAGCACTTGGGTCCTTTGGGGGAAGGTGAGATCAGGCACTCAAGATACCAGCCAGCTGGGGCGCCTGGGTGGCTCAGTGGGTTAAGCCTCTGCCTTTGGCTCGGGTCATGATCTCAGGGTCCTGGGATCAAGCCCTGCATCGGGCTCTCCACTCAGCGGGGAGCCTGCTTCCCCCTCTCTCTCTGCCTGCCTTTCTGCCTACTTGTGATCTCTTTCCTCTCTGTCAAATAAATAAATAAAATCTTAAAAAAAAAGATACCAGCCAGCTAAATATTAGGCCATCTTAAATCAACTTAAAAAATTAATACAGTTTCCATTTAAATTCTCAATGGAATTTTTTGGGAGGCCACTGAAAATTTTTTCTACAGTTGACCTAAAGGATAAACAAAGAGCAAGACATATTTATTAATTCAAAATGTATTTCTTGATTTCCGTGTTCCAAACTCTGGGGATACGTAAGTGAACAAGGTATTGACATTTAAAGTAATCTGGTGTAAGTAAAATGTGTTTTCTTCTTTTCTGATGGATTGTTATCATTAACAAATTTAATATTATGAAGATGTAAACCTGATATAAAAAATTTGTTAGAAAATTTGTTAAAACAAATAAAAATGGAAGTGTTACATCTCTTTCTTACTAAATTCCTGTTACAGCATCACCAAAGGGAAAACTCCGGGAGGGTAGGAATTTGCCTTTTTTACCTTTTGTAGCAATACCTTGTTTATAATACTTGTTTAGATTTTTATAATCCCCTCAGTTATAAGTTATCCATTACAGAACTGTAAAAAAGGAAAAACTTCACGTATAGATTAAAAATGGCTAGTGTTTACTTTTCTTGAAGTATTTCCCCTTAAACTCATATCGTACTTACTGTTTAGACATAAAACATAAGGTTGTCTAGAGACATTTTACCATCTCAAGGAAGGAGAAAAAATAATCCCTAGATTACTATACATATTTAATCAGTATATTGCCAATTCAGGTTAAATTGCTTAGTTTTGTACTAAGACTACATTGATGTCCACATTTATGCCAGCTGAAAATAGAATGTTCTGTATTGAATTAACTCTGTGGACACTAAGAAGCAATGAATCGTGTTCTAATTGAAAGGCCAGATGATATTGAAACAGGACAAGAGGAGAATGAAGCAAGAGAATTTCTGAAGCTTACTTTCTTAAAAAACGGCAAGTGCTAAGCTAAACTCATTTCTTACATTTCAAATCAGGGAAGAACACATTTTGGCCAATTTAGGAAACAGCAGCTGGATTAAATATTCTTGTTTCTCATAAGTACTTTGGAAAAGACGTGTACAGAATTTTCTTCATAAAGTTTCAAGGAACAAAATTATAAGCAATAATGAACTTTATGTTTGGAATTGTATCTTTCCAGATCTGTCAGTGGGTTGGCAAAGAAGGGAAAGTTGTTTTCTTTTAGGAGTATATGCCATTATTGTAGTTATTTGATGGTAGATTTGATTTTATTTATTTTATTTTTATTATTTTAATTTTTTTTGATGGTAGATTTGAATTAGAATTCCTTAAAGTGTGTCTGAATAATATTTCTACACGAGAAGGAGTAGTGTATGGATGCTTGCGTAGGGAGCCTTCACAGTGGCTGCTGCTTTCACCATTCAAATACCAGTGAAATGAGGTGAGAATACATGATTGGCCAATTCCTGCTATCTGCAGGCTCTAGTGGAGAATATCCCTTCCTTGACTTTTCCAGTCCTCACTGCTAAACTCCTGGTTTAGCAGTGCTGTCCACAGGCAGCTGCTGTATTACTCTTACCTCTGCTTCTGTGATCATATCTCCTCTGGCTTTTCTGTCTCCCTCTTTCATTTCTTTCTTTCTTTCTTTTTTTTTAAAGATTTTATTTATTTATTGGACAGAAAGAGATCAAGTAGGCAGAGAGGCAGGCAGAGGGAGAGGGGGAAGCAGGCACCCTCCTGAGCAGATAGCCTGACAGCCCCATTCGATTTGGGGCTCAATCCCAGGACCCTGAGATCATGACCTAAGCTGAAGGCAGAGGCTTAACCCACTGAGCCACCCAGTGGCCCCTCCCTCTTTCCTTTCTAAGGACCCTTGTGATGGCCTTAGCCCCAGCCATATAATCCAGACGAATCTCCCCATCTCAAAACCCTTCTTGTAATTACACCTGCAAAATCCCATTTACCATGTAAGGTAATATGTTCACAGCTTCTGAGGATTGGGACCTGGACTTCTGGGGGCTGGTGGGGCGATTATTCTGACTGCCACAGTTCCTTTAAATCAAAACCTAAGGAAATATTTCCTTCATGCAGAAATTTAAAGTGATGTGAAATTAGCAATGAATACATAAACTACTTTCTAGAATAATTTGCTTTTTTTATTCTTTATTTTTTTAAGATTTTATTTATTTGACGGAGAGAGATCACAAGTAGGCAGAAAGGCAGGCAGAGAGAGAGAGAGAGAGGGGGAAGCAGGCTCCCCACTGAGCAGAGAGCCCGATGCGGGGCTCGATCCCAGGACCCTGGGATCAGGACCTGATCCGAAGGCAGAGTCTTTAACCCATTGAGCCACCCAGGCGCCCCTAGTTTGCTTTTTTTAAAAAAAGATTTTATTTACTTATTTGAGAGAGAGCATGCATGAAGTGGGGGGGGGCGGGGGGGCAGAGGGAGAGAAATAAGCAGACTCCCCCGCCCTTGAGCAGGGAGCTCAGGATTATGACCTGAGGTGAAGGCAGATGCTTAACTACTTAACGACTTAACCGACTAAGCACCCGGGTGCCTCTTCAATAATTTGCTTTTTAAAAAAGCCTGTGAATGCTTTGAAATAATTGCATATTACAGAATAACCTGGACTTTTTGTATGACTGAAAAAAGTTATGCAAAATAACTCAATATCACTGGATATATCACCAGATATATATATATATGTATACATATATA
>CM052798.1:92137727-92201498 GCA_028533885.1 Nasua narica | reverse complement strand
CCTTAAGGGTGGTGCTGATTTCTGTCTTCTCTCCAAAATGGGATATATCCAAAATGAGATATATATTTTAAAATTAATTCACCCGCTTTTTAAAAAGATTATTTATTGATTTGTCTGACAGAGAGAGAGAGCACAAGCAGGGGGAGTAGCAGGCAGAAGGAGAAGGAGAAGCAGGCTTCCTGCTGAGCAGGGAGCCTGATGCGTGACTCAATCCCAGGACTCTGGGATCGTGACCTGGGCCGAAGGCAGGCGCCTAACCGACTGAGCCACCCAGGTGTCCTGAACACACACAACACACAACAACGCACACAGCACACACAACACAACACACAACACTACTATAGTACCACTGGCTATATTCTCTATGCTGTCCCTTTCATCCCCGTGACTTATTCCATGATTGGAAGCCCATACCACCCCCGCCTTCGCCCTTTTTACCCATCCCTCCCTCCAACTCTCCTCCTCTCTGGCGATCGCCAGTTTGTTCTGAGCTCTTGTGTTTTATTTACCGTGTTGCCTTGGAAGTGTGAGAGTGGGGAGAGAGGCACACCTTCAGAAGCTTCCCCACCGTGATAGCTCTTACCACACAAGCCAGCCACCCAACGCAGGGGCTTTCCCAACAGCCAAAATCGGTTCCAGTGACACGTGGAGCTTCTTAAGATGGACGCCAGCCAGGACTCCATTTCGATGGGCCAGGAGGAGTCAGTCCATCGGT
Source organism: Nasua narica (assembly GCA_028533885.1). Lineage (NCBI taxonomy): Eukaryota > Metazoa > Chordata > Mammalia > Carnivora > Procyonidae > Nasua > Nasua narica. The sequence continues at coordinate 92,200,783 of CM052798.1, read as the reverse complement.
CTAGTCCACAAAGAAGTCCATGTCCACAGTGATATTTCAGGTCTCTGAATACCAGGCTCATTTCAGACCCTCTGTCATACTGGATACTCTCCTTCCCCTACCTCATAGTCGCCCAAGTAAATGGCCGTTAAGTCCCTTTGGGAGAAGGACTGGTGGAATTATTACAATATATACTTGCTGTCGGGTCCTTCCTCCTGCGGATCATCCACGTTTTCATTCAACAGATTTCAGGTCTGGAAACCATTTCAGGCGTAGGAACTGGGCAGGGGATCATGACATTTTTTAAGTGTCTTTTAAAAATTTTATATTTAACTCCGGTTAGAAGGCCTATCATAAAATGTATCACCTTTTCCATTTTTAAGTGCGCAGTTCAGTAGTATTAAGCATATCCGCAATGTTGTGCGGCCCATCTCTAGAACTTTCTCATCTTGCAATACAGAAACTCTGTACCCATTAAACAACAACTCCCCATTTCCCCCTTCCCCCAGCCCCTGGAAACCACCATTCTACTTTCTGTTTCTGTGAGTCTGACCACTTTAGATACCTCATGTAAGGAATCATACAGTATTTGGTTTTTTTTGTGTGCCTGGCTTAGTTCACCTAACGTAATGTCTTCAAGTTTCCTGCCTTGGGCTCCACGCTGGGTGTGGAGCCTACTTAATAATTAAAATAAAATCAAATGAAATAAAAATTCCTCAAGGTTCATTCATGTTGTAGTATATGACAGATTCCCTTCCTTTTAAAGGCTGAATACTATTTCGTTATATGTACGTAGCACATTTGGCTTATCCATTCGTCCTTTGATGGACATTTGAGTCACTTCCATCTCTGGCCCGTTGTGAACAATGCTGCTTTGGACGTGGTGGGCAGAGATCTCTTCAAGATCTTGCTTTCAACTCTTTTGGGTATATGCTAGGAGTGGGGTTGCTGGCTCATGTGGTAATTCTGTTTTTATTTTCTGGAGGAACCGCCATATTGTTTTCCATAGTGGATGCAAGATTTTACATTCTCACCGACAACAGCGCCCAGAGGTTTCAATTTTCCCAGTTTCTTCTGGCTGGAAACCGTTCCTGTCTCTTTATTATTTCTCCTTCCACTTTTGCTTGCAAACTGATTCCTTCTTTAGTTCCTTTCTCTTTCAACACCTTATCATTTACAGCTAAGAAAAACATACTGGTATTGTTGGCGTTCTGCTTGGAAATCCCCTTAGCCACCTCCAACAAGTTTATTAGGTTCATTTTCTATTTTCCAAGTACCACAGGTGATGGTTTCAGAAATTTTTCCACTGCTGTATAGCACGGATGACCCTTCTTCTGAGCATCCAGTAGCCATTTCCTCCCTGCCCATCCAGCCTGTACTAACAGTCTTCTTGCTGCCTGCCCTTTTCGCCTCTGTCTGCTCCCTGGGCCCCCTGCTAATGCCATGTGTTTTAGGTTTTAATTATGGCAGTATCCCACTTCCGCGTACCAATTCCTGTTTCAGTATCTACTGCTGAATTGCAAATCAGTCCCAAACTTAGTGGCTTAAGACAACAACGATTTATTCATTTCTCACCATCCTGTGGGTTGACCGGATAGTTGGTCTTGCGTGGGTTGCTACGTTTAGCCAGTGTGTGTGTGTGTGTGTGTGTGTAGGCTTGCAGGTTGGGATGATTCTATGTGGCTTTGGGTTCTCTTTCCCCAGGTGGTCTCACATCCTCAAGAATGCTCACCCCGGCTCCTCATTTGCAACTGAATTTTAAGAAGCCCAGGCTTCTTTCACGCAGAGAGGGGACTGCAAGACCTTTTAGGGTCTAAGCTCTGGGACCTACACAATGGCACGTTCTATTGGCAAAGCAAGTTACAAGGCAAACCCAGATGCGAATGGCGGTCGGAGAAAGAGCAATGCCTCTGGGGCGGAGGAACAGTAAAGGCAAACTGCAAGGGAGCATGGAAGGAGGCGGATTCAGCAAGGGCCCTTATGTAAGGATTTCCCACATTTATTTAAGTTTGAGCCGCCTGTTAGACGCTGAAGTAGAGACATCAGATGGGCGCATGGCTGCAAGTGCCTTGATCTCAGAGGCGGGCGGGGGCCTGGAAAGTGAATTTGGGAGTCGTCCACAGAGACACAAGGCTTCTGAGAATTGTCCTGCCCACCCAGTCCCTGGTCGCTGAGTCCCTCTGGACTGTGGGTGGGGCAGGGTGAGAGCAGAGTGTGGCCCACCGCAGCTGGAGCAGGGGGGAGGCTGGGGGAAGGGAAACCTTCAGTTCCCGAAGGTAGGTGAGGCCCAGTCCCCATCCCCACTCGGGCAGAGAGCGCTTCGCTCACCTTCTCCTTCCCACCTCAATAAGCCACCAGTGGTAGGGACGAGGTTAGGACAGCTGGTCTACTGCCTTGGTTTGCCACCTACAAAGGAACCCAGGAAACCGAGGACCGCACTGCCCTGCTCCATGGTCTTGCCCTTGTGTCTCAGTCCTGCCAGGTGGGAAGGCTGCACAAGCCACCCGATTCTACTACTCCTGACTCTTCCTTCTCAGCCTTCATCTCGGAGACAGTACTGGGGCGTCATCGCAGTACCTCGTTAACCCCAACCTCATCACCTTTATGCTACGCTTTTCTGTGTTTCTCCGGAAGAAGGGGCTCTTCGCTCTCATTGTTTTACTATCTGGAAGAAGGAAAAGCAAGGGCGGGGCTGAATCTAGCATTTCTGAAAGAAGGAGGTGATTGCAGAGTTATTCCAAACCAGCAGGAAAGACAGGGGAGACCACCCTAACTTGTCCAAAGCAGGAAGCAAAGAGGAAGAGGGATTAAGAGCTGGAGGCAGGGGTGCAGATCAAGATTCCAGGGCTACCCAGTCTTCTAGGAGTTACTCTTCTCCAAGTTGTCCTTAAGGATAAGAAGACTGCCTTATGTTTTCTCGTTCCTGTCGCTGCACCAACCTCTATCCTCCTGATAACTTCGGAGGAGCTGGGAATCTGTATTCTTTCCAACCTCAACGCAGTTTTCCACACATTTGTTAACTCTCCAAGATCCTATTTTTAAACCGGTTCTGCTAATTTTTGCATTCTCCCCCTGCCTGCTTCCGAGGAGGCCGCCGCCGGGGTTGGGCTGGGGCTGCGGCGGGGGTGAGGCACTGGCTCCAGCTCTCACTTCCTGAGGTGAGCTGGGTTGTACTAATTGACCTCAAGGGTCTCAGCTGTGCTAAGTTGGGTGTTTGTTCGATCTCGTTAGGCTTGTAATTAGTGCAGAAAATCTAGGTCAGAGGCAACTGGTTGGAGTGATGGTCTCAGGAGGGGGGGGGGGCGTGAATAAAGGCGGGGAATAGCAAACAGGTTCCCGGTTCCGGTGGGTGGAGTGAGCCAGGGACGGGGACCGGTGAGACGGGCGTCAGACCCACAGACGGGTAGACACACGGTCACGTGCAGAAAGGCGCTCAAACTCTTGGGTGCGTGAGTGTGCTGGCGCGCGCTCGTGTGCGTGTGCGTGCGTGTGTGTGCGTGCGTGTGTGTGTGTGTGTGTGTGTGTTTTCGCTCCCGCATTTACTCGGGTTTCTTTCCAACCTCTCCTTATATGGTGTGGCTCCGGAGCAGGCCGGGGATTGGCTGCCGTGGTTGGGAGACGGGGAGCTTGGAAGAAAGGAGGAAGAGAACTGCGGCGAGCAGGGGCTGGGAGCGAGAAGGGGAGGGGGCTGGAGCCCAGCTCCGAGGGCTGTGGAATGGGGCTGGGTCGGCCTGCCTGTGAGGTGTAGAAAAGGGAGGGACTTGGGGTGGGCACTGCTTTTGGGGGAGAATGAGGTAGAATACACCATCGGCAGAGGGGCTGGGAGCTGGGGTCAGCGTTCCAGGCTCAGCCAGAGTAAGTGAAACTCGTGGGGTTCTCCCCTTTTCTTCTCACCCTGAACAGCCTACCGCTCTGCGAGAGATAGCAGGCACAGGAACCCATCAGCTCTTCACGTCAGCGCCTGAGATGTTTCCCTCCTGCTCCCCAAGCCCCTACTTCACAAGTGAGGGCGGGAGAACAGGCCAAGTTGAGGAGAAGGTCACCGAATTAGGAAATGGCATTGAGTTCTTTTTTTTTTTTTTTAAAGACTTTATTTATTTATTTGACAGAGAGGAGAGAGATCACAAGTTTGCAGAGAGGCAGACAGAGAGGGGGAAGCAGGCTCCCTGCTGAGCAGAGAGCCCGATGTGGGGCTCGATCCCAGGACTTTGAGATCATGACCTGAGCCAGAGGCAGAGGCCTTGAGCCACTGAGCCACCCAGGCGCCCCTGGCATTGAGTTCTTGACCTGTCTCCACTCCCTACCCCGCTTCAGCTCTGTGTCCTGGATTTCCTCATCTGCCCATGCGAGGGCCTCCCAAAAGATTCTCCCTTTCCCAGTTCCTTTGTGTAAGACAGAGGGAAGGGGAGGAACAAAACGACACATCCTGAAGCAAGTTGCCTCACAGCCCCCTGCTCAGCCTACCCGTTTGCCCCAGAACCCAGCAACTGGGAGGGCGTGGAGGCAATATGGCAGGTGAAGGAATGGGGCTGATGGAGTGCGGGGAGAGAGGTCTGGGAGACGGGAAGCTGGGTTCCGGCGCTCTTGTCCTGTCAGCCCACCTTCAGGGTCCCAGTGGGAGGAGGGCTGGCTAGGTGGTCATCTCCCAGCTCCGGAAGACAGGAGAGTTGGGGCTCCCCCTCTCTATCTCCAGCCTTAGCGCGTCCCTGGTACTGTGTCTCCTTGAAGAAGGAGCGTGGCCACTGCGTGCGGTGTGGACTCAGACAAAGTGGCTGAGATAGACCCCAGGCCCTAGGTCTCCCAGCCGTCGCTGTCCCCAGCCCACTGCATCATTTCCCCGAGCACAGCAGCCCGGGCAGGTGGCCGGCCACCCGTGTGGCCCTCTGCTGAGTGCTAGCCGTTCCTCACGGGGCCGGCTGGCAGGCATTTCCCTGTGTCCTCTATGCCTGCCCGGCAAGAACTCTTCATTTGGCAGATGAGAAAATGGACACTCAGACAGCTGGTGCCTCGCCTGGGGCCTCATGATGAAAAAAGTCAGAATCTGAACCCAGATCTGTCTGGTTCCAAAGCTGGGCTCATTTAGCACCCCCCCCCCCGCCCGTGGCCGGGTTCTGGTGCCTGGGCCTTAGTCTCCGGAGGAGGGGGTGCTGATCTTTCTTTTCTGCTCCCCTCACCTGTCATTCTCCTCCGAGCGCCTCCCTGTGTCCTCTAGCTCCCCCGGCAGCCACAGGGAATTGGCACGTCCGGCTAGACGTGTCCTTCTCGCTTTGGTCTTTTTCTACATTCTGTGGGAGCAACCAGGAAGAAGAAGAGGGAAAGTGCTGATAAAATTAATACAAAGATGGGGACTTCTACAAGGAACTGTTCTAGCCTTGATCTTCATGATTTGACAACGGGTGGGTCTAATGACCATGTGAGTGTAGGAGAGCGAGGCTTGTCGGGAGGACGGCAGGTCTGCAGACCCAGATCTCCTGCTACCTCAGGAGACCCTGGGGATGACATTTAGGTGGCTTTCTGGTGTCCTCTCCCTCACTCAAATAGGATACATATTACTTAGGGAAGAGACTTGTTTAGAGAACCACAGCCAGATCTAGGGAAAATCTTCAAGATTGCATGGTGCCAGAACCTCTTTTCCACAGAGACCATTGAACTTGGAGACGTCCCCCATCTTGCTTCCTTGCGATGCGGAAGTAACATGAGAGCACAAGAATGGGAATTGAAGGGTCTGCACTGCACCCAGAGGATTTTCCTTTTCTCCCTCCTACCACGTCTTCCTGTCACGTCAGGACCCCGCACGGCCAGCGCCAACTGGCAGTCTGTCCCCACGTTGCCCCCCATCTCCCCTCTCACCCCGAGAGAAGCGCTTGGTCTTGGTTCTTGGGACGCAAGTGATCTAGGGAAGAGGGTTAAGGGGCTGGCAGGGGGCGTGTACACTTCCAAGTGATTTCTAACCCCTTTAGCTGACTCACGAGGCGGTCCCCTTCTCCTCGAACCCCACTCAGCTCTTGCCTTCGCCACTCTTCTCCGGCCCCTGCCACTGTGGCTAACCCGGTCTAAGGGACTGCGGAGGAAAGACGTGAACCAAACAGAATGAGTGTGTGAGCTCTCGCGTTGACAAGAATGCAAGGGAGCCTGGCCAGGAGGGTGGGGGCGTGAGCACAGAGACGCTTGGCTGAAGTCGGGGCCTGATGAGTGTTGGGAGAGACGTTTGAGGAAGGCGAGGGAGAGGCTACAGGAAACCCTAGCTTGGCCAAAAGAGGAACCCGGGCACACGTTTGGTTTTCCCCTCAATCCTGCCCAGCTTGCATTGCAAATCAGTTTCGCTCTTAGTGCGGCTCTTCTGTGGGGTCGGCTGCCCCTACAGCTTCCCCTGCACTGGGCCCCCCTCACTGGACGACCACACCATTCCAAATGTCCGGCTCTGGATCTTCCAGTCGGTGTGGGGAGAGGTATGGGGAATGAAGGGAAGACACCCGGCAAACAAGATCTCAGGCCGCTCGGTGTCCTGAGAGGATATGGGCAAGAAGCCGGTGTGTCTGGTGGGGGGATCCCACACGTCCTGCTCAGGGCTGGGACAGATGTCCCTTCTGTGTGCGCAGTTGGCAATGGCTTCCATATCCCCAGGGCTAGAGCCGGACAGCTGAAGTTTCACCCTCGGGCTGACAACCTGGAATGGGACAGAAGAGAAAAAGCGTCCCCGCCAAACTTAGCTTATCCATGTCCCGGGGAGCAGCAGGACGATCCCTCCCGGGTCTCAGAGGCGTGGTGCGTGTAAACGGCCAGCTATGCCCTTCCTTCCCCCTCCCTCTCTTCATCTAGGTGAGAGCTTCTGAATACTAATGTGGGGGTCACCTCCTCAAATCTGAGGCAATTGAGGTGTCAGAGAAACAGTCACGGGTAAGGAAGGAAATGAGGGTGGGGGAGGGTTGGGCAGCAGCAGCAAGAGCAACGAGTTTTGTGTTTTTTTTTTTTTTTTTTGGACTGAGGTAAATAAAAAAAGCTTTATCCTGCAACACTCGGAGATAAGAGTCTGTGTGCCCCTCGCCCCCAAGTCCCAGCCGCCGACCCCTTCCTCCGTTCACATCAGGCTCTTCCGGTACTGACTGTGCTGCGTGGCGGGTCTGAGGTGGGCGTCGGGGGTCTGCAGGTCCATCTGTCTGTACAGGTCCCTCAGCTCCCTGACTTCCTGCAGCACCCGCTTCGCCTGGCTCCAGTTCGACGACGCCTCTCCCAGCAGCCGCTCTGTCTCCAGCAGCAGCTGCTCGGACTCGGACTCCGGAGGAGACCGAGGGGGGTCCTTGGCCTTCCGCTTCCCATCGCCCAGTCCCTGAACCTCTGCCAGCAGCTCCTGAGTCTTCTCCAGTTTCCTCGCTACCAGGTCCTGGATCCGGGACAGCTGGCCCGGGTGGGGCGGGAGGAGGGCTGGGGGGTCCTCGGGCCGCAGCTCGAGGGCGCGGGCTGGGGCGGCGTCCCGCTGGGCCAGGATCTCCTCCAGGGAGGCGCAGCGGCCTTTCTCTGTGGGGGTCAACTTCTTCGGGGCCTGCGGGGTGTAGGTGGCCCCTTTGTCTGGCTTTTCCCAAGACCGGGGAAGGCCGCTGGCCCGGTCCGAGGAGGGCTGGATGCGGTCTGAGTCTGCTCTCCGCCGGCCGCCGGCCAACTGGGCCACGGACTTGTCCAGGTCCACGCGGAAGCTCTCGGCACAAGAGGTTGGCTCCTCGGGGGAGGGGTCTTCCTCCTGGATCAGGTCCAAGGTCAGCATCCCATCGGAGGTAGAGGTGGAAGCCTAGGGAGGGAGAGGGCGGCCGTGAGGAGGGGAACGGCCATCAGGAGGCGGTTCAGAAGGGACTGTCTGAAAGACAAGGCAAACTGGCCATTTTCCTCCTCAACGGGCCTTCCCTAAATGAGAAGAGCTCCATCCCCTTGGACTTTCTTACTGTTTCTTAGTCCTTTGATAGGGACTGGAACTTCTCTCTTATTTTTCTGTGATTTACACGAACCTCTCCTGCCCGTTTCTCATAGTCTCCATTTTACTATAAACTTGGCGGAGAGCGCCTTTTTCCCTCCGTCTTGCGGACTCTAAGCATCAAATTGGGCTGGACATACACTGGATGCTCCACATACACTGTCCTTTTCCATCTTTTGTCCTCGAGCTGCCTCTGCCCTTTAGAGCTCAGCACCCCTCGCCTTAAAGTCAAACTTGTTCTAGTTCCAGAATACTCTAATAAAAAATAACGCAGGCATTATTCAGCGCCTCATGTATATTGATATACATGTTGTTTCAATCATTCGTTCCTCCCAGCAGCCCCTCAAGGTAGGCACGGTGATCGCCCCCCTTTCCTGCTGAAGACGAGCGGCTTCGGGGAGTCACAGAGAGCGAGCAAATCGCAGAGCTAGGTTCCCACCTGGTTCTGTGTGATTCCAAAGCCTGAGTTCTTTCTACTACCCCCGACTGCCTCTCTCCCTAGAGACTGAGAGCACGGACACTGACAGGAATCAACACTCTGCAGGGTATGGGGGTTCATGGTCAGCCTTGCTCCTGGAGGTGACTGCACAACCCGATGCTGCTCCCTGTCAGGCCGGCTGCTGCGGTCTAGTAACTTCTACTCGGTGGAATAGCGCTCACCTCTTCTGTGTTCACCTTCCTTGCGAGTAGATCTCATTTTCCACAAAGAATGATCAATTTCTGGAGGGCAAGGACTTTTGAACTCCTAGTAGGTGCTAACTAAATATTTCTGATTTGGAGGAATCAGGCAGGGGGGCGGGGTGAAGGGACGCCCCTGGCCTCTGACCTTGGTACCACAGATGCCTCTGGTGGGCTGGACAGTGTTGGGGGAGACGGACCGACATGAAGTCGGCCCTTCACCGAATTTTCCTTTCTTACAATCTTACGTACCACGGCCATCAGGTGTCCCCGAGTCGGGGGGCGGCGGGAGTGTTGGATTTTTGCCCTGTCTCGAGTGGGGTGGGCGAGATAGCTGTCCTCCTCGACGGTGACCTAAAGAGAGGCACTGTGAGTCATGGGCACTCTTCGGAGACTGTCCCAACCTGGCAGCCCCGGTGGCCCGAACCTGCCTGGACCGGGAAACAAACTTGCCCATTAATTGCTTCTGAGAAGATCCAAGGGCAAGGCCCCTACTGCACGGGCGGGGCTCAGGCTGGCCACAGGCCTCATGGAGCATGGAAAGAGGGGTTGGCAGAGAGAGCTAAAGAAGTGTAGCTCGTGGGGGGTAGCAAGTTAAGAGTGGCCCACCCCGAAAGCTGCCCCTTTAAGTGAGTCAAGGTCACTGCCTCCGCCCTCCAGAGGAGCCCCCCCTGACCTCATCCAAGATGCGGTTCTTGGCTCGGGTGATGGCAGAGTTGAGGGCATTGATCCAGGATTCCTTCTCTTCTGGACTCACGGCCAGGAAGATCAGGTTGGGAGCCTGTGAGGGGAAGATTCTTGGTTCAGCCAGCGTTTTAGGGTTGGTACCTCACTATGACAGTGAAGAAATAAGGAATTAGCATCTCATTCTCTCAGACCCGGCTCCCAGGGGGAGAGACATTCTGCTTCCGGAGTCATCCATACAAAATAAGGAGACCAGCCTCTATTCCTAGGAGATGCCACGGCTTAGACGTTGTTTTAGAAATGCCCAAGGAAGAGCTAGGAAGGGTAACGGATAGTAACATGTCATTGGAGATAATTACAGGAGGTCTGATAAATAATAAAGGACAGGCACTAAAATAAAGATCCTTAAATGTCTGAGTAAACAGAAAGTGACAGGAACTTTCCCGAGTCCCCTTCAGACAAGAGAAAGTCGATTCAGAACTTCACCTACCAGGGTACAGGGAAAAGTGATTATCTTCCAAGAGATGTCTGATGTGTGTGTGCGAGAGAGAGAGAGAGAGAGAGAGAGAGAGAGACAGAGAGAGAGAGAGAGAGAGAGAGGGAGAGAGATGCTCTCTGTGGTTGGACAGTTCAAAGGCTGGCTTGCCTGGAGGGAGGGAAATGGCCACGATATTCGAGTTAAATTCCCCATATTCTCGGGCAGGAGGGCAAGCCCAGGGCCTCTGAGCCGAGGGTGGCAGGAGAGAACCCGAAGGGCCGAGGGGGGCCTTGTTCCAGGGGCACGGGGGGCAGGAGCGACGTACCGTGTTGCCCGGCTGCTGGGAGTGGGCGAGAGTAAACTTGCTATGGTTTTTCTTGCTCCTGCTCTTGGATTTCCGGAGCTCCTCACACTTCTCGTAGTCGCTTAGGTCAAACACCTCCTGAATATTTTTCTCATCTTTTACCTGGGGGAGGGTCAGAGGGGAGGTGCTGAGGATAAAATGACCCCATGCCTTCCCCGCCACCCCCCCTCCCCGGACTGTTCATTTAGACCCGAGCTGGGAAGCAGGATAAGCCTAAGGAGAAGGGAGGGAGGACACGTCGGGCCCAAGGCCCACACAGGCCCGACACGGGTCCTGGGCTAGCCCTCAAGCCCCGACTCCTCAGGGCGGTTTCCATGCAAACCCCGCAGCCCCTTAGCCCCAGTCTCTTCAGTTAAGCTCCTGCTTCCAGAGCCCCAGGATGTCTCTCTTCACTCTGACCCTCGTTGTGTCCTTCAAAAGACGAGGCTTACGGCTTACGTGGAGGCTAATAGGTTAATCCCATCATCCTGAAGAAAGCAAGACCTGGATGGCTGTCGATTGCCCCGACAAAAGCAGGGTCAGCATCACGGGAGGTCTCAAGGCAAAGGCCGCCTCTGGTCTCCCCCATCTTATTAAACGTTTACATTGTCGCTTTTTTTTTTTTTTTTAAAGATTTTATTATTCCTTTAAGTAATCTCTACACCCAACATGGGGCTCGAACTCAGAACCCCAAGATCGTGAGTCGCACGCTCCCCTGACTGAGCCAGCCAGGTTTTCTTACCCGACCTGACTCCTTCCTCAAATATGTACTGTTCTTTTTTTTTTTTTTAAAGATTTTTATTTATTTATTAGAGAGTGAGAGACTGAGAATGAGAGGGGAGAAGGTCAGAGGGAGAAGCAGACTTCCCGCAGAGCTGGGAGTCCGATATGGGACTCGATCCCGGGACTCCGGGATCATGACCTGAGCCGAAGGCAGTCGCTCAACCAACTGAGCCACCCAGGCGCCCAAATATGTACTGTTCTAGAGAGAGTCATCGGCCGCCGTCATTTCAGAAGCTTCAGGGCCACAGAAACAGCAGGCCCCTGTGTGGAGTTTGTTCAGACAAGCCGAGAAATACACCTGCCCTTTGCCCTCTGAGCTACCGGGACCCCCCGACTTCGACAGCCACGTAAGTCATCCATCTCTCTCTGGACAAAGATGCGCTCACGCTGTCCCGGGAGGAGGAAATTTCAGACTTGCATTCTGCCCCTTCTTCCCGTGGTTCCTGTTTGAGAGCCTAAGCGCCTTCCCGCCGGGAAGTTCTCCTTCGTGTCTACACTGAGCCCTCCCGGCTCGCAGCGTCTCTCTGGCACCCTTTGCTCCTACAGCCCTTCACTCTCGCCGAATGTCTCACCAGAGACCACGCTTCTCTGACCCCCACCAGCCTCTGCGGAGAGCCACAAAGCAGCTGGCTTCCCCGAAGCAGCTGGCTCCCCGGGGAGCTGGACTCCCGGAAAGCCAGTCATATTTCTGCCAGCGTCTGTTGGAAACCTCTCCGTTGTCTCCCCTGTCCGCTAAGGTGTTCCCCGAAGGCCCAGGACTCTGAAGCTGTGGCTCAAGGACTGTTCTGGTCTGCAAGAGGGGAGGGCCGCGGTCACCGGCCCGGACCCGCAGCCCGGGGTTAGAAAGCCCTTTCGCCCTCTGCCCTTTGAGCCCGGGCTCGGGCTCGGAAGACCCTGGGAATGAGCTGCTTGTGTTTTCCTGGGATGAGAGAGGCAAAGCACCAGTGCTTGGTTCGCTGACACTAAACAAACAGGTAAAAGTAGTCCGGGCTCTCTCCTGGAAGTCGCCCGCCCTCCCCGGCTGGAATTATTTCTCAAGCGCCGAACTGGGAGCTGTGTGCACGCAGGGGGACTTCATCTATCCTCCCAGCGATTCTCTCTTCCAGTCCCCGGCCCGGCTCTGCTCTTGCCTCTGCCTGTCCTTCGGACTTGGACTTGCCGTTGGGGTCAGGGGGCTGACACAGAGGAGGAGGGCTCATCCCACAGACTCGCTGGGGTCAGCGGCGGCCCATACCTCGGCCTGGTGTGGGCTCCCACACGGCTCCTTCCCCTTTCCGGGGTTCCCCGGCTTTGGGCTGCTAAAGTGACCAGAGGCCCGGGAGGATTGCGGGTGGCAGCGGAGGAGATGTCCGCAAGGGGTGTCCGAAAACAATTCCCAGAAACCTGGGGCAGGGAGCGGGGTGATCCTCAGTCCTCCTGTCCTTCTTCCTCACATGGGAGCCTATCAGCAGCCGCCAGAACTTACAGAGGAAAGTGTGTGTGTGGAGCCAGGGCCGAGAGTTCCTTGTTCTGTTTTCCTTATAGGAAGGGAAGGGAAGGGAGAAGGGAAGGGAGGGGAGGGGCGCTATTCTGCCCTGGACACGGCTGACAAGGAGCCTCAGGAAGGAGACGGTGACAGAGGTTAGCCCTTGACAGGCAGCAGTTGGAGAAGGGGCAAGACAAACGGCGGGACGAGGAGGTTCCAGTTCCCACCGAAGACAGACAACTCTGAGACCCCTGGCCTTTCCTCCACCAAATGCCCGAAGTCTCATTTACTGATCATCTAAAGCTAACCCGTCCTTTCCCCTGGGCCCACAGAAAGGGCTTTTCCCTTGCCAAAAAAAGATGCCCTGAACCCAGTTTCCTCTACCAGGAGATCTCCCTGAGATCTAATTTCTGTTCCCATACATCATCCCCATGATCAGAAGGTGCCCTTTGACTGAGGAAAATGACTCATAACAACAAATACAGAAGGATTTCTTTGGTGGGGGTGGGGGTGGGAGATCCTGCCTTTATGAGGAGAAGTAACAAAAAACACTGTTGAGAATGCGAGGGGAGAGGGTTAGGAATATTTTCGGGTTAACACCTAAATTACAAACCTCAGTTTGCATTTAAAAAAAAAAATCTTGGGGCGCCTGGGTGGCTCAGTGGGTTAAAGCCTCTGCTTTCGGCTCAGGTCATGATCTCAGGGTCCTGGGATCGAGCCTGCTTCCTCCTCTCTTTCTGCCTGCCTCTCTGCCTACTTGTGACCTCTCTGTCAAATAAATAAATAAAATATTAAAAAAAAAAAAAGATCTTACTAGAATCTTACTAGATTGTGCTCTGGAGTTCGTGGGGAGGGACAGAATAGAGCCTAGAGTCCTCTGTCTGCTTTACCCTAAGTCCAGGCCCGCCGCGGCATGGGAAGGGGCTCCAAAGGAGAGGAGTCCTAACGGTAGGCTTGTTCCCACTCCTCCTGTGCTCTTCTCAGCAGGGGGCAGCGGGCCCCATGACCGGTCAGATGCTCCTGACTCATGGGACACCCAGCCCTGGAGGCTGAGGTCATTCCATCCTTCCCCCGTCTCCGTCTCCGTACTCCTTCCTCCACAATCAGGGAGCACGCACGCTCTTTCCCTCCCAGACTCTGTTCATCGGACAAATACAAACAAGAAAAGAGGTCTTGTTCCCTCTCCTCTTTCACCGTTCTCACGGGTCCCCTTGACGTGTGGGAAGTTCTCCCTGATGGCTCACCCGCGTTTCCTGCCATTATGAAGTTCGGGGAAGACAGGAGATACGCTTTGACCCTTGATCGTTATTATTATTTTTTAAACTGGAAAGCCAGCAAATGGTGGAAAAACCTTCTGTAGGATTTGGGATGGGGTGGAAGTAGTCCTTAAAAAGAAATCCTTCTAGGGCGCCTGGGTGGCTCGGTTGGTTAAACGACTGCCTTCGGGTCAGGTCATGATCCCGGAGTCCCAGGATCGAGTCCCATATCGGACTCCTGGCTCTGCGGGAAGTCTGCTTCTCCCTCTGACCTTCTCCCCTCTGATTCTCAGTCTCTCTCTCTCTAGTAAATTAAAAAAAAAAAAAAAAAGAAAAGAAATCCTTCTATCAAAGCCTTCTCTCACCGCCGTCCATCACCAAGTTCCCAGGTTAGCGTAAAACTGTCAGATCGAAACACCCAGAAAAGGGAAGGCTCGGGCCGGGCACAGCTCAGCTCTCCCCTACTCGCCTAGGTACTCATTCTGTTCAGATGAATACTTTTTCTCTAGGACTGCGCATGTGTCTGTTTCAATACCATAAAAGGATTTATTTACCTAAATATAGTCTACTGCAGAAAGCAGAAGAGGTTAGAACTCAGGGTGGACTTCCCAGTTAGGCCTGGTGGGGGGTGGGGTGGGGGACACAGGGTTGGGGGAGGAAGGGCCACCCAACCAGGGGAACACAGCACAGTCTCCTAGCCTAATGCGGACACAGCCTCAGAAGCAGGGACTGGAATGACTTCCAACTCCTGGAGGGCAATGTCAGTTTCTCAGGTGTAACTGATCTCAAGAAACAGAGATAAGAGGGAGAAGAGTGCGGATTCAGTGATCTGGGCTCAGGTTCTGAATGTGGACTGTGGTTTTAACTACATTTTAACTACTCGGGACAGACAGGGGTTCCTGACTCCATTTGTCTGCTTTCTGATACAAATGGGGGAAGTTAGGAAGAGGGTGGAGAATGAGTTCCTTGCTGTTACTTTTTTTTTTTTTTTTTTAATGGAGTGGGAAGCATACTGGTTAGGAATGTTGGCTTCAACAGAAATAACTACCACTCATAGATACTGTGCCTGAGGTCATATGAGACTGACCCAGGGTTGTGCACGTGTTTTCTGCGGCTGGGGCAGCTGCACTTGTGATATGACCTGCAAATGCCCCCTCCCCCATCCCCCCCTCCCAGACAAGAAAGAGGAGGTTAGCTGGCTTGGGGTAGGGGGACAGGAAGGGGTGAAGAAGAAGCTGAACAGAGTTTTTCAGCAGCTGGGGCAAAGAAAAAAAAAATCCTACCTTCAGCTAGCTGCCAGGATAGGGTAGCAGGCAGCAGGGGACACTTAGAACTTTGGGGACCCCTTGGGAGGGGGGTTATCGTCCCTGTCGGAAAGGTGTTTGCAAGGCAAAATCATTAAGTTAAGATACACGCTCAACTTTCGAATTCTTACTCGGGGCTTCTGGAGAAAGGGTGACCTTTCTCTGCAGATCTGATGGGGTAGGGACCAACCCAACTGCTGAACTTGCTTCTGGAACAAAATGGGGGGGGGGCGAGGGAAGGGGAAGACGGAGGTAGGGGAGTCCCCTGTGGAGGGACAAAACGGGGGATATGAGGAAACGGGGACAGAGGCGGCAAAGGGCACCTACCTCCTTGTCAGAGACGTACAGCTGGTCCCCCTTCAGCACCACATAACGGTTTTTCCAGATCTCCCTGAATATCCCTTTCCCGCAGAATTTCCGGACCCAGCCGACCTTCTCGGGCGGTGCGGACGGATGGTTGCCATCCTGAAGCCCCTGGCCCAGGGCAAGAGCAGAAGCTTCGGTTAGGTGGCTGTCGCCTTCTCCTCGTCTCGCTCCGGCCCTCACGACCCCCCTCGGCTCCCCGGTCCCCGGCTTTCCCGTGACCGCCCCCCAACCCCCAAGAGGCTGGACTCAGGGCGCCCCGCGCTCGCTCCCCACTTCTCGGAAGGTTTTCACTCTGGGCAACTCTCCCCCCCGCCCCCCGCCCCGCTGCCCTCCCGCTTCGCCCACATAAACAACTCCAAGTGCGAGAGGAGGGGGCTCCGGGGCCCGGCCTGGGCGGAGGGTGGCCTCCGGCTGGCCGCCAGGTCCCCCGCCCCCTCCCGCAGCCTCGGTCCCCGCCGCGCCGGGATGAACGGCATTTTATTTTATTTCTCATTGTCTCGGGGCCGCAGCCGCGCGCACGCAGGCGGCGGCCGCCCGGGGGAGGGGGCGCGGGGGGCGGGCGCAAAGTGAGCCAAGTCCAAGCCCCCGGCCCAAGTCCGCACACAAAAGCCCCCCGGCGCGGCGCCGGGGGCCGCGGGGCCGGGGTCCTCGGAGCGGCGTGCGGCGGGCGCACTCACCCTCTTGGTGGAATTGTTCTTCTTCATCGTTCCGGGTGGGCGCGGGCGCGGGGGGGAAGGGGCCGGCTGGCGGAGCTGCCCCCCGCCGCCGCCGCCGCCGCCGCTCCTCCCTCCCTCTCCCGGACTCTCCCCTTCTTTGTAGCTCCGGTTACACTAAAGGCCGGCCTCCCTCGCACTCGCACACACACGCACGCCCGCTCCCCGCCCCTCGGCGCCCTCCATCCCGGCGCCCACGCGGCCCGGGCCCCCGCGCGCCCCCGCCGCCAGCTCCCCGGCCCGGCGCGCTGTGGGCGGCCCGGCCCGCGCCCCGCGGTTCCATCCGCGGGCCCGCTGACGTTGCGAGTTCAGAATAAAGGGCGAATCGCGGAGCCGGAGATGGTGCGCTCCCCCACCCCCCCTCCTTTGTTTCTGACTCGCCGAGGGTGAAGAAGACAGACCTAAACCCCGCCGGAGAGCGCGGCTCCCGGGGAGGTGGGGAGGCGCGGGACCCACGCTCGCACCTGCGGCCGCAGCCGGGGGTGGAGCCGGAGTCGGCGACCCGCCCGACCTGCCCGGGCGGCCCGCGGAGGCGGCTGGAACGGATAATGGAGAGAGATGTAGCAAGACCGAGAGAACCTAGATCGAGACCGTCTCCTTCCCAAACACGAAACAAAAACAAGAGCGGGAGGTGGGAGGGCGCCCGCCTTACCGAGAACCGGCATCTGGAATTCACACTCCCTGGGTGGTGGAGATAGCGGCCTGCGTAGGTCAGGTGGTGGGGAAAAGTTTTCTGTGCCCTGAGGAGGCGGGTATGGATGGGTAGGGGCGCGCGTGGGGAGTGGGGTTCGTATCAATCCACATTGCTACCAGTTTACCAAGCCTCAGGCCTTCTTGGAGCCTCCTGAGTATGAAGTGGATATACGTGTGATCTCCACTGCACATAGAGAGACGTGAGACTCGGGATGGCCCAGGGAAATGCAGACACACACGGTAAGTACTGGCAGGAGAACATTTCTCCGTCTCCAAGGCCATTGTCCAGAGTACCATGTGGCTTTAAATATAAGCTCCAGGTGAGGCTTAAACTTCCTGGGTAGCTCTTCCTGCTGCCCTCACCTGGCAACAAGTGGAGGGAAGGGCTTCGTGCCCGAGGATGCCCTCACTGGGGACACCTCTGCCGATGCCTCCTGCACCAGCCCTGCCTCGGAGCTGACGGACCAACATCTTAGTAACTTCATTATTTCCCAGTACATCTTTAAAGGGAGATGGGGAGTCAGGAAACCCAGGTTTGGGTACCAGTTTCATCATCACTACTTTGTGGCCTTTGGTCAAGTCACTGACTTTTTTTTTTTTTAATTTTAATTTTAGATTTTATTCATTTGACAGAGGAGCAGGGAGAGAGGGACAAGCAGGCTCCACACTGAGCGCAGAGCCCTGTGTGGGGCTCCATCTCACAGCCCTGAGATCGTGACCTGAGCGGAAACCCAGAGTCCGGCGCTTAACCCACTGAGCCACCCAGGCACCCAAATCACTGAATTTCGTCAGGACTCTGTTCCTCAACATATTAAATGGTGAGGGATGAACTGCCAATTCCATCACAAGGAAAGTTAGTGGAATATAGGAGATGACCTGGGGAAGTCCTATGAAAATCCTCAAGTATTGCCCTCTAGGGCTAATTACTGAACAATAATAAGACACATCGCCTGGCATACGGTAGACCTGCAATAACCACAAAATGAATATAGATCCCGGGCACACAAGAGCAGGGAAAAGGAAGAATTCTTCTTTTCTGGAGGTGTCTCAAGATAAAAGAAAATATTGGCCAATTTTGTGGTTTCAGGATTGGGGTGCTCTTAGCTTTTTCTGACATCTGTCAAATGAAGGAGGGGCTTTTCTCTTTTCCCAGTCACCCCCTTTCCTCCTAATCCCAACGATATCCCTCTTAACCTCTTTTCCCATAGTAATTAATTCCTCTGTTTTCGACTGATACAGACATTTATCCTTTCAAAGTGCTCTTATGTATCATTTCTTTAAATCTTCAGTGCCACCTTGTGAGGTATATAGAATAAATATTACTCCCACTTGGAAAATGAGGAAACTCCATGGCCAATCAATCCACTTGTCCAAGTTCACACAGCAAGTGACTGGCGAAATGGATTAGAATCCAGGTGTTCTGACTCCAGTCCACCGTTTAGGCTTTGTACGCACGTGCGTGTGTACACACACACACACACACACTCACTCCTCTCCTCTTCCACCATCTCTATTACTCACTCCTTGTTGAAAAAGGGCTTTAAAAGGAGTCAGAAAATCCTGGCTATCTTCATAAATGAGGAAGCAAAATGTCCCAGGGTACTGGGGAGGAAAAAAAGCGGGCACGCTCTTTTGAGGGCTTGCTGGCAGGCGAATGAGAGCGGTTTGATTTATATATAGTTTAAATACATTTTGGCTTATGGGAGGAGACAAGCGATTCATGATTTGCCCCATCTTCCTCCTTTCTCCTCCTTTGAAAAGTCAACGAATATTTGAGTGTCTGCTGTATACACAAGTGGGGTCCTTGTGCTGGAACTTTGGGGAACATCAGGCAGAGGGACTGCTAAAATACCAGAACCCTCCCGAGAAATTTTCAGATTCCAGAACAGATGCATGTGGGCTGGAGAACTTTTGCTGCCTATTTGCTCCTGAAGATGTTACATAAATCTCTGGATTTTGCTCTCACTAACCTGCACCGCTCCTCTGTCTTCTCTTAGGGTCCCGCCCCTACCTCCCCTCGCTTTGCCTCCCGTGCCCGTTACTTGCACCCCTTTCCCTGGGCCATGCTCCCCCCGGGCCTGTTCTTCAGCTGACTTCTCTCTCACCAGGTGAACCTCATGGCATCTGAATTGGGATCTTCGACTTGGAACTGTGTCCAAGGACCAGTTCTTAAGCGGGAAATCTCAGAGTGAGAATTTACAGGTGCTTTTTTTTTTTTTTTTTTTTTTACACGTTGTCACAGCACTGTCTCCTCAGTGAACTTGACACCATCACACACATAAGCCACAAAGACGACTCAAGTTTCTCTCTTTGGTGGAGCGAAGATACTGGGAGGACTCGTGATGGGGTTCCCTCCCTGATGGCATCTCCGTGAGTAAGACACAACTGCCAGCAGCTTCATTCTGCACTTGACGGTTTCAGAAGCCACTCCCACCATGTAAGGGAGGAAGAAAGGAGCTATCAGCCATAGGATTGTGAGCTGCTGTCTGCAAGTTTGCCGGGCAAAAACTGCTGTCCTAACGGTTGGTTAGCTAAAAACAGTGCCCTGGCTTTGTAGAGTAAGCGGGACATTTGACGAGGGCATTTCGATCTACGGGAGAGAGGTCATTACAAGCACATAAGACTTCAAGAAAAATGCTGTTTTATAGGGTAAAAATAAAGGGCCACTAATAATGGGATCGCTCTGTAAATCTAAAAAACATTAAGTCTTTGGGGCATCTGGGCGGCTCGGTTGGTTAAGCACTGGACTCTTGACTGTGGCTCAGGTGATGATCTCAGGGTCATGAAATCGTGCCCTGATCTGGGCTCTGCGCCCTGGGCGTGCAGCCTGCTTGGGGTTCTCTCCGTCTCCCCTAACCCCTTCTGCAACTCATGTGTGAGCATGCCGGCTTAGCTCTAAATATATATATATATATATATATATATATATTTAAGTATAAAAAATGTATGTAAGGGGTGCCTGGGTGGCTCAGTTGTTCGGCATCTGCCTTTGGCTCAGGTCATGATCCCAGAGTCTTAGGATCGAGCCCCGCATCGGGCTCCTTGCTCAGCAGGAAGCCTGCTTCTCCCTCTCCCACTCCCCCTGCTTCCTCTCTCGCCATGTCTCTCTCTGTCAAATAAATAAAATCTTTTTAGAAAAATGTAAGTCTTTGATCCTTAATAAAGAAACGCCAACTTTTTTTTTTTTTAAAGATTTTATTTATTTATTTGACAGAGAGATAGAGAGCACAAGTACAGGAGCAGCAGGCAGAGGGAGAGGGAGAATCAGGTTCTCCGCTGAGCAAGGAGCTAGCTCAACGCGGGGCTCGATCCCAGGACCCTGGGATCACGACCTGAGCCAAAGGCAGCTGCTTAACTGACTGAGCCACCCAGGGGCCCCAAAAATGCCACCTGCTGGCATCAAAATTCTTGAGGGTAAGGGTCACTTTGTACACTTCTTGGTATTCTTAGTTGAGTAGGCACAATGGAAGCAGGCAAATAATAGGAGGAATGGTATAAGAAAAGTCTCTGTTCCCTCTTTTTTTAAAGATTTATTTTAGTGAGGGGCGCCTGGGTGGCTCAGTCGTTAAGCATCTGCCTTCAGCTCAGGTCATGATCCCAGGGTGCTGGGATCGAGCCCCGCATCGGGCTCCTTGCTCAGCAGGAAGCCTGCTTCCCCCTCTGCAACTCTTCCTGCTTGTGTTCCCTCTCTCACTATGTCTCTCTCTGTTGAATTAAAAAAAAAAAGATTTATTTTAGCGTGAGCAATAGAGGGCGCGTGTAGGGGGAGGGGCAGGGAACCTCAAGCAAACTCCTCGAGTGGAGAGCCCAAGGCCAAGCTCCATGCCTGGACCCTGAGATCATGACCTGAGCTGAAACCAAGAGTTGGTTGCTTAACTGACTGAGCCACCCAGGCGCCCTGAGAAGTCTCTGTTCTTATTCTTCTTATTCCAAAGTTATCTTGCCAAGAGGAAGGGAGGCACAGGTAATCCTGCTTGGAGGGAGGTTTCTGTTTATTTGAAAAAACTATGTAACTCATAAAATGCTGCAATTAAAATAATGTCTCCCTAAATGAAGGCAGTCTCCCTTTTTTATCATAAAAAAGGGGAAACATTTTTTTAAATGTACCTAAAGTGACCCACACAAAAAAGAATTTAGATTTTAGCTCTTAGCTATAATATAGACATAGTTTTAAAGGGCTTCACATGAGTGTGAGTTAAATAAACCACGGAGAAAAGGGAAGGGGAATGGGGAAAAGGGAGATGGATAGAAAGACCTTTATTTTTTCCCTTATTCCTTGAGCTCCTGATGAGTGAGTGCAGTGGGAGGGGGGACGGGAGTCCGATCTTTCTGTATACTGATTTTGTATCCCCAGGTTGGAGATAGGAATCAATATTATTATCTATTATTAGTGTTTGCAATGTTCTAAGTGCTTTATATGTACTATCTAATCCTTATGATCCTATGAGGAAGATATTTTATTGCTCTCATTTTTAAAAAAAGATTTATTTTAGAGAGAGTGTGTGTGGGCAAACAGGGAGAGGGGCAGAAGGAGAGGAAGAGAGAGAGAAGCAGACTCCCCATCGAGCACGAAGCCCAACGTGGGGCTCAATTTCAAGACCTTGAGATCATGACCTGAGCTGAAATCAAGAGTCGGGTGCTTAACTGAGCTCCCCCAGGCCTATTGCTCATCTTAGAGATGAGGACGCTGAGCCACAAGGAGACTAAACGGCATTCCCAAAGCCTGATAACTGTGACAGATTCGAACTCAGGCTATCGAACTCAGCATAGAATATTTTATGTTCGACATAAAAAGAAGGTTAAAAAATATATATAAAGGGCTTACAGAGGACCAGGGAGGGATTGTGCTGTGCTGTTTTTGCTTAGGATTGGAGGATGCCGTAACTTCCTGGCATTAGTGACCTCCCCACGTTCCACTGCTTTCAAGAGAATGGAAATCGACACCAGAATTTATCATTTGCCTTGACATACTTTAAATACCCTTTGGATAGAAGCAATGCCTTCTCTCTGTTTGATGTAAAGCCAACTCATGCCTCATCTCGTGAATCCCCAGAGTTATTAACCCCAAAGAAATAAAAACGTGTATCTTTTCACAAAATGGATTTTTATTATAGTCATACATGGTTTCTCAGTGCCACAGAAAACTGCAATGTAGGAACAATTTTTTGATGGTTCTTTACAGAAACATGATGAGTTTTCAAAAAATGAAGTGTGCCGGAATGTGGTTAATGAAAAGTAAAAGGGGTCAAGAGAAGAGAGGACGCGTAGCGTGAGCATCGAATGATTACTTTTTAAACTCCCCTGGGCTCTGATAGCCCTTTTCTCAAGTCTGATCCCGCCAAAATTCGCCAGAAACCGAAGTGATTGTGCTGTCAAGTGCGAGGGATACCTTTGTTTGTTTGATAAGGAAACCACGAGAAAAGTGGGTTGGAATGGGCACAGACTTATTCTCAGCTCATCGCTGGGGGTCTTGGTGTCTCTGTCAATAATAGTTCAGGAATTAGCAGGTTACTTGGAGACGGGTTATAACGACAAGCACAAAACCCAAGGCTCTTCTCCAACACCTCTGGTCAGCGGGGAAAGCCGGCAGCGAGGCCAGAGGGGAAGTCACGCCATTCTCTTCACCTCGCCATCACCATTTCATCTTCTGCTTGCTGACCTCGATGTCACCTGAGAGCTCTCCCGGCTTCGGCTGTGCAGTCCGGAAGCCAGAACTTCCTCTAGGAAACTGAGCAGCAGATTGGAGGTTACTCAAAGGAGGGGGGGGGGGAAAGCATCTCCAAAAATAGAATATCTTGCTCATGACATGTAACTGGATAAAGGATATCATGATTAGTGTGCAAGAAGTACTGGTCTGCTATTGGGTGCAGAAGAGAAGCATCAGGTGAACATTCAAACTTCCAGACTAGAAGGAACGCCCCTCACTGCTTTTCCCCAGGGTTCTGTGTGTGTGTGTGTGTGTGTGTGTGTGTGTGTGTGTTTTTAGCACTAAACCTGTAAGATCTGTTAAGGCTGAGATTTCCAGTTTGAAATTCCTAGTTAGGAACCCAATTTTTGAAAAATTTTATCTATTGATATATATTTATTTTAGAGAGAGGGTGGAAAGAGAGAGAGCACAAGAGGAGAAGGGGAGGGAGAGGGAGGGGCAAAAATCTCAAGCAGACTCTAGGTTGAGTGTGGGAGCCTGATGCAGGGCTGGATCTCACGACCCCGAGATCATGACCGGAGCTGAAATCAAGAGTCAGACGCTTAACTGACTGAGCCCCCCCTCCCCGCCCCGGGGCCTCGGAACCCAGAATTTTTAAAGGCAAGGCTACCGTATTAACTGAGAACGTGTTACATCAGCACCTCCTATTTGACTCTTAAAATGGCCTCAGAACGTGGACTGTGCCTCTAGTCTCCTCCTTAGCAGGGCGACTCTGCAAAGTGACACCAGACTTGATTTTTTCTAAAACGCAGATGATCGCCTACTGCATACTTTCACCGCGTCAGCTTGAAAACCTTCCTTTTGCCTATGGGACAATGTACAGATTGAAATTCAAGGCCCTTCACAATGTATCCTCATAGTTAACCAACACTTGTATTTACTTTGTTCCTGCCAACCGTTTTAAGCCACGTGTATGTGCATAGGTACGTGTCAACGAGATGCTATTTCCCTCGTTTGAAAGATGACGGAACCAAGCTATAGCGGTGAAGTGCTTTGCCAAGTTCACCGCAGCCGGTAAGTGGCTCAGCCGGCTCTGGAACCCGCGCCCCCGGGCACCGCGCACGGGGCCGCTCGCGCTCAGCCCCTCGCTCTCCCCCAAACACCCCGTGAGTTTCCCTCCCGAACGCGATGCTCGCATGTCCTGTGTCTGAAACGCCAGCCCTTCTCTGTCTGATGAAATCCTTTTTATCCTTTAAGGCTGAGGATTAAAAGCCACCTTTTCTGTGACGCCTTCTCAGACTCCTTGAGGCTGGACGGATCCCTCCCATCGCTGTAACTCTCTTTGTTCTCCCGCTATTTTTGCTCCCTGTTCTGACGCGTCATGTCCTCTCCCTATTACTGCCGCTGCACTAGACCGTGTGCTGCTCAGGGCGGGTCCAGGACTCCCTCAGCTTGGATCGCCAGGGCTTAGCACATAGGCTGGTACCTAGTAGGGCCCCACTAGCGGTGTACTGAGTAAACGAACTCATCAAAATAGCTGAAGTTGAGCGTCCAGCTCTTGGTTTCGGCTCAAGTCGTGCTCTCACAGTCGTGGGATGGAGCCCCGAGTTGGGCGCTGCTTCAGATTCTCTCTCCCTCCTGCTCACTCTCTCTCTCTTTCTCGCTCTCAAATAAATAAAATCTTTAAAAAAAAAAAAAAAAAAAAAGATAAAATAGCCACATGTTGGCCAGAGAGCCTTCGCTTTGATACGGGAGTCTGGGGACAGTGTGGTAAGTGCCACTCTTGGGAGACAGGCCCGTAGCAGAGGGCGGCAGGGGTGACCAGGTACCTTATCATCACTGCTGTTTTGCAGTTTTAGGCCTGGCGGATTCTGGACTTGGAGGACTTAAATTCCAAATTCCTTTGGAGAAGAAAAAAAAATGATGAGGTAGAGGGAAAGGAGTAGAAGCTAAATTTATTTGTTCCCCCATTGAAATCCAGGCACCTCTGTGTGGCCTGGTTTTTTGGCCAGTTAGACTGGAGACACTTGGAGGGCAGAAAACAAATGTCGGGAAATGAGGCAGCATTGCTTTTTTGAAAGATAACACGAGAAGTCTTTGATTGGTGACTTACAGTAAGAATGAAACAAATGTGCTGGGAAACCCTACAGGAATTTTCCAGGTGATCTTTGCTTCACTTCAGGCTCTGCTACCAGTGCGAAGAAAAAAAGGAACTTCACCGAAATTATGCTTCAAGATCCTCCTCTGTGTATCAACAAGACCCCACATTCTTGACGGCAAAGAGAAAATACTATTTATATTTGCCAAGTCTAATTTTGTTTCCTAGGGCCATTGTGACTTTTTAAAAAGTATCTATTTGAGGACTTTGATGAGTCACTGCAGAGTGCTTTAAAAATTATGGGCAATGAACATATTGGTATCTGTACCCCAAATTTAGACTATGTTTAAAAACACAACAAAAGAATGATTTTAGTTTCCTAGCTTTTTTTTTTTCGTACATCATTAGTTTCTGATGTAGTGTTCACTGATTCATTAATTGCATATAACACCCAGTGCTCGTTACATCCAGCACCCTCCTTCATTTCCATCACCCCGTTACCCCATCCCCCTACCCCCTCCCCTTCCACAGCCTTGAGTTTATTTCCCAGAGTCAAGAGTCTCTCACAGTTTGTCTTCCTCTCTGATATCTTCCCATTTGGTTTTCCCTCCCTTCCCCGATTCAGGGACTCTTAGAGGTAGAGACACAATCACAACTCAGTGTGAGACAACAGATAAATGAAGATTCCACCAGGAGCTAACCAAGGGGGTTAACGCTACTGCTTATCTTGTTCGTGTTGTCATGTTCCCAACTTTACGGAGAGAAGGAAGGTGGGCAGGAAAAAAGCCCTGATTTTATTTTTTTTGTTAATTTATTTATTTAGAGGCGGGGAGAAGCAGAAGGAAAGGGAGATAATCTTAAGCAGGTGCCCAACATGGAGCCCGAGGTGGGGCTCGATCTCACAACCCTGAGATCATGACCTGAGCCAAAATCAAGAGTCCGTTGCTTCACCAACTAAGCCACCCAGGTGCCCCAAAAGCCCCGATTTTAAGAAGTCAACCTCAAGGGGCGTCTGGGTGGCTCAGTAGGTGAACCGTCTGACTCATGATTTTCGCTCAGGTCATGATCTCATGGGTCATGACACTGATCCCGGTCTGGCCCTGTGCTCAGCATGGTAGTCTGAGACTCTCTCCCCCTTCCTCTCCCCCAACGCCCATGTGCATACACACTCTCTCTCAAATATATAAATAAATCTTTAAAAAAAGTCAACCTCAAAAACTTTTTTTTTTTTAAAGATTTTATTTATTTATTTGACAGAGAGAAAGAGATCACAAGCAGGCAGAGAGGCGGGGAGGTGGGAACAGGCTTCCTGCTGAGCAGAGAGCCCAATGCAGGGCTCAATCCCAGGACCCTGAGATCACGACCTGAGCCAAAGGCAGATGCTTAACCCACTGAGTCACCCAGGTGCCCCCAACCTCAAAAACTCTTGCATTGGAAAAAGAAGTTTTTCACTTTTCAGGCTTTGGTAAGGAACTACAGATTAACACTTAAAAGATTTTAGATTTTAATTATTAAAGTAATTGAGTTCAAAAACTGTGCTCCTAAACAAAGCTATATAAGACTATCTATCTATCATCTATATCTTTCTCTTTTTTCACTATATCCCACAGATAGAAATTTATATGTGAGTTTCTTAATAATAAAAAACCAAAGACACCAAAGGAAGCTAGAGTCAAATGCGAAGCGGTACAATGAAACAAAATGAATGGAATTTATAGGAAGCAGGAACCTAGAAAAAGACCTTCTGGAAAAGAATGAGAAAAAAAAAACCAAACCCAAATATTCGCCTTACTGGAGTAATAATCTTCTAATTACAGCCAGACACTTAGCTGGAGATGCCGGAAGATAGCAGTGGGTGAGAGAGAAGGATACGATAGAGCATTTACTAGCCCGGAACATGACGAGTCCTCTCAATTTCTACCGCTTACAGCGGTCAGAGCTGCCATTGTATCTCATATGTCTTTGCTTTAGCACATACTATTCCCTCCGCCTGGAAGGCAGCAGCCCTCTGGAACTTTATCTGAACTGTGCATCTGTTACAACTCAACTCTCATATCATTAATCCTCTAGGAATTTATTTGTCTCCATGTCTTTTTCCTACATAAGCCTACGAGCTTTTTGAGGACACAAGTAATACATGAATACATTGTTTTGGGGAAAGTTTTAAATAGTACACATAGAGCTCAAGTCTCCCGGATCTTTCTTCTCCCCACTGCTCTTTCCAGAGGTAACAATTGGATTAACACGTATTTATTAACTGCCTACTATGTACCAGGCCATGTTCTAGAAGCTGTGAATACAGCAATAAGCAAAGTAAAAAAAAAAAAAAAAAAATTCTTCCCTCATGGGATTTATCTTTCACTGGGAGAAGGGGAAGATAAATGAAATTAATAAGTAAAATGTAATAATAACGCAACAGTAATAATAATGGTGAGCTCGTCTCACTGCTTGTGAGGTTCTCATGAGATAAAAACTATCCCACTTTACAAAGAAAGTGAGGCCTAGAGAAGCCAAGGTCTTACATCTTGAAAGTGACAGAGTCGGGATACAAACTGGGGCAATCTGCCTTCAGAGTTTGTTCTCCTAAGCACGATGCAGCACCGCCTCTCTACAGCACGTGAGATGAAGAAAGCGCTATGCAGAAAAACACAGCAAGTTTGAAAGACAGTTGGAGGTGGGGGTGTGAGATTTTATGTCTTGGGGTCAGGGGCGCCTGGGTGGCTCAGTGGGTTCAAGCCTCTGCCTTGGGCTCAGGTCATGATCTCAGGGTCCTGGGATCGAGCCCTGAATGGGGCTCTCTGCTCAGTGGGGAGCCTTCCTCCTCTCTGCCTGCCTCTCTGCCTACTTGTGATCTCTCTCTCTCTGTCCAAAAAAAAAAAAAAATCTTTGAAATCAATCAATCAATCAATCAATCAATGCTGGGGTCAAGGAAGGCCTCACTGAGAAACTGATATCTGAGTCAAGAGCTGAACGGGGCAAGGGAAGATATCTGGGGGAAGGACAAGTGCAAAGGGACTGAGGCCTGGCGTGTTCAGGGGACAGAGAGGAGGCTAGTGTGGCTGCAGTGAAGGTATTGGGTAGTAAGAAATAAGACTGGAGATGTTAAGGAAGGGGATGGAGGGGAGCGTGAAGATGAGATCACATGAGGCCTGGTAGCTTACTGTAAGGATTTTGATTTTTACTTTGAGTAAGACGGGTAACACCTGGAGGCTTTTGTGCAGCGATGAGACTGTAGGGTTAAGGGTGAGGCAGTTGTAACAATCCAGGTGGGAAACGGTGGTGTCCCGGACCAGGACAGCAGTAGTGAGAGGGTGTCAGATTCTAGACATATTTTGAAGGAAAGGATCGTAAGATTTACTGAAGAATCACGAGGTAGGTGTGAGAGAAACAGGGCAGTCAAGAAAACACCAAGGGTTTTGGCCTAAGCAACTAGAAGGATGGATATGCAATGAACGTGTTTAGGATCGTGTTTAGAAAAGGGAGGCTTGGTCAGATCATACATCATTTCAGAGGCTTGGTCTTGATCATGTTAAATATGGATAATTAGACATTCGAATAGAAGTGTCAAGTAGATAGCTGAATCTACAAATCTGGAGTTTGAGGGAGAAGTTCAGACTAGAAACACTGGTTCTTAATGGGGAGGGGAGTGAGAGAGATGTGATTTTATCCCCCCAGGGACACTTGGCAAGGCCTGGATACATTTTTGGTTGTTGAAACTGGTGGAATGCCAATGGCACCCGCTGTGTAGACGTCAGGGACGTTGCTGAACATCCTACAATGCACAGGACATTTACTACAGCAAAGAATTATCTGGTCCCAAACACTAATAGTGCCGAGGCTGAAAAACTCTGGATGAGAGATATAAATATAGGAGTCAGAGCAGACAGATTTGAAAGCCATGAGTCTGGACGAGATTGCCAAGGAAGTGGGTATAGATAGAGAAGAGAGGTGGTCAAAGGACAGAATTCCAGGGATTCCAAAGATAGGCGAAATGAACCAAAGTGACAGAGAAGGAACGGCCCAGCCAGGTAGGAAGACCAGGAGACTATTGTTTCTGGAAGCTAAGAGATAAAGGTGTTTCCAAGGGAAGAGACGGATTGAACGCTGCTGACAGGTCAGGTAAAATGAGCGCTAAACGTTGACTCTGGGTTTAGCCGTGTGGAGGTCCCTGGGGGCCACAGTAAGAGTAATTCTGGACAGCGATGGGAGTGAAAGGCTAAGCAGAGCAAGGCTTAAAAGAATATGCGGGTTCAAGAGAAAATGTAAGGAGAGGAATCAGAGACTATGATTAGAAACTGTTCTTTAAGAATTTTTGCTCCAAAAGAGAACAGAGAAATGATACGGAACCTGGAAAAAGATAGGAGGCTAATAGAGGGTTTTTAAAGGTGTATGTGGGGGGAAGTCAGTATGTTTCTATGCTTGTGTGAATGATCCACTAACGTGGGAAAAGCTGATTGAGGAGAGAGGAGTCAGTGTAGAGTGGGATCTTGGAGTAGGCGAGGGGTGAGACCTGGTGCCGATGTCAGGGGCTGAGCTAGGCTACGAACACTGGCCCCAGCGGATGGGACAGATGGCAGTGAGAGCTTGGGGAGTTCTTTTCTAATGGCTTCGCTTACCAGTTAATGTACATCTTGAGTAATATCTTTTTGATCTGTGTATCCGCAATAAAAAATAGATGCTAAATTTAGAGTTTAGAGTTTGCTGAGTGAACATTGGAATCAGATTCATATTTCCACTTTATTTTATTTTATGTATTTGAGAGAGAGAGAGAGAGAGAGAGAGAGAGAGTGCATGAATGAGAGAGCACAAGCAGGGGGAGCGGCAGAGGGAGAGGGAGAAGCAGGCTCCCCGCTGAGCAGGGAGCCCCAGGCGGGACATGGTCCTGGGACTTGAGGATCATGACCCGAGCCAAAGACAGATGCTTAACCAACTGAGCCACCCAGGCACCCCCAGATTCATATTTTTTTAAAAAGTTAAGACCTCATCTTAAATATCACCTGTCATGCTAAACATTTCCTAAATATCCAACGGCAATTTTATCAGGAGCAAGGAAAACCACTGGCATTCAGCACCGATGTCTGAAAATAGTAGGGATCTTACACACGGCTCTTTCCTGGATATATGATTTACCCACAAGGAACTTCTTATTCCTCAAATGTGCTCTTCCTCTTTTTTTTTTTTTTTCTTGAAGTTCCTGTCCTTAATTTTGCGGTTCCTCAGCCCTGACTGCTCTTTCCATGGAAATCCAACTTATTCTTTAAGCGCTAGCTCAAATGCTATCTCCTCTGTGGAAAGTATTTCCCAATTACTTTGCCTGAATTATTTCTATTTAGGACACATTTTACTTAAGTTACAGGTATTAACACTTCTCAAAATTAAAAAAAAAAATTAATAAACATATAATGTATTATTAGTTTCAGAGGCAGAGGTCAGTGATTCCTCAGTCTAGTAACACACAGTGCTCATCACATCACGTGCCCTCCTTAATGTCCATCCCCCAGTTACCCCAATCTCCCTACTAATCTCCCCTCCGGGAACCTTCCGTTTGTTTCCTAGAGTTAAGAGTCTCTTAAGAGTCTCCCCCTCTCTGATTTCGTCTCGTTTTATTCTTCCCTCTCTTCCCCTATGATCCTCTGTTTTGTTTCTTAAATTCCACATATAAGAGAGATCATAATTTTCTTTCTCTGATTGACTTATTTTGCTTAGCATAAGCACCCTTCGCACCCTCTAGTTCTTTTTTTTTTTTTAAGATTTTATTTATTTATTTATTTGACACAAAGGGATACAAGTAGGCAGAGAGGCAGGCAGAGAGCGAGGGGGAAGCAGGCTCCCCGCTGAGCAGAGAGCCCGATGCGGGGCTCAATCCCAGGACCCTGAGATCATGACCTGAGCCAAGGGCAGAGGCTTTAACCCACTGAGCCACCCAGGTGCCCCTAGCACCCTCTAGTTCTAACCATGTCGTTATAAATGGCAAGATTTCATTTTTTGATGGCTAAGTAGTATGTGTATATGTGTGTGTGTGTGTGTATACATATATGTATGTGTGTGTATATACATTGGGGTACAGGTGCCCCTTCGGATCACTACATTTGTATCTTTGGGGTAAATGCCCAGTAACACTTCTCAAATTTTTGTATCTGAAAACCCCTAACAACAGAAGAGAATAAATTTATTATTATTTTTTAAGTAGGCTCCATGCCCAATGTGAGGCTTGAACTCATGATCCTGAGATCAAGAGCCACATGCTCTACCAACTGAGCCAGCCAGGTGCCCCTGAATTTATTTAGGGTTTACAACCTTACATCTTTCTTTGAGGTCTGATATTTTGTTTTAAAACTCCATAAAAATTTTGTTATTTTTCATAAAAGGACCTTTTAAATTTTAGTGTAAACATATTTTAAGGTACTAATCAGTTAAATTATTTAATTCTACCTCTGAACATCTCCCAAGATTATAAGGAAATGAACTCTCCAAAAGATGTGTCATGTTTATTTTGTGTCTTTTTGTGTCCCTGGGACTAATTATGTCCTGATTTGAGAAATACAAAATTTTTTGATCGCCCTCCACTGGACCACACAATTGTCAAAGATAAGGACATCTTATTTTCTTTGTTATTTTAGGCTCTGACTTGAATAATGTCTTGTATAAAGCAGCTACTCAGGGGCGGGGCTGGGTGGCTCAGTGGGTTAAAGCCTCTGCCTTCGGCTCAGGTCATGATCTCAGGGTCCTGGGATCGAGCCCCGGCATCAGGGAGCCTGCTTCCCCCTCTCCCTCTGCCTGCCTCTCTGCCTGCTTGTGATCTCTTTCTCTCTGTCCAAATAAATAAACAAAATCTTAAAAAAAAAAAAGCAGCTACTCAATAAATATTTTCTTTCTTGCTCCCGAACAATATAATCATACCTAACCGTAAGTATCCTTGGCTCACATTTCTTCTTGCTGCTCTTTGATAGAAGCAGTAGTAGTAATAGCAATAGTAGTAAACAAGACAAGACTAAACTAAACAAAAAGCCAAAAACTCAAATGTAGATGGACAGGTGAACGGAGAAGGAAACTGAGGTATGTTCACACAATAAAATGTTACATAGCACTGAAAAATGAGTGAACTAAGTTTACATGGTACAATATAGATGAATCTTAGAAGCAAAGTCGAGTAAAAAAAAAAAACCAAACCACTTTTTATAAAGTTCAAAAATAAGCAAAGCTAAATAATGCATTGCTTAGAAATATATAGATAAGTGATAACAGTCTCCCACTAAAGTAGGGGAACTAAACACAAAATATAGGGGCTCCTGGGTGGCTCAGTTGGTTAAGTGGCTGCCTTGGGCTCAGGTCATGATCCCAGAGTCCTGGGATCGAGTCCTGCATTGGGCTTCCTGCTTGGCAGGGAGTCTGCTTCTCCCTCTGACCTTCCCCATCTCATGCTCTTTCTCTCTCATTCTCTCACTCTCAAATAAATAAAATCTTAAAAAAAAAATCCAACACAAAATGTAGCATAGTGCTCAACCTGTTGTAGGGAGGTAAAGGATATAATTGGAGAGGAATTGGCAATTTTCTAGTTCTTGGGTTTGGTGAAGGATTCCAGAATGTTCACTGTATTATTATACTTTCTAACTTGTATGTTACATATGTTTATTTATAAATATAAGAAACTATATTAAAATACAATAAAGGAAAAAAAAAAAACTCTGAATGAGTTTCTTTACTCTGGAGTGTCTCAGAATCTTTAACATACTAACGTGAACTATGACTTTCCAAGAGAAGGATACAGTATTTTCTAAATTTAGTTGGCTATAGAACCCTTTTTTAAGGCAATACCTATCAATACCCAATAAATACCGAACACGTTTTCTCTAGGACAGACCCCAGGAAACACTGAATTAAGACATAAAATATTTCTTTGATTATAACCAAGTCACTGACGTTACTTTATCCCACGACACTTTCTTACAAACAATATAACTGCCTTTTTTTTTAAGGATTCTATTTATTTATTTGACAGAGAGAGAGAGATCACAAGTAGGCAGAGAGGCAGGCGGGTGGAGGGGGGAAGCAGGCTCCCTGCTGAGCAGAGAGCCCGATGCGGGGTTCGATCCCAGGACCCTGAGATCATGACCTGAGCCGAAGGCAGAGGCTTTAACCCACTGAGCCACCCAGGCGCCCCAATATAACTGCCTATTAAAAAGTGTAGCTACTCCTTCCCAGTTCCCACCTTAGTACTGGACACCTGACTTATAAAAACAAAACGAAACACAACATGACGCAACAAAATACAAAGCAAAGGAAAACAAATTAAAAGGAGCCCCTGGCTTTATTTTTCTCCCACTGAGAAGACACAGGACAAAAAAGCAACCGATGGGATTCTGCGTGTATCCAGCACAGTACGTGTATCACTCGCTGGAGTGTCGCAGGAGGAGGCAGGATTACCCTCTTAGTCCACAGGGCAAAAGGTGGGACTCTGCAGGGACAGAACTGCCCGTAATAGCGCTTACATAGAGGTCCGAAAGGGGGTTATCACCTGAAAACAAAACGAGCTAGAGCTGTATTTTCCCACCACTGGGAACACTCAAGGCCCATCGATCCGACAGAGCGGCCGCAACGATAGTAGAATGGTGACCACCGTAAAAAAGACAAGAAACGAAGCCCGCAAAGCACCTACCTGTAGCAAGTGTGGCTGCCGAAGACTCCGCACGCCTATTAATTACAGAGGTGCTGAGTCTGGCAGCGTCAACGGGGACACTGGAGGTGAGCACAAATGGAACTTGAGCTACTAAAAACTTTTGTCCTCCTGGACCACAAAGGTCATCCGGCAACAGGGCTGCCTTCGTAGTAAATCACATCACTGCTCCAGTATATTCCTACTTGGGATAATAATATGATTCTGCTCTTGAATTATGTTCAAGTAAAGGTTTTCAAAATAAGTGATTTGGAGGTAAGGGTGATGACAGAGGTGGTGATGAGGAATAATATCCGAAGTCCCTTTTACTCTGTGTCCCCCAAACAGAAGAGTTGTAACAGTAGCAGTGGCAGCCAGTAACAGAGTGCTTACTCTGCGCCAGATTCTCCTCCAAGAAATTTATATATATATATATATATTCTATTATCGTCATCGCAACAATGATATGAGAGAGCTATTATGACCTTCCTTTTACAGCTGAGGAACTGAGTAGTTAGGGTAAAGTCCTATAAGTGGACACATGGCAAAAGTGGGATTAAATCCCACTTAAAAGGTAATCTGGTATCGGGTCCCCTGCTCTTAACTGCTATGCTACACTGCCTTTTAAAAGCCCAAAGAGGGGGATGGGGCGCCTGGTGGCTCAGTGGGTTAAAGCCCCTGCCTTCGGTTCAGGTCATGATCTCAGGGTCCTAGTAGGATCGAACCCCGCATAGGGCTCCCCACTCAGCAGGGAGCCTGCTTCCCCTCTCCTCTTCTTCTGCCTGCCTCTCTGCCTACTTGTGATCTCTCTCTCTCTGTCAAAAAAATAAAAAAATCTTAAAAAAAAAAAAAAAAAAAGGACCAAAGAGGGGAATGGGACACAGAGGAGGATGGGACACCTGGGTGGCTCAGTCAGTTAAACGTCTGCCAGGCTCCTTGCTCAGCAGGGAGCAGGGGGCCTGCTTCTGCCTCTGCCTGCTGTTCTCCCTGTTTGTGCTTGATCTCTTGCTGTCTCTCTCTCTCTCTGGCAAATAAATAAAATCTTAAAAAACCAAAAGCAAAGAGGGGGGGGAGCTCCTGGTGGCTCAGTCTTTAAGCATCTGCCTTCGGCTCAGGTCATGATTCCAGGGTCCTGGGATCGAGCCCCATGTCGTTGAGCATCTGCCTTTGGCTCAGGTCATGATCCCAGGGTCCCGGGATCGAGCCCCACATCAGGCTCCCTGCTCAGCGGAGGCCTGCTTCTCCCTCTCCCACTCTCCCTGCTTGTGTTCCCTCTCTCGCTGCGTCTCTCTCTGTCAAATGAATAAAATCTTTAAAAAACAAAAACAAAAACAAAACAGAAGTGCAGATAATATAGGAAGGACACAAGTCACTTTTGTGTCACTCCATGGTGTTAGCAATGTTGCACTTTCCTTGCATTTCCAACATTTTATTGTTTCACCCGACAAAGCCCGAAACCAATAAGCAAATATGTATTGGGTCTTACATACTACTTGAAAAGGCATATCCTAATAAGCTTGTAAGAGATGAGAACACCTTCCTAAGACACAACATTCTGGCTACAAGAAACTATTCAACAAAGTTTACGCAAAGGAGAAAGGCATACTGGAAGGCACGGGGCTGAGGGTGGGATGGAGGGATGTGGGAAGGGGATGAGGGTTGCTCTGCGACCAGAGAGTATCCACTTCTGATTCTCTTGCCTCTGTGTCTTTCTCATTTACTGGTCTCTTAGCTTCACGCTGTTTATCTGCTTCTTTCTTCTTTCTCTGCGTTTGAGTTGAAATAAACTTTTTTTTAACCAACCTTCTCCATACACATCAATGATTTTTTAAAAAAGATTTTTATTTATTTGAGAGAAAGAGAGAGTGAGCATGAGGCAGAGGGAGAGGGAGAAGCAGACTCCCCACTGAGCAGTGAGCCCGATGCATCATGACCTGAGCAGAAGGCAACCTCTTAACTGACTGAGCCACCCAGGCACCCCCACATTGACAATTTTTTAAGTTTAAGTTTATTTTTAAGAATCAGGAGCAGCGGACCTCAGTGTTGCAAGGGTATGGTGTAAAGGCTTAAATTGGTAAAAGCTTTCCGGCTGGCAAATTAGTAATTTAGCATCTTAAAAATGTTTATGCTCTGTGACTCTTGATCTCAGGGGTGTGAGTTCAAGCCCCATGTTGGGTGTAGAGCCAAGGCACACTTTCATCTCAACATTGCTAGCAGTGCATGAATCTAGGATCACACAAAATTGAACTTGAATTCCAGCTTTATACTTCCTTGCTGTATGATCTAAGACCAATTTCTCCATGTTCTGGTTTCTTCATTTGAAAAATGGAATCACAATATTACCTCTTGGATCACAACAAAATGAGAAAATATATGTAATGAAGTCACCAGACTGTTGGGCATATATAGTATATACTCAACTATTATTATCCCAAGTGAACAACTAGACAGGTAGGTAAGAATATATATAAAATAATGTTTATTGCAACACTATTTATAAGAGTGAAAAATTATAAAAATTTATAAAATTATAAAAATTATATTATTAAATATTATAAAAATTATAAAAATTTATAAAAATCATAAAAATTATAAATAATACCAAACAATTTTGTTCACCTCTGTATATCTAGTCTTACAATAACTCCTGGAATACAGTAAAAATACAGTAAAAATATTGATTTTGCAATGAAAGTGATTTTTAATTTTAAAAATATATGTTCCAAATGCACAAAAAAAATGGAGTCAAGAGACAGACCGAGATGTGACTCTTGGGTTAAATCCATTTTTTTGAAGATTTTATTTATTTATTTGACAGAGAGACAGAGAGAGAGAGAGAAAGAGACAGAGATAGAGATAGTACAAGCAAGGGAAGTGGCAGGCAGAGGAAGAAGCAGGTTCTCCGGGGAGCAGGAAGCCTGATGCGGGGGCTCTATCCCCGGACCCTGGGATCACGACCTTAGACGAAGGCAGATGCTTAACAACTGAGCCACCCAGGCACCCGAAATCCAGCTTTTTTTTTTAAAGCATCTTATTAGAGTTATTCATTTATATGTCTATTTTCTCATTAGACACTGAAATCCTTAAAAATATAGAACATGCCTTCACCTTTCTAGCACTTGCACAAAACTTTACACATAATCGGCACTCAATAAATGCTCGTCAGTGACAGGTGATACACTCCATCACGACTCCTGCAATGGTGGCTAACACTCTGGTCCCAGCAAGAAAGTAAACCCCCCCACAGCATCTCTACAGAGATGGTAAGGATTCCAACAGTTTCAAAACTGATCCTGAAATGCCCATAAGTGAACAAGAACGTCCTCGGGATTCCTCTTCCTTTGAAATGCAAAGTCTGTTACAGGATCCTAATTTTTCTGTAAATAATTCAGAGATTGAACCAACTTGTGGTTACAGGAGAAGGTCCAAGATTCTAGTGTTACTTGTTTAGGTAGAAATCTATAAAGTACCTGTTGAGGATATGAAGCAGCCCCCTCCCACCTTCAAATTTATTTACAGAAATTCAAAATGCCAACTGTTTTCTAAGCCCTAACCTGTACTCTCTACAAAAAAAACCCTGTACTCTACATTGTTACTGACTTACTCTGTTAGGATTTTATCATTACCAACACTTAGGCATCATCTTAGGTAGTGATGAAACTAACAGCTGCAACTAGTTAATCAGGTTAACCATTTTTATTCAAAGAGCAACACTGTCTTAAATCTCATTCTTAACTACATTTGGATGACAAAAATCTTAAAAAACACTAAATGATTCCTCACGTTTGTACTATTTTTCCACCTGCTTTGGTTTACAATATTTCTTAGTAGGCAGAAAGCTTCACATATTGCCCCCCCCCCCATTTGGTAAAAACAAATTTTGCCTACCTTATAAGTGACATTTATAAGCAAGAGATTAAAATAATCACAGCTAGATAAATCTTCTTAAAATATTATTTCAACTGAGTGCTTAGGTGCCCAGACTGGAAACAATTCAAGTTCAGCTTTGTCCCTTATTTAGCTCTTCGACTTTGGACAATGTTTTCACTTCCCTAAACCTCAATCTCCTCATCTGAAAAATGAAGTTGATGATAATAATAAAAATATCTACTTCGCTAGGTCATCATGAAACTGAAACAAAACTGAATGGGGAAGGCAGTACAATCCAACAGAAATGTAAGCAAGTTACAAATGTGAGCTGCTGCGTAATTTTAAATGTTCTATATTAGAAAGGTAAAAAGGAAAGGTAAAATTAATTTTAATAGCACATTTGACTCAACCCATATATCCCAAACATTATCAACTTCTCAAACTTATTAATGAGATATTTTACACTTCTTTTTTTGGTACTAAGTCCATGCAATCTGATATATATTTTATACCTGTACACATCTCAAATTAGACTAGCCACATTTCAGGTGCTAAATAGCTACATGTGACTCATGGCTACCTTATTGGATAGCACAGGTGTAATGTGTTAAAATATTGTCTAGCACATAGTAGGTAAGAAATAAATTTTAGTTCTTGGTATCATCATGAACCCCTTTGAGGAAGTGCTATGGATCAGTGTTTCTCCAACTACATGACTCATAGCATTAGCTAGCATCAGATGGTTCTAGAGCAATGACATTAAAAAACACTGACATAGTAAGAAAACTATTCCTTTTTAAGTTACTTTTTTTAATCTTTCTGACTATATCAAGAAAAAAGTATCAGTATAATACTATAGTAGTTTGTTTTTTAAAATCTTAATTTCTTATTGATATAAATTCACCAATTTTAAGGGCATCATTTGATGATTTTGACAGATTTATACAGTTGTGTAACCATTTCCTTAATCAAGATATAGAACATTTCCACTGCTTGAGCCAGGGATTCTAAAAAACCAGGAAACTAGCATTGCCTCAACAACAAGAGCCCTGCAGTCAACCCCGTATCTTTGAATACATAAAGTCAAATTGTTTTCCAGAATAAACCCTTTCTGAGGGTTTATTAAAATACAATATACAATATATTTATTGACATTACATCAAACAAAAATTGTAAACAATCTAAATGCCTAATAGTAATGGTTATAAACTTTTTTTTTTAAGAGAGAGAGCATGAGCAAGTGGCCAGGGAGAGGCAGAGGGAGAGAGAGAATCCTAAGCAGGCTCCATGCTCAGAGTGGAGCCCGATATGGGGCTCAATCTCATGACCCTGAAATCATGACCTGAGCCGAAATTAAGAGATGGATGCTTAACCAACTGAGCCCTGCTAGGTGCCCCTAAAGATACATTCTTAAAGTTGAAATAGCTGTATCAGCTATTAAGATTATTTTAAATAATTTTTAATAACATGGTTAAGGTATTCTCAATATAATTACTAGTAAGAAAACAAGTAGAAAACTATATAAGCAATATGATCCTAATTATGTCAAAAACCAAATAAAACCTGGGGCACCTGGGTGGCTCAGTTGGTTAAGTGTCCAACTCTTGATCTCAGTTCAGGTCTTGATCTCAGGGTCCTGAGTTCAAGCCCTGTGTTGGGCTCCATACTCAGCAAAAAACATAAAAACCAAACCAAACCGGGGCACCTGGGTGACTCAGTGGGTTAAGCCTCTGCCTTTGGCTCAGGTCGTGATCTCAGGGTCCTGGGATCGAGCCCCACATCGGGCTCTCTGCTCAGCGGGGAGCCTACTTCCCTCCCCCCCGCCCCCCGCCTGCCTCTCTGCCTAGTTGTGATCTTTTTCCTCTCTGTCAAATAAATAAATAAAATCTTAAAAAAAATTAAAAAAATATCAACCAAACCAAACCAAACACAAAAGAAAAAACTCAAAAAACTTTAGGTAAAGAAAAAACAGGAAGGAAAAAAAAAAAAAGAAAAAACAGGAAGGAACATGCCAAAATATTAGACAGGGGTTAACTTTAGTTGTACTGTTATGAAAGATTTTTACTTTAAAATCTATTTTTTTTTTATTATAACAACAGTGAATTACTTGGGGGAAAGAAAGCCCATTTTCCATCATTTGTTTTTGCTTTCAGAAATTAACTGAAAAATGGGACCATTAAGTATTCTGCAGGCATATAGAGAGTTTAATTGAACCTAGAAGTATTACAGAGAACCTACTATGTGTGGTCATTATTACTGGTTCGAAAGGGAATCTGGCAGTAAGAGGATTGTTGTTTTGGGGTCACCTTCTAGCTGGGTATGTCTTCCTCCCTGTCAAAATTCTTAAGTAACTAAACTGATAGCACTGGAGACTGAAGTGCTCTCTTCACCTAAATTTAGGCGGGGTTCAGGCAATGACACCACTGTTGGCTAACACATCTACCGAGCTTCCCTCTTTCCCTCCACTTCTATCCTGAATTCCAAGACGACAGAGGGATTTCTTCTATTGGGAGAACAATTTCATCCGTATGGACCCGGTTCTTGGCCTCTCAGCTCACATAGCTAACTTAAAGTGTCAATTGCGGCCAGCAGGGACCAGAACTCTTTAATATTGATTGGCTTGTGAAGTGATAAGGCAAGCCAGCTCAAATCCCTAACCAAGATGCTCATTTATTTGCAAGATAGGATCATGTGCATCAGAAACACAACTAGAATAACAGACCGGTCTATTGTAGGTGAATAAATAATGGGTATTGTCATTTAAATACACCTAGGAGTTTTCATTTTTATAACACATGCTTATTTTGAACTTTAAGAGAAATGATACTTCTCCTAAGCAGATTAGCTTTGATAGCCAGCGTGATCCTGATCAAGTATGTCAGATTTCAAGATTCTGCTTAAAAATCTACAATACACAAAAAGCTTATACATAAATGTTTATAGCAGCATTATTTATAACAGCCAAAAGGTGGAAACAGCTCAAATGTCCATCACTGGCAAATGGATAAACAAAATACGATAAATGCATAAAATGAAATATATTCAGCATTAAAAAGGAATGAAGTATAGATATAGGTTACAGCACGGATGAACCTGGAGAACATTATACTAAGTAAAGGAACCCACTCACAAAAGACTATATTATTATATTCCATTTACATGAAAAGTTCAGAACAGGGAAATCTACAGAAACAGAAAATAGACTAGTGGCTGCTTAGGCCTGGCGTCAGAGAAATTCTTTCTGAGGTGTTGAAAACATTCTAAAATTGACTGTGGTAATGGTTGGACTCTGTGAACATACCCCAAACTACTGAATTGTATACTTTAAAGGGATGAATTGTATATAACGTAAGTTATGTTTCGATAAAACTGTTAAAAACAAAAACAGAAACAAAACCCACCACCGACAGTGCTCTCTAACTCATAGTGAAAATCAGCTCTCGCACCAGTTGACAGGGCCTTCTACTGTGAGGCCCCACATACCTCTTTGGCTGCATCCCCCTCTCCTTTCCCCAGCCTCTCCAGTCTCCTTAGACGCACTGCAGGACTGCGGCTTGGGACACAGCTCTGCTGTGCCTGGGATGTTCTTTCCTCCATCTGTTCGGTTCGCTTCCTCACCTCCTTCAAGTCTTTCCTCAGATCTTTAACGAGGGCTTCCCTGACACCATACGGAGTAGTGTAACTTATCCCCACAGCCCCTATGCGATACTAATCTCCCCTTACCTTACTCTGGTATTTTCTTCCACAGTATTTATCACCTTCTGAATTACTATAAAGTCTACTTATTTATAAGTTTATTGTTTATTTTTGTCTCCCCCTGCATTAAAATGTAGGCTTCATGAGGGTTAAGATCTTTGTTTTATTCACGGAGGTATCCCGCGCTCAGCAAATAATTGCTGAACTGTTAAGTTTATGCTTTTCTCGTGTGTTCAGTATATAGTTACGTATGTATTCTAGAACTCGTAACTCGGGCAAAATGACTTCCACATAGATGTTGGTGAACGTATCTGTCGTGCTATAGAACTCATATCATA
The DNA here is from genome assembly GCA_028533885.1 of Nasua narica. Lineage (NCBI taxonomy): Eukaryota > Metazoa > Chordata > Mammalia > Carnivora > Procyonidae > Nasua > Nasua narica. The sequence continues at coordinate 92,159,776 of CM052798.1, read as the reverse complement.
TATCTAATTCCTAGGAGTTGAAATTTGATGTATTCCTCCCCCCTCCCCTGCAGCTGAGTGGAGTATGACTAACAAGACAAATGAAGAAGGAAGTTGGGGGCGGGTAATTCCATAAGAAGGCAAGCACCGAGACAGGAGACCACGGTGCACACACTGCAAACCTGCAAGGGCCCCAGAGACACAATGGGCTAACCACTTAGGGCGGGCACCTGCATGGGTTCAGAGCCCTGAGAAATCCGCTCCCCAGATCCTTTCTCGGGGCAGGTTCTCTGCCTTCAAAAAAGCATGAAAATTATGCCTTTCAAGAGGTCCCTGTGACTGGTTAGTATCTTTTTTTCTTTGTGTTTCATTAGTACGAAAGGAGAGGGGAAAGCAATACAAAATTCATAGTAAACTTCATATGGCTATAGAGAGAAGAAAATACTGACTGTCTCACTTTATCCAGAAGGCAATTTTATTAAGAATGTTGCTAAGGAGGTAATTAGCTTCTGCAAAATTCCTTGATGTCTTAGCAGCATATACATGCGTTCTATTTTAAATGGTGTTTAAATCTAAACAAAGATAATCACAGTTACACCTAATCAGAGCAGGCCATATAGAAACAAATCATATAGCTACAGAAGGCCTGTAGAGCTTTGCTTCTTTGTAACGAGTAATTGAATCACTGAAAAATATTGTCACAAAAAATCTGTTTTAAAGAAAGAAGATATTTATATGCTACTTTAACAAACTGAATGGGGGCGCCTGGGTGGCTCAGTTGGTTGGGCGACTGCCTTCGGCTCGGGTCATGGTCCCGGAGTCCGGGGATTGAGTCCCATGTCGGGCTCCCGGCTCCGTGGGGAGTCCGCTTCTCCCTCTGACCTTCTCCCCTCTCGTGCTTTCTCTCTCTCTCTCGGATAAATAAATAAAATCTTTTAAAAAAAACCACAAACTGAATGGTAAAAATTCTATGATCAATTGCTTCATGAGATGCAGAAAAAACACTTGACAGAATTCAACAACCCTTTTGGATAAAAATTCTCAACAACGTGAGTATGGAGGGAATGTAATAAACATAATAAAGATCACTATGACGAGCCCACACCTAACATCATACTCAATGGTGAAAAACTGAAAGCTTTTCCTCTAAGTGCAGGAACAAGACAAATATGTCCACTTTCACCACTTTTAGTCAACATAGTATTGTAAGTCCAGAACGATTGTAAGCCAGAACGATTAAGCAAGAAAAAAGAAAAAGCATTCAAATTGGAAAGTCAGCAGTAAAACTATTTGTAGATGACATGATATTATATATAGAAAACTGTAAAGACTCCACCAAAAAAATATTAGAATACATTCAGTAAAGTTGCAGGATACAAAATCAATATACAGAAATCTACTGCATATCTATACACTAATAATGAACTATCAGAAAGAGAAATTGAGAAAACAATCCCATTTACAATTGCATCAAAAAGAATAAAATACCTAGAAGTAAATTTAATGAAGGAGGTGAAAAGACCTATACAATGAAAACTATAAGACAATGATGAGAGAAAATGAAGACACAAATACATGGAAAGATATTCCATGTTCATGGATTAGAAGAATTAGTATTGTTAAAATATCTATACTACCCAGAGCAATCTACAGATTCAATGCAATCCCTATCAAAACTCCAGTGGCGGGATGCCTAGGTGGCTCAGTTGGTTAAGCGTCTGCCTTTGGCTTGGGTCATGATCTCAGGGTCCTGGGACTGAGCCGTGCATTGGGTTCCCTGCTTAGCAGGGAGTCTGCTTCTGCCTTCCTTCTGCCCCTTCCCCCACTCATGCGCACGCGCTCTCTCTCTCAAAAAAACAAAAACAAAACCAAAAAACCTCCCATGGCATTTTTTCATAGAAATAGAACAAACAATCCTAAAATTTGTATGGAACCATAAAAGACCCTAATAGCCAAAGCAACCTTGAAAAAGAAAAGAGTTGGAGACATCATGCTCCCTGATTTCAAGCTATATTACAAAGCTATAGTAACCAAAATAGTACAGTATTAGCACAAAGACAGATCAGTGGACCAGAAGAGAGATCCTGGACATAAACTCATGCATGTATGGCCAATTAATTTATGATAAAGGAGGCGAGAATATACAATGGGAAAGGCCAGTCTCTTCAGTAAATAGTATTAGGAAAACTGGACAGCCACATGCAAAAGGATGAAAACAGACCATTATCTTATACACAAAAATAAACTCAAAATGGATTAAAGACTTTAATGTAAAATCTGAAACCATACAACTCCTAGAAGAAAACATAAACAATAAGCTCCTTGACATTGGTCTTGGTGATCATTTTTTGGATTTAATACCAAAAGCAAAGGCAACAAAAGCAAAAATAAACAAGTAGGACTACATCAAGCTAAAAAAGCTTCTGCACAGCAAAGGAAATAATCAACAAAATGAAAAACCTACTAAATGGGAGAAAATACTTGCAAATTATATACCCAATAAGGAGTTAATATCCAAAATACATAAAGAACTTATACAACTCAATAGCAAAAATCCCCCAAACAATCCGATTAAAAATTGGGCAGAGGATTTGAATAGACATGTTCCCAAAGAAGACATACAGGAAGACAACAGGTAGATGAAAAGATGTTCAACATCAGTAGTTATCAGGGAGGGCTCTCCGCTCGGCAGGGAGCCTGCTTCCCCTTCCCTCTCTGCCTGCCTCTCTGCCTACTTGTGATCTCTCTCTCTGTCAAAGGAAATAAATAAAATCTTAAAAAAAAAATAAAAGTAGTCATCAGGGAAATGCAAATCAAAACCAGGATGAGCTATTACCTGATATTTATTAGAATGGCTATTATCAAGAAGACAAGAAATAACAAATGTTGTCAAGGATGTGGAGAAAAGGGAATTCTTGTGTACTGTTGAGGGAATGTAAATTGGTGCAGCCACTATGAAAAAGAGAATGGAGGTTCCTCAAAAAAAGTCAAAATAGAACTATCATAGGATCCAGCAACTTGACCTCTGGGTATTTATCCAAAGAAAACAAAACCACTAGTTCAAAAAGATATACACACCCCCATGTTCATTGAAGAATTCTTTTCTTTTCTTTTTTTTTTAGGTTTAATTTATTTATTTGTCAGCAAGAGACAGAGAGAGGGAGCATAAGCAGGGGGAGCAGCAGGCACAGGAAGAAGCAGGCTCCCTGCTGAGCAAGGAGCCTGATGCGGTACTCGATCCCAGGACTCTGGGATCATGACCTGAGCCAAAGGCAGATGCTTAACTGACTGAGCTACCCAGGTGTCCAAAAGAATCATTTTCAACAGCGAAGATAGGGACATAACCTAAGGATCCATTTACAAATGGATGGATAAAGAAAATGTGTGGGTGTAAACACACACACACACACACACACACACACACGAAATGAAATAATATTCAGCCATAGAAAAGGATGGAATCTTGCCATTTGTAAAACACAGATGGACCTTGAGGGCATTATGTTAAGTGAAATAAATCAGACAGAGAAAGACAAATATTACACGATCTCACTTATACCTGGTCGTTAAAACAGAGCACAACAAAATAAAACAAAACCAAGCTCACAGATTCAGAGAACAGACGGGTACTTGCCAGAGGCAGCGGATGGAGGGGTTGGGTGAAATGGGTGAAGGGAGTCGAAAGGTGCAAGCTTCTATTTAGAAAATAAGTCAGTCATGGAGATACCATGTAAAGCCTGGCAAATATAGTTAATAATACTGCACTGTGTAATTTGAAAGTTGCTAAGAGTAAACCTTAAGTGTTCCCATCATAAGAAAAACATTTTTAACTATGTGGTGATGGATGTTAACTAGGCTTAGTATGGTGATCATTTTGCAATATATATAAATATCAAACTAATGATATTTACTGAAACTAATATGCCTCAATTAAAAAAAAAGGTACTTCAGAAAGAGCAGCTTAGGGGCCCCTGGGTGGCGCAGTTGGTTGGGCGACTGCCTTTGGCTCAGGTCATGATCCCGGAGTCGCGGGATCGAGTCCCATATCGGGCTCCCGGCTCTATGGGGAGTCTGCTTCTCACTCTGACCTGCTCTCTCTCACTCTCTCTCTTTCCTAATAAATAAATAAATAAAATCTTTAAAAAAAAAAAAAGAAAGAGCAGCTTAAATTCAAATAACTTTGAATGGCAAGTTGAATTTCAGATTCAACTAAGGTATACCTTCTTTTGAAATTGAAGGGATATCTTCAGATACCTCTTGGCTTAAGATGAGGCTTACTTATATATAGGCCCCAATCTCGCCAAAAATTACACTAATTTCTGGAAATATACAAGTGAGAGAGGAAAGAATTGCTTTCCGTTCTTTATTTTTTGTCTACAACTAAGATTTTGTTTCAGTACATAGTAATCTCGATATATTTTATTTAGTAAAAAAAATTTTTTTCAAGTAAACTCTTTGCCTAATGTGGGGCTCAAACGTATGACCCCAAGATGAAGAGTTGCATGCTTTACCAATTAAGCCAACCAGGCACCCTCAATCTTGATGTATTTTAGAAACAGAAGGTATCCCAGGATAAAGGTTACTCAAATTGCTACATGAAAGGTAGGGGTACATGTAAGTTTCTAGGATGCAAGAGATCAATTTTGACCTATCGGCCATTACATTAAGTACCTTGTCCCAAATTATAAACTAGTAAGTGGTGGTGCTGGAATCTGACTGCAGAATAAACCTGTAGTGATCTCAAGTTTTACTTAAGAAATCAGGGAATGCAAACGACCCGTGTCCCAGAAATATCCTGCGACAGGCACTTCCCATTCTGGAGGGATAGCAGTTTCTGTATCTGAACATTACACTTCCAGCTACAAGACGTGATTTTTTTTTCCTATTTATTGGGAAATCCAATATCCCCACTAATCCATGTCCTTGTGGGGCAGCCCATATCACCTTTTACATAATTCCAAGTATTAAAGGAGGACACTCATCACTCACATCTAAAAGTATACTGTTTCCTGATCACCAGTCGCTTAAAATAATACTTCTGTGCTATAGAGCTCTTGGGGTCAATGCTGTGTGTCACTTAATCCTTTGTGGACTTTTCATTAAGAAATAACCCACATATTACATAGGGAATTGTACAATAAGCCCCTTGCACAAAAATTAAACCCTAACAAATTCTTAAAACTTTCTTTCCCCCAAATCAAGGTTCTTTGTTAGCTCACACTAGCCCCACTATATTCAGTTATAAAACTGATTTTAAAAAAATATTAACCTTTCCACTTATTGATAGTCTAAGATTTCAAAATATATTAAGAGTTGTGTGAGGCACCTGGGTGGCTCAGTAGGTTAAAGACCCTGCCTTCGGCTCAGGTCATGATCTCAGGGTCCTGGGATTGAGCCCCGCATCGGGCTCTCTGCTCAGCGGAGAGCCTGCTTCCCCCTCTCTCTCTGCCTGCCTCTCTGCCTACTTGTGATCTCTCTCTCTCTCTGTCAAATAAATAAATAAAATCTTAAAAAAAAAAAAAAGAGTTGTGATCTTACTCAATATGCTAGTAATATCCAAGGTAGACCACATTCATCATGAAAATGGAGCCCTTCCCCTAGAAGCTGAAGCTAAGTTGCTTTTCATTACTTAAGCCTTTACAATAAATGACCTCTGAAATACAAATTCCATTATTATTATTTTTTAAAGATTTTATTTATTTGACAGAGATAAAGAGCAAGAGAGCACAAGCAGGGGGAGCAGCAGAGGGAGAGGGAGAAGCAGGCTCCCTATGTGCAGGAAGCCTGATGCAGGGCTCGATCCCAGGACCCTGAGATCATGATCTGAGCTGAAGGCAGATACTTAACTGACTGAGCCACCCAAGTGACCCTATTTTTTTTTTTTTTTTACTGATAGTGACAAATTTCACTGTTAATCTATTAGCTATAGGTTGTATCTTTATAAATATAAAGACCTGATTTTGGATCATTTATGTACTGCAAATATTAAATTTTTTTCAGGTTGGCAATTATCGTAGTAACTCCCTCCTTCTTAAAAAGTTTTATTGGTTAGAGCCAGCGAACAATCCTGTTCAAGATGTTATCAAACCTTCTATTGCTAAGGCTATTGGCTCAGTATTCAGTGTACTGCTTAGCATACTGTTATGTCAGACAAAGAAATACCAAAGCGGGCTAGTTGGAAGAATCTAGTCTAAAGCTTTTACAAAGTTGCCTCAATTACCTTTACATAAAAGATTATTTAATTGTTCAAGAACTGGTAAGTTTTGGGGGTTATAGAATTAATCTGATTAAAGAAAAATGAAGGATTTGAAAACATGAGGAAAGAAGAAATTAACAAAAACATCAGGCAAACTTGAAATAAGAGGCAAAACGAACTTATAGGCACAGGAATATAATCTTTGAAGTTAAAAACCAAATGGACAAATTAAACACAGATGAAGACAGAATTATTCAACTGGAATACTGATTTGAAAAAATTACACAGAAGTCAGCACAGAAAGATACGGATATATCCATGAGAGGTTAAGAGACACGAAGAACAGATGGAACCCTAACATATATCTCATAGGCGTTCCAAAAGAGAACAGAGGAAACAGAAAAGCAGCAATGTTCGAAGAAATAATGACTGGAGGGGTGCCTGGGTGGCTCAGTGGGTTAAAGCCCCTGCCTTCGGCTCAGGTCATGATCTCAGGGTCCTGGGATCGAGCCCCGCATCGGGCTCTGCTCAGCAGGGAGCCTGCTTCCCCCCCCCCCCCGCCCCCGCTCTCTGCCTGCCTCTCTGCTTACTTGTGATCTCTCTCTCTCTGTCAAATAAATAGATAAAATCTTAAAAAAAAAAAGAAAAGGAATAATGACTGGAAATTTTCCAGTAATTATGCCAAACATGAATTTTCATACCAAGTAGCATAAATAAAAATAAATCCATAATACTGAAACAAGAACACCAAAGACAAAAAGATACTCTTAATGAGAATCAGAGAAGAACATATTGCCTACAAACCCCAAAACAATTATATTCAGAGAAGACTTTTTTTTTTTAAGATTTTATTTATTTATTTGACAGAGAGAAAGAGATCACAAGTAGGCAGAGAGGCAGGCAGAGAGTGGGGGGGGGGGGGGGAAGCAGGCTCCCTGCTGAACAGAGAGCCCAATCCAGGGCTCGATCCTAGGAGATCCCAGGACGCTGAGATCATGACCTTAGCCGAAAGCAGAGGCTTTAATCCACTAAGCCACCCAGGTGTCCCTGTCTTCTAACTTTTAAGTGCTGAGAATAAATCATCACTCCGGATTTATAAACTTAATACACGAAGGTATTTTTAGAAAAATAAAAACCAAGTTGACCAGGAGCTAAAAGAACTCTTAAAGGATGTTTTTAGTAAGAAGATTGGATGAGAAAGGACCAGGGTGAAAAAGTGGGGGGAGGGGAAAGGGCAAACACATGGGTAAATCTAAACAAATAATAATTGAAAATAATGATGATGATTAATTTGGGGATTATAAAAACAAGATGAAACCAAAATGCTAGACAATGAAATCTTGTCATTTGAGAGAAGGCTGATTAGAGATCCTTCATAAGATCCTTCCAAGATCCTCATATTTTTTGTGAGAAAGGCAGAAATAGATTACTTTTAACCTGTTTCTTCATTCATCCAACAAGCATCCTTTAAGAGCAAGTAAAACTAATCTATGGTGATAGAAGTCATAACAGTGATTATTTTGTGGGAGTTGTGACAAGGAGGGGACATGAGGCATAAGGGAGACTCCTGGAGGTGCTGGTAACATTCTACTACTTGGTTTGGGTGGTGGTTACGTAGTTATATTCACTTTGTCATATTTTATTGAGTGGTCTGCTTCTCATGTGTACGCTTCTCTGTATGCAATGAAGTATGTAAGTATATGTAATATTTCTATAAATTGTAAAAGGAAACCAAACAGTTTATTACAAAATAAAATTTTGATAGATTATAAAGCTATAACTTTAAATGCAAGTCTTAAAAATGATGGAAAAATAGAAGTTAGTATTTATATAATTTGGCTGGGAAAGAACTAAGCATGACACCAAGGCAGAAATCACGAGTAGTTTTGACTAAAGTAAAAAATAAAATATAATAGAACTTTTATACAACAAAATACTGTAAATAATATAAAGCAAAAACATCAAACAAGGAAAACGATTGGCAAAAATATGTAACACATGGTCAATATCCTTGATTATATTAATATAATAAAAATTACTGGAAAAAAAAGAATACCCCAATTGCAAAACGGGCAAAATGGTCAAAGAATATGAACTGGCAATTCAAAAAGATATACATAAATGACCAGTAAGCTTTGGAAACTGACATTTTAAGTAACTTGCCTAAATTCACAAACAGTAAGATGGAAAGTCAGGATTCAAACCCAGGTAATCTTACTTTTCAGTTATTATTTGTTTAATGAATGAACGATTATATATTTAACACCAGAAGATGTTTATATTTACATCATAGACTACAAAATTCAGGTCATAAAAGAGAATGTAGAAGAGATCCCCTTTCTGCTGATACACTCACATAAATGTTCATACAGCCTTAGAAAAAAAGGTCTGAAAAGATCAAAGTGTAACAGCAGTGAGATTATGGGAGCTTTTTTCTTTCTCTTTATATTTTCTGAACTAAAAGAATTTCAGAATAAATGTGTATTATGTGTATTACTTCCATAATAAAGAGGAAAAGTTATGTTAAAAAGCCCAATAATAATACAAAATGAAAAAGTTACACAAACACCTCTAATGACTCCCAATACATCCATGTGTATGTACACGGCTCGGCATGGATCTCTCAGGGTCTCTAATCATTAAATTCAACTATCATCCCATGCTACTCCAGGCTCCTCCTTAATTTCCTTAAATTCCTTAATTTCCAAATTAATCTTCTTAAAATACCGTGACCCTCTTGTAATTTTACTCCTTAAATAACTTTCAATGATTCTTCATTTTCTACACAAGAAAGTAAAAATTCCTCAGCCTGGAATTCAAGGCCTTTCACAATGATGGCATTCAATCAACCTTCTCACTTATCATGCACATTCCAGCTGGTTGACTATTTGCTGTTCTTTTTCTGTGCTTGTTGCCTACAGCTTCCGTAACTTGTTCATGTGGTCAACTCTGCCTAGTATGTTCTCACCCTCATATCCAGTCTTTACCCAAGGTTCAGCTTATGCACTATCTTCTCTATGAAACATCTGCTAATGTTTCTTAGTCACTCTGATAATGCATGGCTCTTTGGTCTGTCTCTCTAGGCACTTATTTGTTATGTTTTATATTCTATCTTTCCTAATAGACAATGATTTCCTTGAGGATCTTTATCTTATTCATCCTTGTATTCTTCTTACTACTTACTGAATGAATGTAATTAATCAACAAAGAGAAAAACTCACAGAATCCAATGCCATTATGTTTCAGTATTTTCAAATTGCCAGTCTGTGGCTATAAGATTTCTCCTTTGAACACAGGAAATATAAATTGTTAACAGTACAGGCTGGTCCTTACTCTTCAGGTCTTGACCTAACTGGGTGATTTATGAAGCTAATGCAGTTAGATCCTTCATCTCTATTACACTATGAACTGATGCATTTTGGTATACCAGCAGTTTATTCAGCTTTATAAATTTAAGCTTTACTCTCTAGGAAAGGGAACGGAGTTGCAGGACTGAATGTTCTCCCTTACCTTTTCGTGTTATGCACTGTGGTTCCTCCCAAAACAATCCTCACTCCAGGAGTGGTACGGTTCAGGTTATAAACTGTTAGAGCCTCTTCATAGGTGGCTCCTCCAATTATAAACACAATAATATCCTGAGGTCTGCAATAGTGAAGAAAGTTAACAGCATAAGGATAAGAGGGGGAAAAAAGCAAAGATTTGGTCTTTACTATTATATGCACAGTTTTAATTTCTAAATCTTTCATTTTTGGTGGAGGAAGCAGAATTAAGGCAGAACAGAATAAAGGGCTTAAAAAAGTTTTAATTATCTGAAATTGGCAGGAAACAGAGCAGGAAATGCTGAATAGTGATTTGCTTTCTGTTTATGAGCGGATGTCTTATAATTTCTGTGCTGTGGATTTCAGAATAGCACAATAGAGTTTGCTGGAACCAAATGTAGAAATATTCTTTTATATTCAAGAGGCTGCAGAGTACTTCACTGTGCCATGATATCAATATAGCAGTAATTTATACTTGTACTACACAACTCCTTTCGTATATAGGCCCTCTGTCAAATACTTAGTACAGTGTCATTACAATGGCCTCTGTCCAAGGACTTCAAAGTATTTTGGAAAGTACCAGTATATTAGGATGTTCCCATAAGATGGAAACTAGAAACATTTAGTATTTTGAGTGTAAAAAGAGAACGGGACACATATATTAATGGCACTTTTGGGGACTCTACCTCTTCTTAAAAATCTTTGTTCTCAAATCCTTTGATAAACCAAGAAAAAAAAATCAACCCTGTCAAAACAAACAAACAAACAAAAAACTCTTGGGAATAGTTTTGATACTGGACATACTGACAATCAGCTTAGCCACTTGCCTTGTTTGGGTAGCACTGTGTAGTTTTACTCTGTTCCAATCTTTATCAAAACGGCTTCATAATAACAAAAGTAAGGGCCTCCTATTGGCCCCTTCTGTAGATATCAACAAGAAGGAGACCATATCATTTCAAAACTGTTGAAGTTTGCCTTGTTTTTCTTTTCTCATGCCATCAAAAGAAGATAAAATTACTTAATTTTAGCAAGCAACTAATTTTGTTAAATGACTTATTGGACATTATTTAAAACGACATCAAGTAGAAGCATCCATTTTGGAGGTTATAGCACAAAATTAAGGAGAAACCTCTCTAATCGTACAGGTTTATGTATAAATCATGGGAACCCCCTCTACATTTCCTTTCTGTTTGTCTCTTCTAAAACACCTCGAAGGAATTAACTGAGAGAGTATTTATTCTTACAGCACTTCATAGAAACAGAATCAGATTATTTTGGCCAAAATTAAAAATGTTCAGATAATCTCTGAATTGCAGAGATACCCAAGAAAAGGCTCCCAATGATGAAAAGGTGGTTATTTTGCAATTAATTAGGTAGATTTTGCAATTAATTAGGTAGAGAATCAATCATGGCATTTCTGTGTGAAATTTAAAATCATGCCTTCATTATTTTTTTTTAAGATTTTATTTATTTATTTGACAGAGAGAGAGAGATCGCAAGTAGGGAGAGAGGCAGGCAGAGAGAGAAGGGGAAGCTGGCTCCCTGCTGAGCAGAGAGCCTGATGTGGGGCTCAATCCCAGGAACCTGAGATCATGACCTGAGCCAAAGGCAGAGGCTTAACCCACTGAGCCACACAGGCATCCCGAAATCATACCTTTAAATACTAAACTTATTTTTTTTGAGAGAGAGAGAGAGAGAGAGAGAGCATGAGCAGGGGATGGGGGAGGAGGGAGAGAGAGAATCCCAAGCAGGCTCCACGCCCAGCATGGAGCCCAACATGGAGCCCAACATGGAGCTCAATCTTACAATCCTGAGATCATAACCTAAGGTGAAAGCAAGAGTTGGATGCCCAACTGACCAAGTCACCCAGGCACCCCACAAATTTACTTTTTAAGACAAAATAAGCATTTAAGACGACTCACCTGAAACAATGTATTTAGTACTACAATGCTTAGGAGTTACCTACTGTTATATATTCTATAATCATTTTTACTATTTTATTTTTTTAAAAAATATTTTATTTATTTGAGAGAGAGTGAGCGAGAAAGAGAACACAAGCAGGGGAAGTGGAAGAGGCAGAGGGAGAAGCAGGCTCCCCAGTGAGTAGGGAGCCTGCTGCGGGGCTCAATCCCAGGACCCCGGGGTCAGGACCTGAGCTGAAGGCAGACGCTTAACTGAGTCACCCAGGTGTCCTTATTATCTTAAAATATACTATTTTTGACTAGATAAATGTTTGCATATGATATAAAATACAAAAGCGTATACTATTAAAAAAGTGAGTTTCCCTCCCACCATTGTGCTCTTCTTGCACCTCAGTTTCAATGTAGAGGCAAACACTACTACTTGTTTCTTACACGTCCTTTCAGAGATATTATCTGTGTATATATAAGTAAATATATGTATGAATATTCACATATATACACACCACACATATATGTACATATACATATAGCACACACACACATACATATATACAAATAAAAGCATTTTATGTGCACTGTTCTGCTCCATGCCCTTATCTTGGATCTAGCGTGCATTTTAAATTTTGGTAGATAGCCCCAAGTTGCTCCACAGATGTCATTCCACCAGCAACTCAGGAAAGTGCCTATTTCTCCACCTCCTTCCAGCACCATATATTATCAAGGTTTTTGGTCCTTCTAAGTCGATTAAGTCGGTCACTTGTTCCTCCTCAATATACTTTCTTCACTTGGCTTCCAAGACATCACGTTCTTGGATTTCTTACTTCATTAGTTGCTCTTTTTCAGTGTTCCTTGATGGCTTCATCTTATTTCCCTGACATCTTAATGGTGGAGTCATTGGTCTTCCTCTTTTCTTCATCTACGCTTACTCTCTAGATCTACTTTGCCCAATGTAGTTACCATTAGCCACATATGGCTATTTAAAATTTAAATTAATTAAAGGAAAACATTCAGTTCCTCAGTAGAACTAGCCACATTTCAAGTGCTCAATAGTCACATGTGGCTAATGACTACCTTATAAGATAGCACCATCATTGTAGAAAGTTCTATTAAACTTATTATCCCTAGATGACCACACCCAAGTTGTATGGTTTTAAATACATCACTCTGCTGATGACACACAAATCTCTATCTCTGTCTCTTCAGGAGAGAGAACTGTCTCCTAAATGCCAGGGTTAAATATCTATCTTCTAGACACTTCTACTTGGATGTTTAATAAATTTCTCAACGCAAATGTTCAAATTCCTAATCTCCCCCAAGCTGGTTTCACCTATAGCTTTCCCGGTCTATCTTTTCAGTTGCTTAGGATAAAAACTTGGAAGTCGTCCTAACTCCTGTGGAATGAAGCAGATAAATCAGAGATGTAGTGAGAGGAAGAGAGGGAGAAATACGCAGTGGCCACACCATGGAAGGCCTTGAGTCTTATACGTCATGGTGGAGTCACTGAGGGGTTTTAGCAGGTTACTGTGAGCAAATCTGCTTTTTTTTTTTTTTAAAGATTTTTTATTCATTTATTAGAGAGAGAGAGACTGAGAATGAGAGGGGAGAAGGTCAGAGGGAGAAGCAGACTTCCCGCAGAGCCAGGTGCCCGATATGGGACTCGATCCCGGGACTCCGGGATCATGACCTGAGCCGAAGGCAGTCGCCCAACCAACTGAGCCACCCAGGCGCCCCAAATCTGCTTTTTTGAAGGACAATTTTGGCAGCTGTGTGAGAATGAATTGGGGGAAGCCGGTGGGAAAAGCTGGAGAACAAAAGGCCACCATAATACTTCTAGAAAGATATGATGAAAAATGGAACTAAAGAAATACCAGGAGTGGAGAGGAGGGACTGAATATAGGAGACCAAAAAATATGAGGACTCTTTAGTATTTGGTAAATGATTCAATGGAAGATAAGGATAAAGGAACAGTCCATGATAACTTTAAGTTTTCTGGTTTTGGTGGCTAGGTGTAGAGGTTTAGGTTTGAGAAAAACAAAAACAAAAACAACAAGACTGATTTCCTGAAAGTAAGACAAAAACATGTGCTGGAGATACCTGTGGAACATCTCAGCAGAGATGTCCACTAAACATATACCTGGACATTTAGGCCTAATGATTTCTCTGAATACAGGTGGCAGCTGAAGTCATGGAAATGGATGAGTTCGACCTAGAGAGATCGTGTAGAGTGAGAAGACAATCGAGAGACAGAGTTTTGAAAAGTCTTCAACTGCAACAGGACAAGCATGATGAAAAGCCAGTGAAGGCAACTGAGGAGGAAATTGTCAGAAAGGTAGGAGGAGAACCAGAAGGGAGAGGCCAAGGGACAAGTGACTTTCAAGAAGAACAGAATGGTTAACAGAGGGAAATAACAGTGGGGTAAGTAAGGTGGAGGACTGAGAAAGACCACTGCGCATGCTGTTGTATATGAATTTGTAAGAAAAGTCTTAGTGTATTACAGTGGAGTAAGAAGCCCGGGTGCATGGATTGAAGAAGACAGTGACTTTATCCAGGAAGCTTGACTGTGAAAGAAAGGAGACAGGTTAGAGGAAAACCCAGGTTCAAGGGCTTTATACTTATTGCTTGTTTAATAGGAGAAACCCAAGTATGCTTGTAGTCTGTGGGGAAGTAGTTAGATGAGAAGTTGAAAATATAGAAGGCAGGGAGAGAGAGGGAGCAAGCAAATAATCAATACAGGAAGGCTTCAGAAGAGACAGGAGTCGTCTAAAACTAGAGCGCTGACAGAATGATTAGCTCTAAATAGGAAAAAAGGATGTATTTCCTTTAGAATGGAGGAAGGACATAAAGGTAGGCATATGTAAATAAGTTTATAAATATGGGGCTAGACACTGAGGGAGTTAATGTCTGAGAGTTCAATTTTTTTTTTTTTCTCTAGGAAACACTGCTATGGGTTGGGCGGGGTTAGGTAATTTGGAGAGAATGGAAAACATTCAAAACCGATGTGGAGAAAGAGACAAAGAGAGAATTAAGGAGGCATAAAAGTTTGAGTATCTGGGAAGGCCCAAGTGAGTTTAGAAACAATGACTTTGCAGTGGCACTAATCTATAATTTGTGTGATTTCCTCTAGTATCATAGAGAAGTAGGTACCAGCCTTAAGGCTAAGCTATTAATCCAATATTAATCTAGTGCTTTAGGCTGCAGGGAGAGAAGTTCTTTGAAGCTTACAGGAAAGCATCACCTGAATCACTAAAATACTCTACACCATCACAGTTTTTCCCTTCAAGTCTTTGCCTCCAGTTACTGGCCAGCTTTCTCTTGTTGAGAAAGGTCATTTGCCTAGGAAATGTTGCATGCTTATGATAGTAATATTTTTCTACCAAGTATGATGACCTTTCTTTTTTTAAGATTTTATTTATTTATTTGACAGAGAGAGATCACAAGTAGGCAGAGAGGCAGGCAGAGAGAGGGGGGGGAAGCAGGCTCCCCGCTGAGCAGAGAGCCTGATGTGGGGCTCGATCCCAGGACCCTGAGATCATGACCTGAGCCGAAGGCAGAGGCTTTAACCCACTGAGCCACCCAGGTGCCCCATATGATAACTCCTTAATTACTCAAGGACTGAATACTTCTCTTCCTTTTCTCCAACCAGTAAGTATTGTTTCGGTTCTGACTAATCTTTCTACAGAAGGGGAAAGGGAATATGAACAGCTAAAACTCACGTTCAGCTCTTATCAGACTCTTTAGGGATAGATTCCATAAGTGGATCAACTAGGCTATAGTTGGCTATAATTTTAAATACTGACATGAGTCTCTGTAACCTTTATCATAGTATTACCCTCATGGATAGATACAATTTCTTTTCAACACCAAATTTCAATGAATGTAAATTTTCAGTTCTTCCCACTATATTGGTTCTAGAAGTACCAATGAGCTGAGATAATAATGGCTTCTCAAATATGGTCATAACTGGTTTAATATTCACTAAAGGATGTGGAGAATGGGTTCTGTGGAGAAAAGAAATCCAATGTGGCAAGTATGCCATCGAAGAGACAGACAGAAGACATTCTGCCAATTGTTTGGTCTATGTTGTAACTATCTGGGTGCTGCCTAGGTGGAAACAGGGGAAAAAAAAAAAAAGAAGTTGCAGTGTTCAGGAGTAAGTCCTCAAAGCTGAAATGAAATTCTATTCTCAGAAAGTGAGTATTTTTTTTTTTTACAGTGAGATTCCATATGTAATACTCTTTATGTTGCGGGGCAACCCTAGGCTAACACTCATCATGCAGTTTATTTTGAGTAAATATTCATGAATTGCAAAGATTCTTTCTTTTTTTTTTTTAGATTATTTATTTATTTATTAGAGAGAGAGACTGAGAATGAGAGGAGAGAAGGTCAGAGGGAGAAGCAGACCTCCCGCAGAGCCAGGAGTCCGATATGGGACTTGATCCCGGGACTCTGGGACCACGACCTGAGCCGAAGGCAGTCACCCAACCAACTGAGCCACCCAGGTGCCCGATTATTATTTTTTTTTTTATAATTTTTATTTTACTTATTTGAGATAGAGAGAGAGAGAGAGAGAGAGAGAGAGAGAGAGAATGAGAGGAGAGAAGGTCAGAGGGAGAAGCAGACTTCCCGCAGAGCTGGGAGTCCGATATGGGACTCAATCCCGGGACTCGGGGGTCATGACCCGAGCCGAAGGCAGTCGCCCAACCAACTGAGCCACCCAGGCGCCCCTGCAAAGATTATTTCATTAAGAAGAAGGGAAGGAAGTCTCTCCCTTGCAAGGTTACAGGGACTGGTGAGAGGAACCAGACAGTAACATTTTTGAGCTCCTGATCTGGTAAGTCAATTGAAAAAGCAGCCGAGCAGACGAACAAGGATCATTCTGGAAAAGAGATGTTGCTTCTCTATAGCTGCCCTCTGCCCATCATCTGCTGGAACAGTATGTCTGTCTCTTGTGGAAAAGAAAGGCAGGAACTGGGAATGAAGAAACTCAAGCAGGCTCCTAGAAGAGCGCAAGAACTCTATCCTTTAGTCTGATAATTTCAGGGTGCCAGAGTATTTTCGTATTACTGAAGAGGGAAGAAAAATGTCACAGATGGTAACTGTGGGTGTAGGTTATTTAATATACGGACAAAACTTAGATAGTGGGATAGATTCTTACAGCATGACTTAATTGTGTACCTAACAAAGATGACTATGTCACATTTGGTTATGAAAACATTAATAAATGTTTTCCTGAACCTCCTACTACTTATTCAAGCTGGCTTAAGGAGAAACACTGATGGAGGAAAAAACAAAAACAAAAACCCAACCCTGACATTTTTCCTTTTCTTTCCTTTCCCTGGTGAATTTCAAAAGTAGATGTTCTGGTGAGGCCAATGGCAAAATACACAACAAATCATTTTTATATGATGATCGAAGCTAAGTGGAATACACAAGTTCAATTCTTTGTACACATCTTCCTGTGCTCTGTAATTCATTATAGCAACTGAAAGCATTAATTAATGCAGGCAGCAAACATTAGATAGAAAATAGCAGCCAGTTCATGCTGCATATAGATATACAAGGACACCTTGAGAACTCAACCAATTTACATCTTGTTTCATTAGAAAAATAAACATTTTTGGGGGGCGCCTGGGTGGCTCAGTGGGTTAAAGCCTCTGCCTTCGGCTCAGGTCGTGATCTCAGGGTCCTGGGATCGAGCCCCATGTCGGGCTCTCTGCTCAGCAGGGAGCCTGCTTCCTCCTCTCTCTCTCTGCCTGCCTCTCTGCCTACTTGTGATGTCTGTCAAATAAATAAATAAAATCTTTAAAAAAAAAAAAAGAAAAAGAAACATTTTTCACATACAGAATTTTTGGAAATCATTACTTCTATACGTGAATAAACTAAGTAGAAAAATGTAAGTTTTTAAGAGGCAATATTTTATCTACTTTATGGACCATTACACTTACGGCTAAAATTCAGATTTTTGAGTTCTTAGAGATAATAAAGATCTTATGAGCATTTACTGTAGGAAAACAGGCTGATGGAAAAGGAATGTTGCCTTTATAGAAGCAAAATGAACTGCTGCAACAAGATTCCACTAAATTTAAAAAAAAAAAAGATTCCACTAAATTTGTGTAAATGTGAAAAAGTACTTCCTTTTTTTTTTAAAGTACTTCCTTTTGAATTGACTGTGGAATGCACGACCAGATAGCTCCATTTTCTCTCCCACTGTTTAAGTCGCTTGTTTTTATGAGGGACAGGAGTAATTCCAGAGTGAGAAAGACAAATGAGCCTACTAAATAGGATATGCGGGAGTCCCATCTGCAGAAGAAAGATCAAAACTCAATTTGTAGATGTGGCTATACTGCCAAATAGGTTAACCACATATTTAACAGCGAAGGGCTAAAACAATTCTACAGGCATTCCTGATTTCAAAGTTGTATTCTTGCCACATCTCCTTTGATATTTCCTAATAACAACAAAACCGAGGAATTCTATCATGATGAGACTTTAAATTATCACAAAGATGACTAAAATCAATGACTCTTCTCAATGTGATGATCCAAGCAAGACAGTGGCTGGAACTGAGAGTGAGGCCAAGTGGGTGTAGAGCCAAAATACTGGGGAGCGTCACTGGCAAACTGTAAAAATCTAAATTTTCTGGTAATATCAACCAAATTTATTCTCTAGTTTAAAATTTCCAGCTGTAAATCTTGTCATAGCAACTGTTATAGATGCTGACATGAGAAATTTGACAACACCTATCAAACACCTATTTGTGAAGCACTGTATTAAAGATTGTGAAAAACCCACATACTAATAAAACCTCGTTCTTGGGGCGCCTGCGTGGCTCGGTGGGTTAAAGCCTCTGTCTTCGGCTCAGGTCGTGATCTCAGGGTCCTGGGATCGAGCCCCGCATCGGGCTCTCTGCTCAGTGGAAAGCCTGCTTCCTCCCCCGCCCCCCGCCTGCCTCTCTGCCTCCTTGTGATCTCTATCTGTCAAATAAATAAATAAAATCTTTAAAAAAAAATAATAAAACCTAGTTCTTACTTCAAGATTATGATATTTAATATAATATCAATATCTAGTGGGAAAAATAGATATGTATACAACTATTGCCTCAATATCCAGAGATAGCCACTATTAATACTTTCTTGCTTATTATTTTCAAAATATTTATAGTATACATAAACATGTGTGCTTGCATATATATTACATATGAGGTCTATATGTATAGTTGATTAGACTTGTATATACATATGTGTATTTAATAATATTTATGTTTAGATATGGGGTATTTTTTATACAAAAGGGATATTATAGCATTTTGCTTTTCTATCCAATATATATTAGAAAGTTTTTATATCACCCCATGAAGAGTCATGCCATCTTTTATTTATTTATTTATTTATTTAATTTATTTGACACAGAGAGAGAGAGAGAGAGATCACAAGTATGCAGAGAGGCAGGCAGAGAGAGAGGGGGAAGCAGGCTCCTCACTGAGCAGAGAGCCCGATGCGGGGCTCGATCCCAGGACCCTGAGATCATGACCTGAGCCGAAGGCAGAGGCTTTAACCCACTTAACCACCCAGGCACCCCAAGTTATGCCATTTATTAAGAATGCATAGCACTGTGCTGTAATTTAGGTAACCAGTCCTCTATTGATGGATATTTAGCTTTTTTCTGTTTTTTTTTTTAACTGTTACAGATAATGTTTCAGTAACTATCCTTATTTATATGTGTTTGTGTACTTGCACAATGTATCTAAACAGCAAACTTTTAGAAGCAGAATTGTTCAGTAGGTCTTTTCAAGGCCTTTGCAGTCTAGCTGCTGTTAAGCAGGGCCAGAAGGTGGCACAGGTATGTTCTGTATCCCGTCCCGTTGTTTTGTAATCAACTTCTCTGCCTTCTTCAATGTCTCTGTCCTGTTAGAAGCTCACGATGCAGTTGCACTCTTTTCTCCTGACCTCCTTTCCTGGTCACTCTCTTATTCCCTGAAGACTTTAGCTCTGGTTTACTGTCCTCTTTTTCACTGCTGTTCCTTTCAGGATTTTCAGCGACTTTCATATCAATGTGGATTACTCATTTCACATCCTGGTCTTCTCACTCACGATGATCTGTTCTTCCATCCCTCATAACCAACATCCATGATTATAACATAAACTCTTTCACTGTAAGTATCTGCACAGTGAGATCTTAAATTCAAGATCTCTTTCTCCAATAACCACCTCCTCAACTTCTAATTCACCTACGCTAACACTTCTACTATAATTCTTTGACCTCATCAAGACCACTAATTCACTCAACAATATTTTATTTACCATCCAATACCCTCCTTCCGTTTTCAATTCCCCAAATCCAGGTTGGTACTGGCTACCAGCCTTATCCTCATTTAATCTAATACAGCCAAAAGTTGCTGGAGAAAACCACACAACTAGGTTCATGGGCTCTATTTTAAAGATTTTGTTTATTTCTTGATTGATTTGAGGGGGGAGGGGCAGAGGGAGGGGGACAAGCAGACTCTGCACTGAGCATGAAGCCCACTCAGGGCTTGATCTCAAGACCCTGAGATCATGACTTGAGCTGAAATAAAGAGTTCGTCACTTAACTGAGCCACCCAGGCGCCCCTCTATTTTAAATTAATGCCCATAAAACTCTAATGGGCATTCAATTTGACTAGAAGTCCTACTTACATTTCCTTAGTAAATTGAAATCCTGGCCTGCAAGAGGACAGTTTCATGTTTCCTCTTTTTACCCGCTACCTCAGTTGTTAAGTTGACATCGTATTTTACTGAGAAAATATAAGCAATTAACTTGGATGGTCCCATATTCTCACCATCAAAATTGTTAAAAAGAAAAAAGTACCTTTGTTTCTATCAAAGGCTCCTCTGCTTATGCTCTGGATCCCCTACAGACTTCACTTGCGCAGTTCCTCTTTCTCTTCTGCATTTTTGGCTTTTCTTTCTTTAGGGTAATTCTCATTAGATTACAGTCTCATCAGAGATGCTCTAGAATCTCTTTCTCTTGAGCACACAGTCTCTCTCCTAGCTACCACCCCATTTCTCTGACACCTTTATGCAAAATTCTTTAAAAGCGTTACACACATTTGTTATCTCTATTTATCTTTTATCCTGTAACACTAATTTGGTTTCCAATGTCATGGAAACTGGGGAATAGGTCACCAAAGACCTTCATGTTGCCATATCTGACGGATTCTTCACTGTTTTTACCTTTATTTCTCAGAAAACCAGACTCAGGTTACCACTTGCTTCTTGGTCTTTATGACACTATGCTCTCCTGGTTTTCTTTCTACCTTTCTGTCTCCTCCTCAGTCTCCATTTCTGGCTCCATGTCTTTCACTCAATGCTTGGTCCTGGGCTCTCTTCTTTTCTCTTTCTGTGCTCTCTCCCTAAATGATCATATATATCTTATATCCCATAGCTTTAAATATCACCAAAATCTTGTTGACTCCCAATTTATTATCTAACATTTCTACTTGGTTATCTAATAGACACCTATAACTTAACAACTTGATTCCTGCCCCATCCCTCCCAAATCTGAGAGTTATTCTTGACTTCTCTCTTACTCTATGATAAGAGGGTAAGAGTAGATACCCTCTTTAGTGGAGTAGATGACTCTACTAAATAAGTCTATTGATTCTTTCTCTCCCAGCCTCCTTATCCAAACCTCTTTCATTTCTTACCTGGACTATCACAATTGCTTCCTAAGTAGTCTCCCTGCTTCTATTTTTGCCTTCAAAAATCCATTCTCAAAAAAATAAAAACAAAAAACAAACAAAAAAAACCAATTCTCCCTAGAAGGTGATCCTTTAATAAGTAATTCAGTTCATGTCACCTACATGCTAAGCTCTTCAATGGTCTCCTCTAACATTTAAAATTTAAAACCCTTCTTAAGACCCTATGTAATCCTTGTCTCCAAAGGCAAAGGAAACAAAAGCAAAAATGAACTTTTGGGACTTCATCAAGATAAAAAGCTTCTGCACAGCAAAGGAAACAGTCAACAAAACAAACAGGTAACCCACAGAATGGGAGAAGATATTCGCAAATGACACTACAGACAAAGGTCTGATATCTAAGATCTATAAAGAACTCCTCAAACTCAACACTCACAAAACAGATAATCACATCAAAAAATGGGCAGAAGACATGAACAGACACTTCTCCAAAGATGACATACAAATGGCTAACAGACACATGAAACAATGTTCATCATCTTTAGCCATCAGAGAGATTCAAATCAAAACCACACTGAGATACCACCTTACACCAGATAGAGTGGCCAAAATCAACAAGACAGTAAACAACAAATGCTGGAGAAGATGTGGAGAAAGGGGAACCCTCCTCCACTGTTGCTGGGGATGCAAGTTGGTGCAGCCACTTTGGAAAACAGTATGGAGATTCCTCAAGAAATTAA
>CM052798.1:92084950-92137227 GCA_028533885.1 Nasua narica | reverse complement strand
AGATGTGGTACATCTATACAATGGAATATTATGCCTCCATCAGAAAGGATGAATATCCAACTTTTGTATCAACATGGACAGGACTGGAAGAGATTATGCGGAGTGAAATAAGTCAAGCGGAGAGAGTCAATTATCTTATGGTCTCACTTACGTGTGGAGTATAAAGAAAATCATGGAGGGCATCGTGAGAAGGAAGGGAAGGGCGAATGGGGGGAAATCGGAGGGGGTGATGAACCAGGGGAGACTGTGGACTCTGAGCAACAAACTGAGGGTTTTGGAGGGGAGGGGGTGGGGGGGTGGGTGAGCCTGGTGGTGGGTATTGAGGAGGGCACGTATTGCATGGAGCACTGGGTGTGGTGCATGAACAAGCAATCTTGTAACACTGAAAAATTAAAATAAACATATTTGGGGAGAAAAAAAAAGACCCTATGTAATCCAGCCCCTACTTATTTTTTCAACTTATTTCCTCCTTATTCACTCTACTCCAACCACACTGGGTTTCTTTCTGTTCCATGAACTTGCCAAGTTTTATCTTCAAGGCTTTTGCTCTAGTGTTCCCTCTGCTTGGGATACTTTTTCTCTTAACTGTTTTGTGATTGGTTCTGTCTTGTAATTCAAAGCTCATCTTAAATAGCATTTCCTTAGAGAGGTTTTATTTAAAGCATTAAAGCTACATTTAAAGCAGCCCCCCTCACCTCTACAAAGTTACTATGTGGCTTATTACCCTATTTATTTCCTCAATAGCACTTATATCATTCAAATTATATTCTTTATTTGTTTACTAGTTTATTGTCTCCTTCATGTAAGTTCCTTAAGGGCAGGTAACTTGTCTTTCCTGTTCTATTTCCCCAGCATTTACAATAGTTTTTGATATACTGAAGACACTCAATAAATATTTGTTATATAAAAGGATGGAACAATTGAATTATTAACTATATTTGTATTTAGGTAATAGTGACAAATACTAACAGATGCTGATCTGTTAGTATTATAGTAATATACTATAATAGTATTATACTAATTGATAGTATTATACTGATAAATGTTTTTGTTGGAAAAGCATCATTTTGAGCTTTATTTGAAAATGAATCACCCAAATTAGAAAGGTTTGCTGTTATGACCTAACATACACAATACACTTTTCTGGTGGACTATGGTATCTCTTTAGCAATAAATAGCTAATCTCTTGTTTGATGATTCTTATATGAAACTCATAAAACAGTAATATTTTTACTTTTATCATACTAATTAGAAGGCCATTTAATAGAGTGACACTGTTTTTTGGAAAGCTTCTATGATAGGTAAACAGCTTTAGGTTGCTTTGGCTACTTTTTACTTAGCTGATATTTCTGAATCTTGACGCCAAGGTCCTTTAACATTTTATCTGAATGAATGTACTGTCTGAATTTAACTCCAGATATTCTGTCTCTCAACCTTGGATTTTTTTTTTTTTAAGATTTTATTTATTTATTTGACAGAAGGAGAGAGATCACAAGGAGGCAGAGAGGCAGGCAGAGAGAGAGCGAGAAGCAGGCCCCCGCTGAGCAGAGAGTCCCATGTGGGGCTCGATCCCAGGACCCTGAGATCATGACCTGAGCCAAAGGCAGAGGCTTTAACACACGGAGCCACTCAGTCGCCCCTCAGCCTTAGATTTTTAAAAAGATCTTTCTTTTCTGTTCTGTTACCAAATTAGTTTTTTCTTTTTGTTGTGGTAAAGGAACAAAATGAAAAAATATATATATTTTATTGTATAAAAGAGTCATCTTTTCCTTTCAGAAGTTTATTATATTTATAAAACACTATTCTTCCAAGACTCTTTGGTTATGATTAGCTGAAATAATAAAAGAATTCTATCATTAGTAACAACTCACACATCAATCTATCCAATAGGGTTCCATTACATATATTAGGCTCTTTATAATAGTGGTCCCAGTTAAAAAAAAAATACACAATATAAATTGTAACAAAGTAGACTTAGTGTATTTTTAAAATTTCAGGTTGGTCTAAGTAAATTGATCCGGTTTTTTTTTTTATTAAAACTGACAGACCAGGGCACCTGGGTGGCTCAGTTGTTAAGTGTCTGTCTCAGGTCATGATCCCAGGGTCCTAGGATTGAGCCCCACATCAGGCTCCCTGCTCAGCAGCAAGCCTGCTTCTCCCTCTCCCACTCCCCCTGCTTGTGTTCCCTCTCTCACTGTGTGTCTCTCTGTCACATAAATAAATAAAATCTTGGGGCACCTGGGTGGCTCAGTGGGTTAAAGCCTCTGCCTTCAACTCAGGTCATGATCTCAGGGTCCTGGGATGGAGCCCCGCATCAGGCTCTCTGCTCAGCAGGGAGCCTCAGCAGGGATCAAGCCTGCCTCTTCGCCTATTTGTGATCTCTCTCTCTCTCTGTCAAATAAATAAATAAAATCTTAAAAAAAAAAAAAAGAATTTCAATTTAATAAATAAATAAAATCTTTAAAACAAAATAAACGAAATCTGACAGACCACTGGATTAAAATGACAATTAATTGCTTCCTTCAGTTAATACCCCAAAAGCAAGCCATCCTTTGCTTCTGTGTAACAAATGGCCTCTGTTAATTAGGTCTCAGTCTGTAGGCTGGCCACATTTGGCAAAGTCCACTCCTCACCAAAAATAGTAACAACCTGCTCCTGCCGGCCACCAAACAGCCAATCTATTTTTGGCTTTAATGTTTGAAACTCCAAATGTTAAATGCCATGGAACTGAACCTTAAATGGCATAAGTAAATTCATCTGATACCAAAGGACAGAATACAAGTATTTGGGATACTTCAAAACACATGTTTCTTTATTCCAAAAAAAATAATCTTGCAGGCTTAGCAGGTGAATTTATATCTAACCCTGACACGGGTAAAACCAGAAGATTCTCAGAACTGAAACAACAGGGGAGGAGGGGTAGAAGGAGTAGAGCAGTATCAGCTTAGTTGTCTCTTACCACACTCCACATTTCCTATTTTCTTAGTGTTTCTGGTGTTTATTACTAATATCTTGGTTATCTTACCTGTCTCTGAGTGTGCTGGGGCCTAGATAAGGGTACACATTTTCCTTAAGCTTCCCTTTGATGAGATGGTCCAGGGTCTCATGTAGGAAAGGCTGATGTTGAGTATACACATTTTCTACTCCCTAAAACAGGAGAAAATGATTCTTGTACCATTTTTGGGAAACTTAGAATATAACAGTTAATGATACACATCAGAGAAGGGCATGCACTCAATAGGGATTTCATGGGATAGATTCAAATGGGAATTTTATGGTTAAATAATTTAAAAATTTTTTTATCAATTAGAAATGTTCTAATCTCATAAAAATTGTAATTTAAGCCTAGCTATTATAAAAGAATTTCAAAAATGGAATTGCTTAAATCCTTTATCATCTTTTCAGTGATTCTTATCCTTTTGTGAAAACATTATAATAGGGAGAGCAAGTAAGAGGAAAAGACCACATAGAAAAGGAGTTTGAAACACTCCAGAAAATGGAAACATTTCAGGAAATATAAGAAAGGCTTGCAGATTAAAACTAATTTTTTTTACAATTTTAAGAAAATAGTAATTCTAAAAGATCTATAGTTGTTTGCTTCATCTTTAATTTCCTTCAAAAAAAACTACCAAACAAATCTTAACTGACAAACAAATGGAGTAAAACAGCTATAACTAACAGAACTGTGTTTTACTCTGGGATATTTCCTGGAAATATTCTATTATTCCCTGTTCTGCTGTTTGGTCCAATGCTGATACTGTTCCAATACAGAAAGCACTTGGGAGGATGTCTGCTTTAATTTCATTTAATTGACATTGTACTAAATCAGCAGCAATCCTGAAGTTACTTTGAAGATCTTATTTATTCAATCCCAGAGCCATAGGGGCTTCCACTGTTTCTCATTTAGGAAAGTACAGAGGACATGCCATACCTTCAATCCTTTGAGGAACTGCTTGGTAATAGCCACAGCATCTTTGGGGCTGAAGAGATCACTTCCTCTGACCCGTTTACCACCATATTCAACTACTGCAGACACGAGCTATTAGGAAAAAAGAGAAACCACCTCTTACTGCCTGGGGATCAGGAAACTCACTTCACAAAAAAAATACCTTTATTAAGGAAATGGAGACATGAGAGGACAGAGTTATATATTTCTGTAAGTAAAAGCAGTATATAAAGAAAAGCAGTACGATTTCTCATTTGTCAGAGCTGAGAATATAATAATCGAGTTGCTAGCTGTTTGGTGGGGATTAATATACAAATGGTTACCTTTCGGTACTTCTCAGAAACACCTTTATTCCTGAGGTCCATCATCAGTCCTGGTAGGCTATTGCTGCTGTGTCGCTCATAATGTAGAGCATAAAGCATCACCAGGCGGGCAGCATCAAACTCTGTCACTTTGGGGTTCTGCAGGAGCCTCTTTACATTCTGAAAAAAGAAAGAGCTGATATTTATCCCTCCTTCACCTGAGTGATGTATAACATCTCAGGTCTAAAAATTACTGAATGGCAGTGGTGCATCTGAGCTCATGACTAAGGTTACCACTATGGCAATGTACAGGTTATAGGCTTAGCAATTGTTTCAACTACAGCAAATTAAATGCCTTTGCCTAAGACAAGAATTAAACAAGGAAAAAAAATTCCCATTGCGATTGCTTTAGGACAAAAATGAATTTAACTCTGGATAATTCCTTCTTTCTTTCCTTTGATGAGATGGTCTATGGTCGCATGTGGCAAAGGCTGCAGTTTCCTTGCTGAAACAAGGAACATATACCATTTCCACCATTTCAATCAACAAGGCACACAAAAGAACTGACCCACTGCCTTGCAAAACTGTTGCTTAGCACTAGTGACTGACCAGTGAAATGGAGACAAGTGGGTAGAATTTTATGTAGGAGGATGGGGCTTAATCTCCAAGAAGCATCAGATGTAACACTATGTCTCTACATGGCTATCAGAGATATGAGTATGTAAAGTGTGTAACGTCTAAACTGAACACTTGTGATCTTAACAGGGCCGGTATTTACACCAAAGGAAGCTAGACAAAATCATACAGGTTTTGTCAATCCTCACTTTAAGGAACATCCCCATAGTATAATATTTATGTTTATTATGCAGCAGAACAAATTAATTCAAGCCAAGAGCTACTTTGTTATCCCCTTCTTTTTTTTTTTTTTTTTTTAAAGATTTTATTTATTTATTTTAACAGAGAGAGAACACAAGCAGGCAGAGAGGCAGGCAGAGGCAGAGAGAGGAGCAGGCTCCCTGCGGAGCAAGGAGCCCGATGCCGGACTCGATCCCAGGACGCTGGGATCATGACCTGAGCCGAAGGCAGCTGCTTAACCAACTGAGCCACCCAGGCGCCCCTGTTATCCCCTTCTAAGCATAAGGAACTATGCCAGGAACTGGGGGGGACAGAGAGGTGAGTTAGACATAGTTTCTGTCCTCAGTGGGTTCACAGACAAGGAGGTGAAGGGGAATGAAACAATTACAGCCTATTCTGCTACAAAGCACGCTTCTTGAAGGCACTTTAACTCTATGAGATCATTAAATATGGGAATGGTGTCCGTTTAACACAGAAGGCATAATGGTTTATATGCAGTTTTTCCAGCATGTTAGTTTTAAGAAGGGAATAGGGTCAAGCTTCCTCTTAAAGAGGAAGCTTTAGCACTATGTTAAGAAAAAAGGATGTAAATCCTACATGAGAGTTTTCCGCAAGAAGTAGCTGGTTTTGTAGCTTGAAGAACTGTTGTATTTTCCACTGTATTAAGCTATCTGGGGAAAGGGCAAGTACAAACGAAATGGATGCAAAGATGTTTCTCTGAGTTAAAAAGCAACAAAATGACAGCCCAGAACTGACCGATATCCCCATATTGTATTTTTAATTTTGGTGAAACTAGTGTGTATGAGAAGCAAAAGTTTTTCTGACTTTACATCTTGAAGAATAAAATGTAAGTTCCAGGAATAAGGAAGGCTACGAAGGATGGACAGAGTATATTTCTAGGTGCAAATGCCTGTGGAGATTTAACTGTGTTAATACTTTTGTTAGGATTGTCACTACTTTTATTAGGGCTTTGATTACAAAGTTGTTTTTTTTTTTTTAAAGGGGCTTCTTTATTTTATTTATTTGACAGAGAGAAAGATCACAAGTAGGCAGAGAGGCAGGCGGTGGGGGGGGGGTGGTGAAGCAGGCTCCCCACTGAGCAGAGAGCCTGCTTCGGGGCTCTATCCTAGGACCCTGAGATCATGACCCAAGCCGAAGGCAGAGGCTTTAACCTACTGAGTCATCCAGGCGCCCGTTTATAAAGTTATATAGTTTTTTTTAGTTACGTGGATTTTAAGTGACCTGCTTATAATTCTATTTTTCCATAACACTTGCTTATTTTTAGTACATAATTTTGAGGAATGGGAGGTTTTTCAGGAAAACATATGTGGTATTATAACAGAAACATATATGCAAAAAAACCCACCAAAACCCTAAAAAACCAACCAAGAAACAAACTGAGAATCAGTGCAATGCAAGGGAAGGGGACACAGAATGAAGAAAAGTACATCTGGTTGCTGAGGAATCAAGAAAGACTTCATGAAGAAGGTGACATTTGCAAAAGGCCCTCAAGAATCAGTAAGTGTTAGAATTTGTCTGGGAGACTAAAAGAGGAGATGATCTTAACAGGAATATACAAATCAGAGAAAGAAATGGGTTGGGCTGAAAGACTAGCAAGAGCCTTGCAGGGCACTAGAGTCTGAGGACATACATCCAAATGGAACTTCACAGCTTATGAGATGCTTTCACATACCTTATCTTTTTAATACTTCACGACAACCAGGCCTAATGTTTAAGAACTCTTCTATTCATACCAAAGAGGACTATCATGACATGGGGAACCTCCCAGGTGGCTCTCAAGTAGGAAGTTCCTTGGGTAGGATTTCTACTGTTGCTTTTCTGGGTGAATATTTCACTAGCACCATCTTTGGAATCAAAAGACAATTCTCTTCTTTAGATTTAAACTCTGCAGTCCTAAGAATTTCCTTACTTTTTTTCTTTTGCAGTACTCTTTCCAGAGCAATCACAGAATACAGACTAGAATATCTGTTCAAATTTGCCACTAGTTCCTACCATAATATGAAGAAATTTCAGAGTACAAATTATTATCAAGTAAGAAAACCCTATTTCCTATGTCTCTCAATCAACTTGGCCTAAGTTTAAAACATCCATCTGGGATCTCTGTTGCCACTTTTTAAAATAAACACAATGTTTCAATTCCTGTGTTTGGGATCAGTCTCTTTTTACCTTAAATCCACTCGATTTCTATATTTTTCAGCAAATCTGAGATTTTCAAGTAACTATAAAACCACAAAATTGGTATAGGGACAAAGACTGCCCCAATCAGCCTGTACCCTTCTTACTTGCTCCCTTTCTAACTACTTTCACTTGCATCTTGACTCTTGCCTCTTTCCCATTAAAGAATCCACTTGTCTTCCTTGAGATTTGGTGCTTGTATTTAGAGTCCCTGGCTTGACTCTTAGCTCTCCCTTGAGGATGTGGCTGGATCTGACCCAAGATTACTTTGAGTAGATTACTTTGCTTACTTTTGATCCCTTAGGACCCGGCCCCTGACTCAGGTCAGTGTTCCAGCTAGGCTTATCATTTACTCATGGAAGGAAACCTATAGGTACAAGCAGAGTTCTTTCTTCTCTTCCAGCTATCTAAGTCCTTGAAGAAGAAGGGCATTTTTGTGTGCCTAGATCCCATGTTATCCATTGACTTAATTTTCAACATTTCACTCACAGCTACTTGACTCACCAACTTGGCCAACAGTGGCATACGTTATATTGAGATTCCAGGGTACTAACTAGAAGAGGAGAAAACAATCTGAGACTTCTAATTACACAGCAGGTATCTACTACATGGTGGTATTTATATGTTGGAAATATGAGTGAATTATATAATGAACTTCCAGTTTCTCTTTTCTTATCAAATTTTCCATAAGTCTTGAGACTTTCAAGGGAGAAAAGTACATTTCATAATACAGTGGCTGAGTAAAGAGTGAAAGAAAACTATTGTCCCCTTAAGAAGATAGTATTCAAACATAGAATTTACTGAGTTCTAACATTCATATACGTCTAATCAAGGAATCAGAAAATAAAAGCAAAAACTCTCTGAAGGTCAAGTTTCAAAAAGGAGCTAATGTTCACTCAAAAAATATCAATTAAAAAACAATTCTTTTTGGATATTTAAAGATCCTTCCATTGTTTTGGGCTACTTTTCTGTTTTCTTATACCAAAACTATGATGAAGCAGCACAAGAACAAATTTTTATAAATTACAGATGAAGTCAGCAACAAAAAAGTCTTTATTTGTTGTTTTAATTTGACCTACAGAACAGGAACTCTACCTTGTTATCTACTATCATATTAATGTAGTAAAATCATCAATGAATAACATTATATGCCAGCAGATTAGAATAAGCAAGACGAAACTGGCAGAAGTCTTCAACATGCTGATATGATTAAAAAAAATGAGTCTAACGGTTTGAGAGAACAGTGTTGTGGTAATATAGGGAGCTTATCTAGGAAAAATGATAGAAAGTAGGCAAGACCCAATTCCACTGACTGGTAAATACACCTGAGTCAGTATTCTTTTCCTTATTGACTAGTCAACATAAAATTTAGCTTTGCTGTAGGTCTTCTGCTGGTCAACACCGTCTGAAACACTGGCTAAATGTTGGTTTAGAGAGAAAATGATCATTTTTATTCTTAATTGGTGAAGATAAAATTGTCATCTCAATGTGTCCCAAACAATTTTCTCATGATTTTAATGAGAAGCAGAAAACCCTTCTGATATCAGGAAGAGAGAGATCTAAGGTGATGAGTAGATTAGAAAACAATGTCCTGGATGTCATAAAGAAAACAGAATGTATCATCAAATAATACAGATAATGTGATAGTTATTACTTATTGAATGTTGTAAGAACCGGTGCCATATTAAGTGCTTTACATGTACTAGCTCGCTGCACCCTCACAAAAACCTTTAAGGTTAGTACTGTGATTTTTCCCCATTTTACAGACAAAAAGACTAAGATTTTCAAGCTCAAGCCATCAAAGTTCCAAGCTCTTAGCCACTGCTCTATACTGCTTCAGATAGAACTCTTCCTCTTCATTTTTCTAACAAGTAATTATTGAGTCTTTACTATATATCTTTAATAGGATTTGAGGTCTTTTACCTCAAGGTCAGGAAAGAAGGATATAAAAATAATTCTTCCTTCTAAATGAAAAGCTATGATATGACACACAATGGGGGAAAACTGCTTACTTTCTGAAGATATTTCCCTTCAGGGCATGAAAAAAAAAATCTTCCTGATCAAATGAGTCTTTTCCAAGGCTATAGATATGTTTTAATGATAGTATGCTGCAGTTTGGTTCTAGTGAAAGTTCTAAATCAAATTTGTGTTAGCCTGTAGGATAATTGGTTAGAAGTGGCAGCAATTTATAAGTTAATTTTAGCAATATATGAATTTTTTTTTCCTTCATCATGATATAGTTACTATTCAATAAAGCAAACGTCATCTCTACTCAAAAACCTCAATTCATTACTTCATGACGTATTATCATCTAAGGTCAAGCCAAGGAATGCTACAACCCATCTAGGGGTCAGGCCCTGGCATGTACTCATTATCAAACAAAAGCTCCCTTTATAGACTATTTAAGTCATGTTGGCAAAGAAATCCTTTATGGTGGGGGAGTCCAAATCAACTGCTCACTGTAAAACCCTAATAACATGGGCAAAAAACCTTCAAAGGATAACTTTTTAAAATAAAAAGTGGATTACAGACGAAATTCATATTTTAAAGTATTTCTTTTTCTTTTAAAGTGAATAAGAAACAAGGTTTCAGGCAAGGAATTATAGTAACCTTGTCTAACTGCTTTTTGTATGGTAGGGAGACACCAAGATCCTAAAACTGGCTAGCAGTTAAGTTTGGTTCTATTGTTTGAAAGGGAAAAATAAAAGATAAAGAAACAGAAGGAAGTTTATATTTAATTACATGACAAAATTTTGTTTTTATTTAATAAATTAGAAAAGATTTATTTTTTTGGAAAAAATAAAAAGTTTTCGTAGGAATACTTCTACTAGGCTCATAAAACTGCCAACTGTTATTAGTAAGTACTGTTTCAAGTAAGTTGGTCAAGTTCATTGTCACAACAATAAAAATTGTGGTCTTTATAAAGGTAAACTACTTAGTGATTAAAAAGAACGAGTGTTTAGGTTCGGATCTGGAACAGTCTCTGAGTTACACAGTTAAGTGAAAAAGCAAAATGCAGAACTATGTGTACAGTATGTTATCATTTGATTTTAAAAAAGAGAAGGGGGGGCGCCTGGGTGGCTCAGTTGGTTGGGCGACTGCCTTCGGCTCAGGTCATGATCCCGGAGTCCCGGGATCGAGTCCCATATCAGACTCCCGGCTCTGCGGGAGGTCTGCTTCTCCCTCTGACCTTCTCCCCTCTCATTCTCAGTCTCTCTCTCTAATAAATAAATAAATAAATCTTAAAAAAAAAAAAAAAAGAGAAGGGAAGATACGCGCACTCCCATAGACTTGTGTATATAAACAATAACGGTAAGAATGCGTGTGAGACTAACAGACTGAGTTTTTACTACACACCTCTTTCACCAAGTACTGTTTTTTTTAATTTTTTTAAAGATTTTTTATTTATTTATTTATTAGAGAGAGAGACTGAGAATGAGAGGGAAGAAGGTCAGAGGGAGAAGCAGACCTCCCGCAGAGCCGGGAGTCTGATATGGGACTCGATCCCGGGACTCCGGGATCATGACCTGAGCCGAAGGCAGTCGCCCAACCAACTGAGCCACCCAGGCGCCCTCACCAAGTACTTATATCATCTATTTAAGAATTAGAATTCAATACAATTTAAAAAATAATTAAATCTGCCCTAAAAGTTCTTTGAAAGGATTTAAGAACACAGGGATACAATTCAAAGTGTTGACAGAAGTACTTTTCATAAAGATAAACAAATAGAATCTTTACAATTTTCAAACTGATGGTGGTTTCAGAGGAAATCTTAATTGACATTAAAAAGTAACAAATTCTAAATACCAGTAAAGACCTCACTTAACTAGAGCCACCACAGGTAGGTGGATTTCTTTATTTTAGTTGTACCATATATTTAAAGCATTAAGCTTAGAGGAAGGGAACCAATATTTACCAAGCACCTATCACATGTGAAGCATTTTACATATCTCACTGAATCCTGGTAACAGTCTAGAAGTTTGAAATCTTTATCTTTGAGGCTTGGCAAAATAAGTAATTTTTTTTTTTTTTCAAAAAAACTTTGACTCCAAAGCCTGTGTTGTTTCCATTATACCAGGCTGGCTTTGTTTCATAAAGTCAAATTGAATTGCAGCAGGGAAATAAAGAGACTAAGTTGTAGAATATTGGTTCCTATTAATAAGGAAATGCACTTCTTATGGTGAGTGCTTTAGAAATGGCAACCTCCCCAAGGACTCTCATTCCCAAGTGACTTATTGCCAGTGATACCGCAATGTCATTTCTCAGGAACTTTGGAATTATTGGATTTGTTCTGTCTTGTTATCCTTATAGCCAATCTGTTGCTAAATTGTTTTCTCCCTTTGAACTGTCTCTCAGATTGCCCTTACTGTACATTTTTAGTCCTATCACTGTAAATCTGTGAGCCTAACTTCAGTTAGCATGTAATTTTAATTTAATCTAGTAGCATCCCTACTAGATTAAATTTCCTTAAATACTGCTTTCATCATACTGACTTTCTAAAGGTTTGTTTTTTTTTTTTTAAATTTTATTCATTTATTTGACAGAGAGAGATCACAAGCAGGCAGAGAGAGGAGGAAGCAGGGTCCCTGCCGAGCAAAGAGCCTGATGCGGGGCTCGATCCCAGGACCCCGAGATCATGACCTGAGCCGAAGGCAGAGGTTTAACCCACTGAGCCACCTAGGCGCCCCCTGACTTTCTACATATGGCCCTACAGTGGATCTCTCCGCTTATCTCAGCAAGTGCAAATTCCTCTTACAAGCTTCTTCATAAACTGGTTCCTGTTTACCAATTCAATTTTATCTCCTATTCCTCTTCCACACCCACTCTCCAACAGGTCACGCTGTTCATTATTTTCTGCATACTTCAGCCTCTTTGCTTTTGCCATTATCCCTGACTGAAATCCTCCCCCAGATTCTATTCATTCTTGATGGTCCATCTTAATACCACCTTCTCTAAGGAACGGTCCCTAATAACCTCAAATCTAATTATAGTCAGCATCACAATTTTGACTTAATTAACTATTACCTTAAAACACTGCCTATGTATTTCTTGTGCTTTAGTTTTGTCCCTTTGACAATGCTGTAAATTTCTTGAGGCAAGGGTCTGATTATGTCCCTTTTCTTCTAAAATGCTCTGGTAGCTCTCAACATTTTAAGATTAAAGCCCAAAGTCCTTTCAATGGCCATAGGCTGTCTTTCTGGCTTATCTAAGACCATTCTTCATCTTGTACCCTGCACTAGCTACACTGCACTATTCTCTGTTCCCTTAATTTTTCTCCCCCGACATCTCCAAGCCTGCATTTTCTCTGCCAAGAGTTTCCCCTCTTCTCTCTGGCTGGTGCACTTCCACTCTGTTTGGTGCCCTCCTCCTTATTTTTCCAGACCCAAATCTAATGTCATCTTCTTCAAGAAGCATCATCCTTAGGGAAAACAGTTGTCCTTCCTCTGTATTTCCATATCCCTTTGTAAATACCTCTAGTATCACAGCACTTACAGCACGGTAATTCCTGGTTTAAATTTCTTTTTTCTCTACTATCTAGTACAAGCTCTTTGAGGAAAAAGATGGGGATCCTTATAGCACAATGTACATGTAGCAGACATTTACATGTTCATGGAATGAAGAGCAGGCGTTCAATAATAAAAAACTTAGGTAATGCATTTTAAAATATATTGTATCTTTAAAATCTTCCTTACAGGGGCGCGTGGGTGGCTCAGTGGGTTAAAGTCTCTGCCTTCGGCTCAGGTCATGGTCTCAGGGTCCTGGGATCGAGCCCCACATCGGGCTCTCTGCTCAGCAGGGAGCCTGCTTCCCCTTCTCTCTCTGCCTGCTTCTCTGCCTACTTGTGATCTCTCTCTCTCTCTGTCAAATAAATAAATAAAATATTTTAAAAATAAATAAATAAATAAAAAATAAAATCTTCCTTACAACACTGTGAGATAACTATCATTATACCTAGTTTGCAGATGAAGAAACTGGCTCAGAAATTAAACCAACAGTTCCAGGTCACAAAGCCAGTAGGTGGCAAGTGGCTAAAATCCAGATCTTTTGATTTTAGTCCCGTATTCTTTCTAATAGATTAGGATGCCCTCCTAAATACCCAGTTAACTGCCCGAAACCTTTTCTATTGCACATTATTCCTCTCCTGTGGTCCTGTATCTATCTTAAATAAAATCAATCTGTGTTCTTGTCTCAACTCCTTGTTAGATTATAAATTCCATGTTGGTGAAGAAGGATTACTTGCCTTTGTATCTCTTGCTCTGCCTGGCACAGTGCCTTACACATAGTAGGTGCTCATCAAATTGGACTGAATAGATACCTGGAGAGCACTAGAATGGTCATTTTGACAGGCCAGTTCTTGCTCAACTTCTGAAACCTCCAGCAGATTCCGCTCACTGACCAACCGAGACAGCTCTCCAACCACTGTCACATGCTTTGACACAGTCCCAGACATCTTCTTAAACTGTGGGTAATTCTCAACAAAGGCCTGCCATGGGAAAAACAGCAATTGGGGGTTCTGTTATTTCTTGACTGAGGACAGACATGCATGAAGGGAAAAAATAAGCAGGAATTGTTCTGCCCAGACTAAGGCGTCTACAACTTTCGATCCTATGGCATTTTGTTTCTGCTTTAAAAGAGAAGAGCTGGTACATGTCAGTAGATTGACTCTTTAGTCCAAATGTTAACGAAGAATGGAAAGAAGTACATGGCTTGTTATGAAGTTTTCACTATATTGTTTCCTAAAGAGAAATAGTATAGAAAATTATCTCAAACCAAACAAAATGAATCAAGGCAGAAATCAGACTGAGAATATTCCAGAAATGTTGCTTACATGAATAGTTCCAAAGTCGTGCATGTTAGTCATCCATGAACATGTTCAATTTACCTTCATGTCTGCTATTGATTCTAGTTTTTGCTGTTCTTTTGGTTTCTTCTTCTGAAAGTCTTCCATGAGATTCTTTATATTGCTACCAATCTCAGCAAAGTTCAGGTACATATTCTGTGAAAAAGGAAGTTGGAAACACAGTTCTATCAATGAGTCTGATTTTCAGACCATTTAAAAGAAGTGAAAAAGAATCCTGAAGGCACAATTGACGGGCAAGAAAATTCCATTATAATGACCAAATCTGGACATTGGCCAGGACACTGGTGATGAATACCATTACTATTCTCACAAAGGGCTACAGAAGGGAAGGAAGTAAATAAATTGGGTTCTAATTTTAAAATACAAAGCTAAATATGTGATTTCTATGAAGAAAAAAACAAAACAAAACTGTTAAAGGGTCAGAATCCAAGTCTTCTGCCTTCTCTTGAGATACAGTTTATCTACAGGATGCTTCTGTCATCCTTTCACATAAAATCCTATACCCGTTCTCATTCGAACAAGTCAATACTGGCCTTCTTACATAAAAACAACTAAAAACAATGAAAAAAAATTTTAACCACCTACGTTAGCATAGAATTCATCGTTTTCAGCAGATAGGACCACCTCTCTTAAGTCTTTACTGATCCCCGGCACTCTGGAAAGATCAATCCGATTGTTGTTTATGCCCAGTAGTTCATGGACCATGGCCTGATATGTCCACTAAATGAAGAATTATGACAAAAAAATTGGTAACTGATAAAACATGGAAATAGTAATAGTTCAAGAAAACAAAAACTGATAACATTCTTAGCAACCAGTCTTCTTTACATAGAGGTTCTTTATTTAGTTCAAGTTTTATTAATTTTTGTGTTCTACTAAGCATTAAGACTCGTAATTGGTTAAACTAATAGTCAAAATACTTTTAGATTTTACACTTTTGAAAGAAGGGCAACAAGATTAATATTCCTGATAGAAAACAAATTATATCTATCATTAGCTTCAGTTTTTGTCTGTGAATTAAGAGTATATTTTTGGCTTCACAGATAGGGCTATATTGGTACTGCAGTTACAAGCTGTACCATTTCCTGTACGCTTCTGTGGTTTTCTGCAGCATGAAAAGTGTGTTCTTGCAGATCTGAGTGTTGCTATATTTATCCTGGGAACACTAATATTATCAGAAACGAACCTTGTGAGTTGATCAAAACACACATACTCAGAAGTTTTGCCTCTGAATCCACTTTCTTTCATATTTTTACTTAATATGAATTGTGAAGAAGGATTGGTTTCCCTTTTTACAAAATGTGAGCTTATTTGGTGAAAATGGAATGGAGAAACCCTAAATTTTGCCTGTTCACCATTTATGGAGAATGGGTTCTTTTTAGTCATAGGTCTATTATACAAAACTAAGTATTTTCCAGCAAATTACCTTCTAAATCTAGAATCTAAATGCTAGAAATATTTATATACTTTTACTTCATCTTAAGCAAACTAGAATTGTTAAGAAAGATCTTAAGGTTATAAAAGAAGGTGCTTCATTTCCTAAAATACTTGCCAAATGATTCCTTAAAAAAGCAAGTTTCAGGGGCGCCTGTGTGGCTCATTTGGTTAAATGTCTGACTCTTGGTTTTGGCTCACTTCATGATCTCATTGGTTGTGAGATCAAGCCCAGAGTAGGGCCCCGTGCTCAGCGAGGTGTCGGCTTGAGATTCTCTTGTCTCAACCCATCTCCCAGCTTGCGCACCGTGTACACACACTAGCTCTCTCTCTCAAATAAATACATGATACCTTAAAAAAAAAAAAGCAAGTTTTGTGGGGACACGTAAAATATGTATAACAAAATATTTATGCTTCCACAGACAGCATCTTGTGCATGCTTCTACCATTAGTACTTACCCTATAATTAAAATGATCCTTTTACTTCTCTCCCCATCATGAGCCCTTTGAGAGCAGAGATTGCATCTTTTAACCTTTTACTTCTAATACTTTTTTTTTTTAAGTAGGCTGCATGCCCAGCACGTAGCCCAACATAGGGCTTAAGCTCATGACCCTGAAATCAAGACCTGAGCTGAGTCACTGAACCGAATGAGCCACCAGGTGCCCCATTACCTCCAATACTTAACACAATACCCGGCACATAGTAGGTCTTCAGTGAAATTAGTCGAATGAATGGTTGTTTTTCTTTGGGAAACAGAATAACAGGCAATCATTTTTCTTTCCACTTTTTTATATTCTCAAAACTTCTTGAGTGAACATATATTACTTTGTATTTTAGGAATATGAGGCTATCCTATTATAGAGAAGCTGCACTCCATAGCTACAGATTTCTCCTAACATTAACATGGCTATAAGCTGGGAAGAAACTGAAATATAAACCATGTCTTTTCCTACAAATTCAAAGTCACTATTAATAAAGCCTCTACTTTGCGTGAAGTACTGTTCTTATACTTGCAGAAGAACAAACACAGTAAGACAGAGTCTGTCTTGGGCGCCTGGGTGGCTCAGTTGGTTGAGCAACTGCCTTCAGCTCAGGTCATGATCCTTGAGTTCCGGGATCGAATCCCACATCGGGCTCCCAGCTCCATGGGGAGTCTGCTTCTTCCTCTACCCTTCTCTCATGCTCTCTCTCACTTTCTCTGTCTCTCAAATAAATAAAAAAATCTGTCTCTCAAATAAATAAATAAATAAATCTAAAAAAAAAAAAAAAGACAGAGTCTGTCTTGAAGGACTGTGTGAAAACAACCAAAGGTACAACATGGCAAATAGAGCACAAGACGTCAAGACGTAAGAGAGACACAAAGTTCTGCAGTAATTTTATGGAAAATGAACATGTCTGACTAAAAGAATAAAAGGCTTTAAGGAGATGTTTTGAGTGGTTTTAAAGGAGAAGAATGTTGATAGGTGGAGATAGGGAGAGAAGGTATTCGAAACATTCCAGCATTTAGACAGAGGTCACAACATGAATAAAATGATGGCCAGAAACCACACAACATATCTGTACAGTAGTGAGCTGTACATTAAGGCTGGGCCCATATTGTATGGAGGTTCCTCAAAAAGTTGAAAATAGAGCTACCCTATGACCCAGCAATTGCACTACTGGCTATTTACCCTAAAGATACAAATGTAGTGATCCGAAGGGGCACGTGCACCTGAATGGTTATAGCAGCAATGTCCACAATAGCCCAGCTATGGAAAGAACCTAGATCTCCATCAACAGATGAATGGATAAAGAAGATGTGATACACACACACACACACACACACACACACACGCACACACAATGGAATACTACGCAGCCATCAAGAGAAACGAAATTATGCCATTTGTAATGACGAGGATAGAACTAGAGGGTATTATGCTAAGCAAAATAGGCCAATCAGAGAAAGACAATTATCATATTCAATGATCTCTCTGATATGAAGAATTTGAGAGGCAGGGAGGGGGAAAATGAAACAAGATGGGATTGGGAGGGAGACAAACCATAAGAGACTCTTAATCTCTGGAAACAAACAGGGTTACTGGGGGGTAGGGGGGTAGGAATAGGGTGGCTGGGTTATGGACATTGGGGAGGGTATGTGCTACGGTGAGTGCTGTGAAATGTGTAAGCCTGATGATTCACAGACCTGTACTCCTAGGGCAATTAATAATTATATGTTAATTTAAAAAAAAAAAAAAAGGTTGGGCCCATATTGTGAAGGCTCTTGGATGCCAAGTTCAGGAGTCTGTATTTAAGCCAGTAGGCAAATGGGAACCAATGAAGATTTTTAAACCAGGAGTAGTAAGATCAGAACTGTTCTTTAGGAAAAGTGATTTAACAACACTGTTCTATTAAATATATCCAAGTAGAAGGAAATTAAAAGAGGGGAATCAAGGCCTTTCTGTTTCAGCCATCTTGGAGCCTGTGGAGGCCTTCTGGGAACAGGATTCCTGAAACAATATATATGCCTGGAAGGCTGTGGTTCAAGGCCATTTTTGCTGGCTATAAGCAGGATCTCCAGAACCAGAGGGAGCATACAGCTCTTCTTAAAATTGAAGGTGTTCACGCTCAAGATGAAACTAAGTTCTATCTAGGCAAGAGACGTGCTTATGTGTACAAAGCAAAGAATAACACAGCGACTCCTGGTGGCGAACTGAACAAAACCAGAGTAATCTGGAGAAGGTAATTTATAATCATGAAAACACTGGCAGGACTCATTTCAAATTCTGAACAACCTTCAAGCTAAGGCCACTGGACACAGAATGCACGTGATGCTGTACCCTCAAGGATTTAAACTTATTGAAAAGTAAGTAAATAAAAGTGTAGATTTGCTCTCGTATAAAAAAAAAGAATAAGTGGTGCCTGGGTGGCTCAGTCGGTTAAACGTTTGCTTTTGGCTCGGGTCATGATCCCACGGTACTGGGATTGAGCCCCGCGTTAGGCTCTCTGCTCGGCGGGGAGCCTGCTTCTCTCTTTCCCTCTGCCTGCTGCTCCCCCTGCTTGTGCTCGCTCTGTCTCTGTCAAACAAACAAAATCTTTAAAAATAAAATAAAATAAAATAAAATAAAAATTAAAAGTGAGGAATCGGTAGATGACTATTTCAGTATTCCTTTAAGAGATTAGGGTCTATGCAAAGGTATTGGCAGTATGAGTGGAAAACTGCAGATAGACAATGGAAAAGGAGAAGCCACAGAAACCTAGAAGTTGTCTTGATCAGGGGTGAAGGTAGTGGCAGAAAGGGATAGGAAAGATAAGGCAGAAGAAAGAGCCAAAGATGACTGTGGCTGGAAGGACAGGGATACCAAAACACCAGGAAAGACAAGGGAAAAAAAAAATGCTGAAAATAAAGAGGCAAGTACATGGACCACACTGTTCACTTCCACATCTGCATTTTGATGAATACCACTTGAAATCATGCTTCTATTATGCTACTAAAGGGTTCTGCACCTGGTTTAACAACGGGGTGATGGCATCATCGCAACGATCTAAAATAAGCAGCAAGGGAGGCACCTCAGTCCGCCGGAATTCAAACAGTTCATATTCTTTAGTTATTACTTGCTGTGGATGAGAGAGAAAGATGATTTGGTCAACCAATTAGTTGGTAATATAAATAGAAATCTTTTTATTAACATATAATGTATTGTTTGTGTCAGGGGTATAGGTCTGTGATTCATCAGTCTTACACAATTCACAGCACTTCCCAGAGCACATACCCTCCCCAGTGTCCATCACCCAGCCACCCTATCCCTCCCACCCCTCCCCGTCCAGCAACCCTCAGTGTGCCTGAGATTAAGAGTCTTTTATGGTTTGTCTCCGGTTTCATCTTGCTTCATTTTTTCCTCTCTTTCCCTACGATCCTCTGCCTTGTTTCTCGAATTCCGCGTATCAGTGAGATCATGTAATTGTCTTTCTCTTATTGACTTATTTCATTTACATAATACCTTGTAGTTCCATCCATGTCATTGCAAATGGCAAGATTTCATTTTTTGATGGCTACATAATATTCCATTGTATTTAAACACCACATATTCTTTATCCATTCATCTTTATCCATCCATTCAATGTCAATGGACATCTAGGCTCTTTCCATGGTTTGGCTTTTGTGGATATTGCTGTTATAAACATTGGGGTGCACGTGTCCCTTTAGATCACTACATTTATATCTGTGGAGTTAGTGCAATTGCTGGGTCTAGGGTAGCTCTATTTTCAACTTTTTGAGAAACCTCCATACTGATAAACAGAAAATTAATACATAAAAAACATTTAACAATAGTTCTTCGCACCTTCATAGGCCTTCCGAAAAGGATTCAAAGGCTTGACAAAGTTTGGCAGCATCCTGTTTAAGAGGTTAGGATTTAAAACTCTACTTTACACATGGCTTAATTGGATCAAAATAACTATTTAACTTATTTAGCTTGCAAATGTTTCTTGAGTTAA
Source organism: Nasua narica (assembly GCA_028533885.1). Taxonomy (NCBI): domain Eukaryota; kingdom Metazoa; phylum Chordata; class Mammalia; order Carnivora; family Procyonidae; genus Nasua; species Nasua narica. The sequence continues at coordinate 92,117,155 of CM052798.1, read as the reverse complement.
GTCTAAAAATTTTAGCCCTAATTTGTTACTTTTGATTTTTTATTACAAAGATTCACCTCTTTGCCAGTAAATCTAAGACATCACCTCCTTGGTTGTGGAAAAAATACGGCTATAGTTTCTGAAATAGGATAAGGAAATGAATGATTTTGATGCTTTGGAACGGGGGATAGGGAAAGCCATACCTTAACACATTCTGCAAGTCTCTTTGCTGCCTCTGATGAAAGCTGGTAACGAATCATGGGACATTTCTTCAGAGATAAAAGGAGAGCTGTCAGTCCTTGAGTTGTTCTGGACAGCTGGGCTGCATCCCAATTTCGACCCTTTTTGTTAAAAATGTATATTCAGAGAAAATATTTGACTTTTTTCTTACAAGTCCAAATACTTGCTGAATTATTAACTCCCACCTGATAAATAAACTTATTTTTTTTATCCTTTCCTTCCATACCTGGCAGCAACCCAAGATATTGAGGGAAAACAAATGTGGATTCACAGCAATATAATCACCATAAAATTCCTGCAAACAAAGCACCAAGATCAGTCAGTTATTTCATAAATTCCAACTGTATCATACAGCAATATTTTCATATGTGATATAATCAAATTTGAGGAAATTTGAGGAAAATTTGAGGTGTAAAAGATATACAAAAATTGATCAGTAGTTGAGTAGCAAAGTTAATGTGGGAGAATAAAATAATTATAAAATGGCAGCAATAATAATAAGTCTTCTAAAAAACAAAAAGTTGTAGAAGTACATACATTTCTGGAAACCTCTGCACACTTATCAATTAGTAAAAATAAGACACTGCTATAGGATATACAATGTTACGCACAGATGAAAAAGAGCTTTATTGTTCAGTGTATTTTTTTTGTACAGTGTATTCTCATGAGGGAGAATATGTTCCAAAATAGGTCATTCTTTTTTTAATTATTATTCATTTATCACCTAGCACATCCTTTTGAAAATCCAAAATTTGTTTATTTGCTGTCCTATTCTTCACTTTGGTGATAAATGTATTCAAGAACACTAAAGCCTTTAAGGTAACATGACATGTTCTGATGTGATGTATTATATAGCATGCAGAATATTTAGGAGTTACCAAGTTTTAACCTAACAACAAAAGTCTACTTTTTACCTCCCAGAGCGAGATAATCACAAGCAGAACTTTAATAAACCTCATTCACATCCTTTACTTTCTATTCTTTTCCAACCCTGTATACGAGAACATTCTTATGATGTGGTTCATAAAACTAGCATAGAAAAAAAAAACTAGCACAGAATATATCTGACTCTGTTCCCAACCCTGTGAAACTCTCGCTATCCATTCAGTTAGGATTCAGTGCCAGTCCATCCCCTTATTTCCACTAACTCCTTTAATTCTGTTCCCACCCAATTTGATACCTCGCACAAACTTTCTGAGTATAGTTTGGTGCAATGCACATTTATAATGTCTGATCAATAGCCTCCCTTCTTTTGAGACAGCACCTTTCTTATGTTAGACTCAAATCTTTAAAAAATGGCCAATATAAGAGATGTGTTAGAGGGGCGCCTGGGTGGCTCAGTTGGTTAAGCGACTGCCTTCGGCTCAGGTCATGATCCCGGAGTCCCGGGATCGAGTCCCATATGGGACTCCCGGCTCTGCGGGAAGTCTGCTTCTCCCTCTGACCTTCTCCCCTCTCGTTCTCAGTCTCTCTCTCTCTAATAAATAAATAAAATCTTAAAAAAAAAAAAAAAAAAAGAGATGTGTTAGAGGACCAATATGTTTACCTGAACCTCAGCCACGACTTCCTGTTCATCAGCTTCAGCTAATGACTTCACATCACTCTTGCTGATCACATTACTGAAATCTGAAACAGACATATGAGTTGTGGCTGACTCAAAGGAGATCACTTTTGTTCCCATTAGACATAAAAGAGCCTAATGACTGAGTGAAGTTTGGTATGCATTGTGGTATATGTCAAAGTTGAACACCTTTGAGTTGAAATGAGTAGCACAAATATATTCAAATCCACAAATTCGTAAAAATACTTTAAAAAAAGGCCACCATGCAGGCATTGGAGGATGCCAGGGAACCAAGTCATTATACTGAAAATAGCAAATAAAGGGAAAGAAGTGGGTTTTTATTCTTTTATATACAAACTGTACCATAGGTAACCAAATAATAGGTAAGGAGAAACTTCTCTTTGTGGAAATATTCCAGCTAAAAAAATGAAGAAGGAATGATCACGACAGAATTAAAACATCATCATTTTTATCAACCACTAATGAATCAATGGATGGACCAAGGCATTGAGCATCAACTGATGTTAATATCACAGTAAGAGACAATCAATGAAAGCACACAACACTGACTATGAAATATTCTTGCCAAGAAGAAATCAAATCTAAATCTAATTAAGCTCCTATATCTAAGTACCAATCTACAGAACTAAAGGATAGAGGACTATTTTATTTCTTTGTTTATTCATTTACAAGATTTATTTATTGTAGAGAGAGAGGGAGCATGCACAAGTGGGAGGGGCAGAGGGAGAAGGAGAGAGAATCTCTGGGACTCCGCACTGAGCGGAAAACCTGATGTGGGGCTCGATCCCATGACCTTGAGATATTGACCTGAGTGAAACAAAGAGTCAATGCTTAACTGATTGCACCACGCAGGCGCCCCAGGAATATTTTAAAATGCAAAGATATGTTGGGGTCCCTGGGTGGCGCAGTTGGTTGAGCGACTGCCTTCGGCTCGGGTCATGATCCCGGAGTCCCGGGATCGTGTCCCACATCGGGCTCCCAGCTCCACTCACGCTTCTCACTCTGACCTGCTCTCTCTCACTCTCTCTCTTTCCTAATAAATAAATAAAATCTTTAAAAAAAAAATGCAAAGATATGTTAAACTACCCTATAGGGATGCAATCAGCAAGATGCAGGCTGTGAGAAACTTTTAACAAAACGATGTAGTTTCTTCAATAAATAAATTACACTGGAGAGAGAGAGAGATCAAGAGAGAGACAGAGAGAGAAAACACCTATAGAAGATTAAAGAAACTTAAACAACACATCAACAGCAATGTGTGGATCTCATTATGATCATAATTCAAATACAAAAACACTGAGGAAAAAACAAAACTGTAAGAGAATCTGAAATGTGAACACTGAGTATTTGAACACAGGAAGTATTTTTCATTATTTGCATACATATAATAATGGTATTTTTTATAATGGTATTTTGTAAAATGAGTCCTTATCTTTCAGAGATGAATACTAAAATATTTAGGAATGAACTCATATGATGCCTTAGATCTCCTTCAAAATAACATTGGTGGGGGAGTGGGTGGCAGTACAGCTAAAACAAGACAGGCCATGGCAAAGCAACTCTTGAAATTGGGTGATGGGTACATTGGAATTTTTTACACTATTTGTATATATTTGGAAACTTCCATAAGAGAGGTTTTTTTTTTTTAAATAAAGGAAAGGAAGAACCTATTATACAATATATTTAGTAGACATAAAAATACAAAAATAAAATTATTTAAAAAATGAGATGAGCAGACCAGTTTAGTGTTGATATAAACTGTATTGAAAGTCTGTAACGAATAAAATCACTACATACAAACTCATTTAGTTTATTTTACTCAAATACTTTAGTATTTAAATTTTAGTATTAAATTTTAGTATTTAGTGAACTTGATTGCTTTACCCAAGTTCCAAGAGGCTGTTTTTCCTAGGCTTTAGTGATACTTTAATATATATTTTTTTCTTCTATTTCATAGATTCACAGTGCAAATCAAACAATCTTTAGAACCAGAAGAATAGACGTTATATTATTGGTTACTAATCTCAACTGCTGCCTCAAAGAAGGAGTCTTTCATCTCATGACCTACTCAATTTTAACTGAGAGACTCAGCACAAGAAGTGATTCCATTATATGTCTACTTAAATTTGACAGCACAGGGAATCGCTCATATATTTATATGTGTGTGCGTGCACACACACATGCGCGCGCACGCACACACACGTCACTAAGTAGAAGTTTCTACACTTTCCTAAGTACCTAGCTTGTGATCAGACTAAAAATACTATAATAACTACATACTTATTAGAATGGCTAAAATAAAAATAAGGGCAACACCAAATGCTCATTAAGGAGACAAAGAAACTGGATCACCTGTACATTGCTAGTGGAAAGTAAAATGGTATGGTCACTCTAGAAAACATTTAGTAGTTTCTTAAAACACTAATCTTGGAACTATCATATGACCCATCAATTGCTCTCTTGCTCTCCTGGACACTATCTACTACAGAGAAATGAAGACTCATGTTCACATGAAAACCTATACACAAATGTTTATAACAGCTTTATTTGTAGTAGCCCAAACTGAAAACAACTTGGATATCCTCACATATTCAGGTATAACATGGAATACCACTTGGTAATAAAAAAGAATGAACTATTGATACATGCCGCAACCTGGATGAGTCTCAAGACTGAGTGAAAAAAGCCAATCCCAATGGGTTATATACTGCATAATTCCATTTAGGTAACATTCTTGAAAGGACAAAATTGTAGAAAGAGAGAAGAGATTAGCAGTTGCTAGGGGTTAATAAGGGGGTTGGGTGGGAGGGAAGTGGGTCTGGTATAAAGGGGCAATATGAGAGATCCTCATGGAGATGGAAATGTTTTGTATCCTAACTGCATCAATGTCAATATCCTGGAGGTGGTAATGTACTATAGTTATGTGAGATGCTACACTGGGGGAAATGGGTTTAAGATTAATGGGATCTCTGTATTATTTGTTACAACTATATGTGAATCTACAATTTTCTCAAAATAAAAAGTTAAATTATAAAAGAAAGCCTGCAACTATTAGCTAAAAGAAAAAAAACACTAGGACGACAGAAATTAATAAAATTGCTAATTTTTATCTCTTGAGGTTGTTGTAAGGGTTGAATGAGATAATATATGAGAAAGTTCTTTATAAAATACTGTCTTATCACAAATGTTAATTTTTGGTACTATTATTAATTATAGTATATAGTGTAGAAAGTAAGTATATTTTAGAGTATAATCTAAACCCTAAAACTCCGAAGCCTTCAAGTAAGCTTTAAAATTTCGCAAATGTCCTACATACCGAGAGTTAAGTTTGTCCTTGGTTTTGGAAATGGCACCAAATAAACTAGACTTACTCATCCCATAAAGATCAGTAATGACATCTAGAGGAGAATGGATGTAACTTCCAAAGCAGAATGTATTATATCAAAAAGAAATCATATAAAAGGTACAGTAACCACAAACCTAGTTTATTTCCAGGACTCTGCCTTCCCCCCATTATCCCTCAAAAGTTATGTACATAAGAGATACCTACCGAATGACTTGTATTTTCAAGTATTACATAAAGTAGCAAAGAGAAGTGGAATGTTTTCATGTGGTATGTAAAGTAAATCTCTGCTTTTCCAACAAACTCAAGCGTATCCTCCCCCAAGTGAAGAAATTAGCTTCTATGCCTCAGTTCATAAAAGTATAAAATAGGAATAAGTATACACTCTTTGTTTTGTTTTGTAGAGGTGGGATGTGAAATCTGGATACTTGCAATTTTGACTAATAAAGAATCTTGATAGGCAAAGTAAAACTTAAAAAGTAATTTTTACCTAATCAATCAATGATGAAGAAAATCCCACTTAGGTCTCTAAAACAGAACGTTGGTTGGTCATAGGACTTTTAATACTTTGAAAGGATATAAAAAATCAGACTCGTATAGTGACTGATTCAGTTAACTTACTGATGATATGAAGTGTCCAATAGAAAAACTAGCTAGGATACAGTTACGTGACGGAATAAGTGAAATAATACACTTACAAATAAAATATATACTGTATTTTGGTCTCCGGAGCTCTTGAATCAGATAATCCACATTCTCCTAGAAAGGAAACAACAAATAAATAATATGTAAGAACTGTTTGAGTGAAAAAATAATATTGTCCATTGATTTATTTATTTACTGAAAGTCTACTGAGTGCCAAAGTCTAGATTTAAGTGTATTTTGCAGGGATGAGGCCTGGAGGTGAAAAAGAGATGTTAAATATAATGATGTGGAATCATCTATAATATTAATGAGCTGCATTACCTTGGCCAAATTAAGATTTAGAAAAATCTTAAAAACACAAATGTTGAGGTACAAAATAAAACTAACAATAATTCTGCATATTTGCCTCAGGCCGCTTGTCTATAAATTATTCGTCTAATCAAAATTCTTAGATAGAATATCGAAATGTTTCTAGTTCTTTAAAAACCAACATTCAAGAGAAAATACACTTAATTGCATTCACTTTGGCTTTTAACTTATTGGGACCTAAGACTGCACAATTGTAATGTTTGTGAAAGTATCTGCAAAGAGTAGGCAAAGATTTAAAAACAAAATATGAGGGCACCTGGGTGGCTCATTCAGTTAAGTGTCTGACTCGTGATTTTGGCTCAGGTCACCATCTCATAGGTCATGAGATTAAGCCTAGCGGCAGGCTCCACACCCACGGGGGAGTCTGCCTGGGATTCTTTTTGTCCCTCTCCCTTTGCCCCTTCCCTGACACTTCCTCTCTCTCTCTCAAATAAAATAAAATAAACCTTCAAAAAAATTAAAACAAAATATGAAATTTAGAAATAAAAAAAGTTGATTTTTATATGGTCAAAACATAAGAATTCCAATTACATAAGATCATGAGGCAGGTTTTATCTATTTTTGATGCTATTAACACATAGTTAAATTTCAATATGAATTTGGTCCCTAGTCTAAACACGATATGAAATACAGTTTCGAGGGGCTCCTGGGTTGAAGCCTCTGCCTTCGGCTCAGGTCACGATCTCAGGGTCCTGGGATCAAGCCCTGCAACAGGCTCTCTGCTCAGTAGGGAGCCTAATTCCCCCGCTCTCAGCCTATTTGTGATCTCCTTCTGTCAAATAAATAAATAAAATCTTTAAAAAAAAAAGAACTAAAAGTAATATAAGCAATGCACATTGCTTGTTAAATGGGAAAAGGTTTTTAAAACTGTCATTTGGATTTAAAAATACATTAAAATTAACTTTACAACATAACATTAAAGAAAAATCATATTTATTTTTATATTTATTTATTTGACACAGAGAGAGAGAGAGAGAGCACAAGCAGGGGAGCAGCAGAGGGAGAGAGAGAAGCAGGCTCCTTGCTAAGCAGGGAGCCCGACGTGGGACTTGATCCCAGGACCCTGTGATCATGACCTGAGCTAAAGGCAGCCATGTGACCAACTGAGCCACACAGGAGCCCCAAAGAAAAATCATTTTTAAGAACACATTTTTAGTGGGGCACCTGGGTGGCTCAGTTGGTTACGTGTCTGCCTTTGGCTCAGGTCATGATCCCAGGGCCCAGGGCCCTAGGATGAGGCCCTGCATTGGGCTCCCTGCTCAGCAGGGAGCCTGCTTCTCCCTTTCTCTCTGCCCCTCACCCTGCTCATGCTCGTGTTCTCTCTCAAATAAATAAATAAAATCTTAAAAAAAAAAAACCCACATTTTTAGTTTCAGAGAGTATATCTACCTATCTATCTATTACGAAGTTCTCTAATGAAAAATCTCAGGAAAAAAAAATCTTAGGAAATGATCTCTAAGATCCCTCTCGGCACCAAAATTTCATTAGCTACAAACGTGAAACAACTGGAAATGACTATAACACAGTATTAGTATATTCATTACTTCAGGAACTTAATTTATTGAGGTCCAACATGTAGCAGGCACTGGAGACATAATAGTGTGAAAAAACAGATACTCTCTATTCTCATGGAGCTTACTGCTGGTAGCTGAAGCAGATATTAATCAAACCATATAAAACTTCAACTATGACAAGCAAAAGGGAGAAGAAGATGGTGCTATATGTGCTTACAAGAGGGGGTGTTTGACTTGGTTAGCAAAACCAGGGAAGATTTCCTGGAGGAAGTAAAGAAGTTCCAGGCAGAGGGAAGAGTCTGTGCAAAGGTCCTGTGGCATGATGGAATAAAGTGAACTGAAAGATTAACGTGGCCAAGAGCAAAAGGGGGAATGATCTGAAATGAGGCTGTAGGAATGACAGGAACCAGACCACACAGAACCATAATTAAGGAGTTTTTCCTTTAGCATAAAAACAATAAGTCAGGGCCCCTGGGTGGCGCAGTTGGTTGAGCGACTGCCTTCAGCTCAGGTCATGATCCCGGAGTTCCGGGATCGAGTCCCACATCGGGCTCCCAGCTCCATGGGGAGTCCGCTTCTCACTCTGACCTGCTCTCTCTCACTCTCTCTCTTTCCTAATAAATAAATAAATAAAATCTTAAAAAAAAAAAAAACAATAAGTCATTCAAGGATTTCAAGTGGGAGTGACATGACATGACATTTGTATTTCAGAAAGTACATAATATACAAGCATGGTAAAAGAGTGTATTGGAGTTGAAGATCATGTGTATAAAGAGAATATACAAAATAAGGTTGAAATAGTATAGGAGTTTTATAGGAGGACTCAACCTAGATTTAGAAAATGATGGATGAAAATGGACAGAAGGCTAAAGAACCTTTAATTAGGGGAAGAGAATGAATAGAGAAGAAGAATGAGCATACAGAGGGATGATAAAAAGGCTTAGTTGCCAAGAATGGAGGAGTAGAGATTGGACATAGGAGGCTGGATACATAAGGGCAGACCAAATCAGCTAACGGAGGGATTTGAGGGCTGGGCTACTAAATATTGATTTAATCATGGAAGTAAAATTGAGCCATTATATGCTCCTGTGCATAGATGTGAATAAAATGATACAGACTCAAGATATTGGTGTAGATACGTAAGTATATAAGATTAAGCGGCAATGGTGTTCAGTGTGATGGGCATGGAGGTTAACCCAGGAATTAAGTGATGTGGGTCTCTGCTAGGATAGTTAAGTGGTCTGGGAAGTAGCTGGGAACCTAAAAGGTATCTTGGAGGAAAAACTGACTATAAGGAGTAAACTGAGATGTGGAAAGCAGGAGAGTCAAGGTTATAACTCTGACGAACCAGGTTAATTATGATGCCACAAATGATAATACAAATTTACTTTGCTTTCTTAATGCTTTCATATCAGAGTGTTCTGGATTTGCCTGGGCAAATGACAGCTCAGTACCTTCGTGGGACGAAGAAAACAAATTGCTTTCAGGTGTTTCATGATCTCTCGATTTTGAGAATCAATGCGTTCAAAAAGGTACACTTCCTTCTGAAGAATCTCTGATTGTGTGTATACCATACTCACTATGCCAGTCTGTAAAGAAAAATAATTAACTAATCATTATGCTAGTCAAAATAATATAAACAAGCAGCAACACTTATGACTTAATTTTTTTTTTCATTAATAACTGGCTGGGTAAGGCAAATACTAACATATGTAATAACATTTACTGAGAGTCCAAAACATGCAGGAAATGTATCAAAATGAAAAACATGTTCTCTCTCAACATAGACAATCCATAAATTAAAAAAAAATTTTTTTCCCATCACTTTAGAGGTTTTTTTTTTAAGTAATTCCGTGACCAACAAATAATAACTTGTCATCTCAGCTTGAGCACTAACAGCTTTATTTTAACAACACAACGCTGACTGGAAATAAAAGTCTTCCAAGTGTCCTATCTCACAGATTATTTCTTGGCAGAGACATTTAGGAAAGGACTTCTGATTCCAATAAATTGTTCCAGGGGGAAGAAGAAATCTCTGCTGGTAGTTAGAGCCATTTACACTTCAAACCCACTAGGCAAGCTTTATACCACCCTTCAGTTCCACACAACACTGACCCTCGCTTCAAAACCTTCAATTAAATACTAAATCCTACCGTGGAGTGGGAGTAGCTATTACGAGGGAGGGAGAGTTCCCTCACAAACAAATACTGAGCAAAAGCAAACTCACCGTCTCTTTATCCATGAGGAGTACTTTCATACCCGGCCCGCTGTCCTCTATCATTTTGGAAACGTACTGCTTCACAGCAAAAACCACGTTCATGGTGGCGAATTGACAGGTCAACCCTACAGCCCTTCCCGCCCCCTTTTTTCTTGCTAAATTAACCCCCGGCCTCTTCGGCCGGCTCTCAGCAGCTTCCTCCCCGCCCGGCTTTGGCTTCCGGAAGTCCGGGCAGCTACTACGGTGCTGGGAGTTGTAGTTCCGCTGCGCCGGGCAGGCGACCGAGCCCTCCCTACTGAATGGAGAAATCCAGCTGCGATCCCCCCCGCCCCCTTCCCTTCGGGCCGCAACTCTCGGAAGTGATTCTCTCCCCACCTGCAGCCTGGAGCTGTTTGAGGCCTGGACCCAGAGCACGGCGGGCCGTGGGTCCGGGGTGCCCCGGCTGCCCCCCGAAAGCCTCTCCTGCTGGCTTGGAGAGAGGCTTAGCCGCTCGCGGCGTGGAGGAACTTGGCGTAAGGCTGGCTTTGGAGGCAAGAACCGCAGAGTGGAGCCGTGGTCACTGTTTGCCAATTAAGTGAAGGATTAAGGGAAGAGAGCTGGCGTAATACTCCCGGCCGCTCGGGAAGGTATTTGCTAAGTAATGGCCGAGAGATACGTCCTCCCCGGCTTCGTCGTGTCGTTAACAAGGCGAGGACGGTACTCCTGCAGAGCGAGGCCCGAATTGGTTTTCTGAAGACCCAGGGGCAGGTGAAATTGAGTATTTGTTGAATGAACGAACAAAGGGAATGCCCTTGAGGGGCGTTTTGGGAGAGTACTCAGATCCGCTCCCCACCCCACCCGCCCGCTCTTTGAGCGGAGTGCGTCGCGGGTACTCGGGGCGCGCGCGGGGGACCCCGGGTTTGGCGCCCTGGGCAACTGGACTCTGCGGGGTCTTGCTGAGCTGGTGCGAGGGACCCGCGGCGCTGAAACTGCGGGCAGGAGCCCAGTTAAAGTCAGAAATGGGTAGGGGGCACGTATCCGGTGGGGCTAAAGCAAAGTAGCGCGGGGATTTTTAAGGGAAAACTCACAAATTTTGGTTTAAGAAACAAAAAAAACTTAACCACAAAATGAAGCTTAAAGCCATCAGCGTCGAAATGTCTGCATTTGTGTTTAGTACCCCGAGGGTCTTCTCTCCGTTATGTCATTTCTCGAAAAGGAGGGAAAATGTTAGTTTTCCCACGCCTCTACGTCAGGGAATTGAAAAATCAGGAAGATAATAAGAGACAACTGCAAGAAATCAGCAACTGTAATTGCTTGTAAATACTTCCACTAAAATAACGACCAGTGTTTGTTGGGGTAACTTTCATCAATAGGTTCAACATTACCAAATCAATCGTTCTTTCATTATACTTTAAGAATTATACAGTTAAAACTAGACCTAGAGCACGTTAACATTAATTTTAAGATTATAAAATTTTATACGCAATTATCAAATCCTTTAAAGGAGCTCAGAAGCCACACGAAATATAGATTTTGTCACCTCTGAAATTGTGAAAAATGTGTTTATTTTCTTTTCAATTTTTCTGCCGTGTAAATAAAACTTCCCATTGGGCTTTTAAAAAGATTTTTATTTATTTATTTGACAGAGAGACAGTGAGAGAGGGACCCACTGGGCTTTTGATCAATTTTTGAATTATGTTTGAAAAAAGTTATATTGTGGCTTCCCCGTGGGCTCAGGGGAGAAGGAGGAGGCACAAACAAGTCAGCTGCAAGACAAAGGGAGCAGGAGTCCACTGCTGAAAGGACTGTCCCCTGGAACAACTTGGCATCCCATATTTATTAGATAAAAGATAACAACCAACAAAGGAGCTGAAGGAGGTTATACATTAACCATAGGTCTTGTAGATAAACAAGAAGGAATTGTGAGTTATACATTGATTATAAGTCCTCTAGATAAGCAAGAAGAAAAGCAAGATATGCCTGGTCCAGTAGTATAGAATTTATAGTTGGGGAAGCGCATTTAAAGGGATTATCTTGATTAAGGGCAGGCTGTCTCTGAGGCAGTGGAGATAAGCAGCAGAGATAATGGGGAAAAATGAAGCAGGCAGTGTTCTATCATGAGTGGGCCAGGCATTCCTGGCTGCTGGACTGCTGGGCTTCCAAGACGTTAATCATCCTCTCCCCCAGAGGCTTGTTGCTAGTGGATGTTTTTCTTATTGTTGTGTGACTGGTACAATTTCTTACAAGTTATATTTTAAGTAATACATTGTTCTGAGGGACAGTTACATTATATTAAATACATTATATTAAAATGAAAATATGAACTTTAAATGGATGCACATGCGAGAAATCTAATTTGTATAAAATTCTATTAAAATGTTACTTAATAACTTAAATATATTAAATATATTTAAAATACATTACAATTTAAAATATAGAAGTGAACCAGTGAAACACCTGCAAATCCTATAAGTTACCAATATTTGAAAATTTACCCCCGCTCCTGTGACACTTGGTCGTTTTCTTTAGACTTCATTATAAGATTGTTTTCCATTTTGTGTATTTTTAAAGAAAAAAAGACAAAACCTTGTCTATGAAATTTGTGCTTTTTTAGACAGTAATCAATCTAAATAATACATGACAAGAAAAAAGATACATAGCATTCTTTTATGTATAGTTGGACAATTATAACATTTTAGAGAAGGAAAGTGCCTATTTTGACATGGTTTAGTAATCCATTCCATTGCCCTTGAAGTTCCATTGATGTCAGTGGTAGTGAGATTTTGTACATTGAAAAGATGCAGAATGTAAACATTCTGTGCAAAATAGTTATATATTTAAAGAATGCTGTGATAGTCCTAAAGTTTGCAAGCCTATTGAGAGAATTAAATGAAATAATGTGTAGAAAAGTTGTGCCTGGCACATGCTAAATGCTCAGTAAATAGCAACTTTATTTATTTATTTTTAGAGATTTTATTTATTTGAGAGGAAGCACGAGCAGGAAGAGGAGCAGAGAGGGAGAGGGAGAAGCAGGCTCCCAGCCCAGCAGGGAGCCCACCTCGGGGCTCTGTCCCAGGACCCTGGGATCACGACCTGAGCCTAAGGCAGACCTTTAACCGACTGAGCCACCCAGGTGTCCCCAGCTTTGATTATTTAAAATTAAAAGGTACGGAAGCTTCAGTGGCTCAGTCAGTTAAGAGACTACCTTCAGTTTAGGTCATGATCCAGAGTCATGAGATCCAGTCCGATGTCCAGCTTGCTCAGCAGGGAACCTGCTTCTCCCTCTGCCTGCTGCTGCTCCTGCTTGCTTGCTTTCTCTTTCTGGCAAATAAATAAAATCTTAAAAAAAAAGAAAAATCAAAAGGTAGATATACCTTTTAGCTTATTCTTTTACATATGACATATTTTTATTCCCCTTTGACAAGAAAATATTAAAAGATAATCCATTTCAGAATCTGTAAACTGGTTTCTGAATATAATTTCCATAATCAGTTTATCTTGCATTACTATACAATAATAGAAATGTCGATGGGAAGACTTGGGCTGCTCCTTCATAATTTGTAAACCATACAATTTTCACGGAGATAAAACTGAAGAAAAATATGCTTCAGGTTCCTTCAGAGGCTTAGTGATTACCTACCCTCAAATCAAACAGTTATGCTTTTGTCACACATGGTGGTTTAGTGCTGAACTTTATGGTAGCAAAAACAGTGAATCGCTTTAAATCATTAGGTAAAAATTTATTTGCATGAAGGGTTCTGTCTGCACATTCAATAGTTTGGGTGATTTCATCTTTCTGATGATGATGTTAACTTCGATCACTTGATTAGGTGGTTGTCTTCTGGGTTTCTCCACTGTAAAATTATTTTTCTCCTTGTAGTTAATATAGGAAAATAGATAAAGGGGATTAAGAGGTAAAAACTTCCAGTTATAAAATGAACAATATAAAATAAACAAGTCGTGGAGATGAAAAGTACAGCATAAAGAATATAGTCAACAATATTGTAATAACATTGTATGGTGGCAGATGGTGACTCTTACCATTATGAATGTTGAGGAATGTATAGACTTGCCGAATCAATATATTGTACATCTGAAACTAATTCAACATGGTATGTTAATTATACTTCAATTAAAAAATGTATATCTAAAGCAAAAATAAAAATATGGAGAGATTCCTTGATGTGTTGCGGATATTCTATTTCTTCATCATATGTGTTATACCTAATTTTAACTGGAATTCATTGATGGTTCTTGCCTGCAACCACTGATGTTTACCTGATGGTAATTATTTTCCTCATTTCTTCTGCAGTTACTGTTTGGAATTCCTCTGTTAAAAAGAGCTATATGCTCCCCCCATGTTTTTTATTTATTCAACGATTTGTTAGACTCAGGGATATTTAAGAAAATTACTTTTAAATAGTCAGAAGGATATGCAGAGGTTGAGAGTGCAGGCTCTGGAATTGGGCAGACTGGACTGGATTCTGCTGAATCCCAGCTGCAGGACTTTGGCAAGTTACATACCCACTCCGTGCGTCAGTTTCCTTATTTGTAGATGGAGAAAATAATACCTACCTCAGGCTGAGGTAACCAGCCTGAGGAGAAGCATTAAGTGAGATAATACATGCAGTTGTTAGCCTAGCTTTAGTTCGTTTTTTTTGCAAATATTTTGAACGGTGTTAAGTTTTATTCTTTACAAGTGTCCCCACCTACAAACAATATAAAAATTCTTGACACAATGATGGTAGCTGTGCTTGTGGTGATCATAGCATAAGGTATAGACATGTTGAGTCACTATGTTGTACACCTGAAACCAATGTAACGTGTCAATGATACTTCAATTAAAAAGAAAGGAGGGGCACCTGGGTGGCTCAGTTGATTAAGCATCTGGATTTGGCTCAGGTCATGATGTCAAGGTCCTGGGATCCAGCCCCACACCGGGCTTCTTGCTCAGCTGAGAACCTGCCTCTCCTTACCCTCTGTCTGCCATTCCCCCTGCTTGTGCCCTCTCTCTGTCAAATAAATAAGTAAAATCCTAGAAAAATTTTTAAAAATTAAAAAAAAAGAACAGTGAAGAAATGAAGGTAAAATATCAATAAATAAACACATTTTCATGAGCTTGCTTCCTGAGAAATTATTAAAATTCACAAAGTGAATTTAGAAGTGTAATGTTAATGAGATGCGTAATAAATCCTTATTTCAAAAAAAAGATTGAACTAGAATTTCGCTAAGATCTCTTTTATGATCATAATTCTGTTCTTGAGTTACTCTGGGTTAGAAACATAAATGTGAAATGTAATGAAATTATTTTTTAACATTTTAGATTCAACAGAGTTTCAAGAGAATAGGCAAGCCATGTGAAGTTAAGTATCAGAGAATACATGTTCTTATAAATCCTTAAATTTCATTAGTGGTAAAGGAATTTTGATTATATTTTTATATTGAAATAATTCCTTTAACAATGGCTCATTATTGACTTGATCAAGCACTTGATCAGGATTACTTGTTTTTCTTCACAAGAAAGAATATTTAGTGTTGAAAAAATAAGATACAAAATATTTTGCTTATAGATCTATTTGAAACAAATTTATTGCAGAAGGTTATTCAGGATTTCTCTTAATATATTTTAAAAAAATTTTGTTTATTTATTTGAGAGAGGGAGAGAGTTGGGGGAGGAGCAGAGGGAGAGGGACAATCTGACTCCATGCTGAGCCAGGAGCCCAACTCGTGGCTTGATCCCACCACCCTGAGATCATGACCTGAGCCAAAATGAAGAGCCCAACGCTCAACTAAGTAAGTAACCCAGGCACCCTATCTCGTAATAATATTAATAAATAAAAGCAATCACCTTTTATTGAGCTTTTACTATGTGCAGAGGCCTTTACAAATAGCTCAGCTTTTGCAACTTGCCTTTGAGGTGTTGTTTCCAAGTTACAGAGCTTCAAGTTTTATTTTATTCAAGTAATCTCTACATCCCCTGTGGGGCTCGAACTCACGACCCTAAGGTCAAGCATTTTATGCTCTTCCGACTGAGCCAGCCTAAAACTCCTAGAGAAGCATCTTTTTCAGTGGGCATTTTACCATGTTTCTTTGTACTTATCCTTTCTGTACATTCTTTTTTAGAAAGTGAATTGTCATTTCTTAGAGGATAGAGATTGGTTTTTTTTTTTCTATCCTTTTTCACCCAGTGCAGTCCCGTACACAGCAGATATCCAATGAATATTTAATGCTGGTGAAACTCATGACTGGGCTAACTTCTACCATGGCGTGTTAAGTAAAGTGTAGGGTTTAAAGAGATCAAAATATAGCTCTGGATGATGTATAATATTTATATTGGGTGATATGGGACAAATTCTGGAAAAAATATCATGGGTTTTCTTTCCAAATTCCCAAGTAAATTACAGGGATGTAGACTTAACTGTTCTGATACTCTCGTAACAAATGACATGACTTTTATTTTTTCTATCTGCTAGCCCTGATTAGAGAGAGTTAACTTCATAAAATTGTTGGTTAATCATTTACTGGAGAAAGCATTAGCTTTCAAAAAGCATTTAATTTAGCTTTGAATGTCTTCAATACTCCGACAGAGGGCGCCCTGGGACCACCATAAAGGTATCAATAACTACAGAGACTCTAACATTTAATGCTGACCTACTGAGTAATGGTTACCTGATCCAGGGAAAATGTATTGTTTTGGGCTAAAAGATTAGAAGATGCTTTAATGTTGAGTTTAATCTGGTTTTGGCTTTAAGTATTATTGAATTGTTGCATAAATTGACTGCTTTCAAATTTTTTTCGTTTCTTAAGGCAATAGACAACAGCTATAAGGTTCAAATCAACAGGGATTCAATTTGGGAGATTTGTTTGATAAATATAATGACTCATCGAAAATTCAAAGGGTGGAAATCTGATTATAACTTTTATTCATGTCTGATTGCCATTGACAGTAGGTCTGCCGATGTGAATATGTATGTGTTAAGCTATGTGCTGAGTACTTTCTGTGCCTTATTCTTACAAACAACTCAATGACATTAAATGGTACTGTTACCCTCTTTTTAAAAAGGAGAAAATTAAAGCCTAGGGAGATTAAGAAGATTCCCACTAATAAGTGACAAAACTGGGATTCAAATCCGGAGGCGTGAACACCAGAATCCATACTTCTAGCCAGAATACTAGACTACAAATGACAGTTTCCTCTGTTCGTGGCACAAAATATACAATTAATGGTAAAATTGTTTTTTTCCCCCTCTTTAATTTCCAGTTATTATTGAAAGAATACAGCAACATTCAGACTCACCATGGCTTAATTTAGGAATAATTTTGGGAAATTAGACTCTTTATTTATTGGTGATGTAGTAATTTAAATTCAGACGCTATAAACTGATTCAACTCCTGGTCAGAAGAGCACTCAAATTTGCCATGGTAGAATGAAAGAAATACTGAATTGAGAGCCAGGTAATCTGATTT
Source organism: Nasua narica (assembly GCA_028533885.1). NCBI lineage: Eukaryota > Metazoa > Chordata > Mammalia > Carnivora > Procyonidae > Nasua > Nasua narica. Next base: position 92,099,819 of record CM052798.1, on the reverse strand, counting down.
ATAGTATATTTTACCAGTAATAGTGAGCTTTAGAAATGATTTAAGGTCACTAGACCTCTGTCTTTCAAATGAAGGGAATGGACTAGAAAACTTCAGTTTGTAAATGTGTGAATTTTAGATTTTGCCTATGGAAATCAATCTCATCATTTTGTATCGGCATACTATACATGTCTTGTTCAATTTCTGGGAGCAGTATATTCATATCAATCTAATGATGTCATGCATCTACTTTAGCACTGGTATGGAGACCCCTTCCCCCCAACGGGTGCATCTAGGGAAGGATGTAGTTCTCAGCACTCATTACTAGAGGATTTGTGGAGGATATTCATTCTTTTAACCAGCATTTACTGAACACCTACTATGTGCTAGCTATGGAAATATAGCAGTGAACAAAACAGACAAAATTCCTAACCTCATGAAGTTTACAATCTTAAGATAATCAAAGAAAATAAGTAAAATGCATGGTAATTAGATGATGATACATTCTACAGAGAAAAACAAAACATGTTTTAAAAAGATACATGGTGGGATAGGGATGAATAAGATTTGCAGTTATAAATAGGAAGGCTGGGGCGCCTGGGTGGCTCAGTGGGTTAAAGCCTCTGCCTTCGGCTTGGGTCATGATCTCAGGGTCCTGGGATCGAGCCCCGCATCGCATCGGGCTCTCTGCTCAGCAGGGAGCCTGCTTTCCCCCCTCTCTGCCTGCCTCTCTGCCTACTTGTGATCTCTTTCTCTGGGTCAAGTAAATAAATAAAATCTTAAAAAAATAAATAAAAATAAATAGGAAGGCTAAGGAATCATTCACTGAACAGTAGTCATTGAGTAAAAACCTGGAGGAGGTGAAAGGAATAACCTAAGTGGTCTCCAAATAAAGAACCTTCCACTTAAAAAGAAGAACAATTACAAAACCCCTGAGGTGGGAGTGGCCTGTTCCTAAAAGCCGGAAGTAGCCAGTGTAGCTGGAGCTGAGACGGTGAGGGGCAAAGATAAATAATGGGGAACAGTGTGTGTAGACCCTATTGTCAGGGCATTGACTTTTATTTTTAATGAGATGGAAGTCACTGGAGAGCTTTGAGGAGAGGATAAATTTGGCTGTTGGGTTGAGAATGAACTGTGGAAGACAAAGGTATAAAGCAGTTGGGAGCGTTTACAATAATACAGGTGAGCGGTAGCCACCTGTCTTAGCGGTCTTAGCCAGGGAGATGGACATATTGAGGGAGTGGTTGGATCCCGGAGACAGTATTAGCTGATGGTTTGGATAAAGGATATGTGAGAGGAGTCCCAGCAAGATGCCAGGTTTTTAGCCTGAACAACTAGAAGGATGAAGCTGCCAATAACTGAGAAAAAGCAGCCTTTGCCCCTTCGTTTTCTCTGTTACCACATCGCGCATGAGCCCACACATCTAAAATGCTTCAATAGCCAACTTTTAGCTTCTTTCTTTTCCAACCCATCCCATGTGCTATAGGAATTAAGAACACGTTGTTTGGATTGGGGAAAAGTGAAGGCCAGATCAATATTCAAAAGGTATACTTTTATACTTTACATTTATTGTTTTTCCGTAACAGGGATTTGCCTTTGTATTGCATTGTTTTTGAAGTTGTTTTTAATGGTTTAGTAAACTCGGAGTAGAAATACAAGCAATATAATTATTCCCTCTGCCTTATTAGAAATGCTTTTGTAATCATGTTAATTACACTACCTTACATCTCTTTGTAATTGATGTTTATACCTTCTGTAAGATAACTATAAAGCCTTTTTGTTCATATTTTTATATTCTTGAGGACTTGCTGTAGGATTACAGGAAGTTTAGAAATTGGCACTGGAGTGGATTTGTATTATTAGTCTGATCTTAATGTTAATGCAACATACTGATGATGCAAGATATATAATTAGTTTGCTTTTGTTATTTAACATATGCAGGACCATAACAACACAAAGTGGAGATGATATAAGGTACGAGAAGAAAGTAGTTAAATTACTATCTGATTAAAACATTTAACTCTATGTTTCCAAAGGCAAAGGAAACAAAGGCAAAAATGAACTATTGGGGCTTCATCAAGATCAAAAGCTTTTGCATAGCAAAATAGTCCACAAAACCAAAAGACAACTGACAGAATGGGAGAAGATATTTGCAAATATCTTATCAGATAAAGGACTAGGATCCAAAATCTATAAAGAACTTAACCAACTCAACACTCGAAAACCAATCCAATTAAGAAATGAGCAGAAGGTGTGCCTGGGTGGCTCAGTGGTTTAAGCCTCTGCCTTCGGCTCAGGTCATGATCTCAGGGTCCTGGGATCGAGCCCCGTATCGGGCTCTCTGCTCGGCGGGGAGCCTGCTTCCTCCTCTCCCTCTGCCTGCCTCTCTGCCTACTTGTGATCTCTCTCTCTGTGTCAAATAAATAAATAAAATCTTTAAAAAAAAAAAGAAAGAAATGAGCAGAAGACATGAACAGACATTTCTCCAAAGAAGACATACAAATGGCCAATAGACACATGAAAAAATGCTCAACATCGCTGGCATCAGGAAATACAAATCAAAACCACAGCGAGATACCATCTCACACCAGTCAGAATGGCTAAAATTAGCAAGTCAGGAAACTACAGATGTTGGTGAGGATGCAGAAAAAGGGGAACCCTCTTACACCATTGGTGGGAATGCAAGCTGGTGCAGATATTCTGGAAAGCAGTATGGAGGTTCCTCAAAAAGTTGAAAATAGAGCTACCCTATGACCCAGCAATTGTACTACTGGGTATTTACCCCAAAGATACTAATGTAGTGATCCGAAGGGGCACGTGCCCCCGAATGTTTATAGCAGCAATATCCACAATAGCCAAACTATAGAAAGAGCCCAGATGTTCATCGACAGATGAATGGATAAAGAAGATGTGGGGTATGTGTATGTGTAATATATTGTGTGTATGGTGTGTGTGTGTGTGTGTGTGTGTGTATTAAAATGGTGCACTATTGGGCCATCAGAAAAAATGAAATCTTGCCATTTGCAACAACGTGGATGGAACTAGAGGGTATTAAGCTAAGTGAAATAAATAAATAAATCAGTCAGAGAAAGATAAATATTGTATGATTTCACTCATATGTGGAATTTAAGAAACAAAACAGAACATAGGAGAAGGAAAAGAAAAATAAAATGAGGGGAAAACAAGGAGGCAGACCATGAGAGACTCTTAGGGGTCTTTGTTTTGGACGAGTGCTTGGGGTTTTGGTTTGTTTGGGTTTATATATATACATATACACATATATATATGTAGAGAGAGAAGGAACACAGCAGAGAAAGACAATTATATGATCTCACTTATATGTGGAATTTAAGAAACAAAACAGGATCATAGGGGAAGAGAGGAAAAAATAAAGTAAGACAAAATCAGAGAGGGAGAGAAACCATAAGAGACTCTTAATCATAGAAAACAAACAGGGTTGCTAGAGGGGCAGTGGGTAGGGGAATGGGGTAACTGGGTGATGGGCATTAAGGAGGCACGTGATGTAATGGGTACTGGGTATTATATAAGACTGATGAATCACTGACCTCTACCTCTGAAACCAGTAATACATTATATGTTAATTAATTGAATTAAAAAAATAAAACATTTAATTCTAATATTAGCAGAATTCTCTAGAAAATTACAATACAATGCTTTTTTGTCTCCTTATCCCAGAAATTTCCCTAAACTTTGGTAGGTATCTGTTGAATAATATTTCTAATTTTGAGAAGTTAGTTTAAAAACCAAATATTAATGTTTTTCAACGAGAATTTGCAATCTGAATCTAAAAATTCTTGATGTTATTACTGATCCCCCTTGGCACTGCTGGATAGTTTTCTGTTTAGGGATCTTGACTACAACTACTACATAAACATAGTGATATATAATTTATCTGTTTTGATACTGTGTTTCTTTCTTTTCTTTTTTTTTTTTTTTGTATCAATTTGAAAGGTACACAATGGAAGAACCATTTTCACAGGTTAATACATCTTGTCTCTGCTTCCAATTTCATTTATTTATTTATTTATTTATTTAAAGTTTTATTTATGTGGGGCACCTGGGTGGCTCAGTCGTTAAGTGCTTTTGGCTCTGGTCATGATCCCAGGGTCCTGGGACCCACATCGGGACTCCTTGCTCAATGGAGAGCCTGCTTCCCCCATGCTCACTCCCTCTGCTTGTGCTCCCGCTCTCTCTCTCTCTCTGCCAAATAAGTAAATAAAATCTTTAAAAATATATATATAAAGTTTTATTTATATAACCTCTACACCCAACGTGGGGCTCAAATTTACCACCCCGATATCAAGAGTAGAAAGCTCTTCTGATTGAGTCAGTCAGGTGCCCAGTCTGCTTCAAATTTTTTTAAATCACATTTTTTCACCTTTATGATGATGGAAGGAGTAGATGAGTTATTTTGTAGACAGATTGGGTTGTTATAAGTAGTTTTCTTTGCCACATATCCTTGACTTTCAGGTAAGCCATGAATGAATTTATTTGGTCACTTTGATAAGTTTTGTGTTTTTAACTCTTTTTTTTTTAAGATTTTATTTATTTATTTGACACACACAGAGAGATCACAAGTAGGCAGAGAGAGCGGGGGAAGCAGGCTCCCCACCGAGCAGAGAGCCTGATGTGATGTGATGCAGGGTCGGATCCCAGGACCCTGGGATCACGACCAGAGCCAAAGGCAGAGGCCTTAACCCACTGAGCCACCCAGGTGCCCCAGTGCATTTTTAACTCTTAGAATGGGATTAGCCATCACATATATATGCAGAAATATGATCCAAATTAAAACTTTAACTCTCAATTTGAAAAAAAATATAATTGTGGGAGATCTATGTTTTTAGACCAATTTTTGTATATGTTGTATGAAATCACCAAGTATGGGGCACCTGGGTGGCTCAGTGGGCTAAAGCCTCTCCCTTCGGCTCAGGTCGTGATCTCAGGGTCTTGGAATAGAGCCCCACATCGGGTTCTCTGCTCGGCAGGGAGCCTGCTTCCCCCTCTCCCTCTGCCTGCCTCTCTGCCTACTTGTGATCTCTCTCTCTATGTCAAATAAATAAATAAAATCTTTAATAAATAAATAAATAAATAGATCACCAAATATATCTGGGTCCTTCACTGTGAAGAAACAGGGTTCCTGTATCATCTGGAAATGTTATGATTGTAACTCTTATTGAGCTCATGAATCTAGAATTAGAGAATCTGAAGAATCCTAAGAGGTGGAAGGGAATGTAAAAATCATCTGGTCTGATGTAAGAGTCTCCATCTCTGGCACAAAGTCGTTTATTATCTTAGCTAATCCAAATAGGAGTAAACTCACTAATCCATACAAAGGCTATTCCATTTTTGAAGAATTCCAATCGTTAATCTATTCTTTATTTTAGAGCCAAGATCTATCTCTGTCTAATTTTTACTCTTTGGCCTTAACCTTAAGCTTTTAAAGCTATATGGGGGGGGGGGGTCCTGGGTGGCTCAGTCACTTAAGTGGCCAGTAGCCTACTCTTGATTTCAGCTTGGGTCATGATCTCAAGAAATGGAACCCTTTGACGAGCTCCACGCTCAGTGGTAGGGAGCCTGCTTAAGGATTCTGTCTCTCCCTCTCCTTCTGCCCCTTCCCCTGTTCCTTTCTCGAAAATAAATAAATAAATCTTTAAAAAAAGAAAATAAAAGCTATATGAACGACATTTAAAGTATCTTTCATAGGAGCGGCATCTCTCGTGTTCTTCCCACCAGGTCTTTTTTCTAGCTTTAAACATCTTAGGTTTGTTCAATATTCTTTATATGACATGGTTCTCAAGACCTTCCTACCTAGCTGACATGCTCTGAACTTAGCAGTCTTTGTTCAGCTTTACTGTGCTAGAATAGATGCACTTGGGATGCTTGTGAAAAATGGAGATTCTGGGGCACCTGGGTGGCTCAGTGAGTTAAAGCCTCTGCCTTTGGCTCAGGTCATGATCTCAGGGTCCTGGGATCAAGCCTCTGCATTGGGCTCTCTGCTCAGCGGGGACGCTGTCTTCCCCCCCCCCCCCCGCCCCCCGCCTGCCTCTCTTCCTGCTTGTGATCTCTCTCTCGGTCAAATAAATAAATAAAATCTTAAAAAAAATTTAAAAAAAAAATGGAGATTCTGACTTCATAGATCCAAGATGGGGCTCTGGAAACTCTACTTTTAATTAGCATCACAAGGTAATTCTGATGCAAAAGACCTCTGGACCTCCCTTTGAGAAACATTGTTTCAAAATGTACTAACAGATCTCTGAATTACTTCCCCCAAGGCCTCAGCGGGTGAGAAAGACAAATGTGTAGGATGACCCTTACAAGGCAGAGCAGGGTGAAATGAATGTGAGGTCCAAGGGCTGGAGAGGGTATGCTGATCTTTAGGCCAACAGATGGGGCAGGTCTTGGGAGTAGTTTGCCCCAAAGTGGGGGGGAATGGTTCTCTGGGTGGAAAGGAGTGTGAGGGGAGGTGTGGAAGGATATATATAATATGTACATAGGTATGTGTATATACATATATGTAGCCAAAAAGAAGTAGCTAAAAAAAACCCAAAACCTACAATACTATCTGTTTGTAAGGTAAACATAACTCTTATGATAAATAACTTTTGGGTTGAAAGAAAATAAAAATTGAAATTAAAGACAACATGGAGGATATTACATAGCAAAGCCTACAGCATTCGGAAAGTAGTATTAAAAAGGAAACATAGGGGCGCCTGGGTGGCTCAGTGGGTTAAAGCCTCTGCCTTCGGCTCAGGTCATGATCTCAGGGTCCTGGGATCAAGCCCCGCATTAAGCTCCGCATCGGGCTCTCTGCTCAGCAGGGAGCCTGCTTCCCCCTCTCTCTCTGCCTACTTGTGATCTCTCTCTCTCTCAAATAAATAAATAAAATACCTTAAAAAAGAAAAGAGAAAAAAATGTAAAGCTTTAGAAATGCACTTAGAAAACATGAAATATCGATGCTAATCAATGAATCAAACATTGAACTCAATAAGTTAGAAAAAGAACATCAACAACAAACCTAAAAAAGCCGAGTGATGAAAAGAGATGATGAAGTTGAAAACAATCATAAGTACTTGATTCGTGTATCCAAACTGATTCTTGGAAAGACCAACAGAATAGACAAACCTTGGGCAAGTCTGATGAAAACAGAAGAAAAGATGGAGAAGGAGAGAAAATACCAAAAAAAAAAAAAAAAAACAAACACACACAACACCCAGCATTGGTGATGGAAAGGGGACATAATCATGGAGATAGTGAAGACTTAAAAAGCATAAGAATTTACTGTGTACTGCTTTAGAGCAATACATTTGACATCTAAGTGAAAAAGGAATTTCTAGGGGAATACAAGCCAAAAGTAACCCCAAAAAGAGGTAAAGAATCTAATAGACTAATAACCATAGAAGCAGTTAGAAAGTAAAAGAAATGTTTTTAAAATAGGAGTGGTGTGGGGCGCCTGGGTGGCTCAGTGGGTTAAAGCCTCTGCCTTCAGCTCAGGTCATGATCTCAGGGTCCTGGGATGGAGCCCCGCATTGGGCTCTCTGTTCAGCGGGGAGTCTGCTTCCCCCCTCTCTCTGCCTACTTGTGATTTCTCTCTCTGTGTCAAATAAACAAATAAAATCTTAAAAAAATAAAATAAAATAAAATAGGAGTAGCAAAAGGAATAGTAAAATAATGCACTTAAAAGAAGAATAGTAGGGCGCCTGGGTGGCTCAGTTGGTTAAGCAACTGCCTTCGGCTCAGGTCATGATCCCGGAGTCCTGGGATCGAGTCCCACATCGGGCTCCCAGCTCCACGGGGAGTCTGCTTCTCCCTCTGACCTTCTCTCCTCTCATGCTCTCTCTCACTGTCTCTATCTCAAATAAAAATAAATAAAATCTTTAAAAAAAAAGAAGAAGAATAGTAAAAGAAATGTATTTAAAAGGAAAAGAGCACAGTGATGTGACTATACTTTATGGAACTGTACACTTAAAGATGATTAAGATAGTAAATTTTATTTATGTATTTTTTTACCACAGTTGAAAAAAAATTAAAGGAGAAGAAAAGATTCCAGGTCTCAGTGATTTTATGGGCAGGTTATAGAAAAGCTTTAAGAAAGAGAGTAATTCATTTGTTACTTACACATTCCTATAGCATGGACAATAAGGAAACACTTGTAATATATTTCTGTAAGGTTAACCTAACCAAACAAGGAAAGGAAAAAGCATAGCACAAAAAGGAAAAACTCACATCAATCTCACTTATGAATAAAAATAAAAATACTAAATCAAATATTAGCAATTTAAATTCAGCAGTGGGTTACAAGGAAAATAAATCAGAGACATCTGCTAGATCATAAGCTCCATGAGAAATCATTGCCAGTCCTCTAAAACATGCCAAGTGCTTGGCATATATTAGGTACATACATTTTTGTTGAATTGAATAAGTCGAATTAACCAAATAGGTTTAATTCCAGGAAGGCAATGTGGAATGTGTGGTCGACATTAGGGAATATGTTCATTATGCTGGAAGAATAAAGAATAAAAAGATCATCTTCAAAGATGCTGAAATTTTTTTTGATAAATTTCAACTCCCATTCCTGATAAAAGTTGTTCTAACCTAGGGAAAGAAAATTGCCTTAATTGAGCACCATCTGTTAAAAAACCTAATTAAGGGCCACCTGGGTGGCTCAGTCGGTTAAGCTGCTGCCTTCGGCTCAGGTCCTAATGGTCCTGGGATCCAGCCCTGCATTGGGCTCTCCTTACTCCTCGGGAAGTCTGCTTCTCTCTCTCCTGCTTCTTCCTGCTTGTGCTCCCTCTCTCTCTCTGTCAAATAAATAAATAAAATATTAAAAAACATAATTAAACCTCACACTTCATTATGAAACATTAAAAGCCTTTCCATGAATAAGACAAGAATGAGTGCTCTACCTGCCGCTGTTCAATGGTGTTCTAGAAGTCTTAGCCAATGTAAAAAAAGGAAATAAATAAAAGAAATAAGTACTAGAAAAGGGAGATAAAAATCATTATATACAGGCAATAAGATTGCCTATTTAGATAATGTAAGGCAACTAATGAAACATTAACTAGAATTAACAAGAGAGTGCAATAAAAAGGGTCCATATAAGATCAACAAATCAACATCTTCCCCTAAGCCAGCAATGGCTAACGAAAAAATGTGACGGGAAAAAATTCCATTGATAAGAATAACAAGAGTATAAACCCAAGGAGAAAAATATGACTTATATTAAAAATACTATAAATATTTCATGAAAGACAATTTAAGACATTTTGAATAAATGAAGGGATAATATAAGGTTGGATGGAAAAATTCAATATTATAATGATGTTACTCCTATTAATCTCTAAATTTGATGTAATTGCAATCAAACTCGATGGGACTTTTTGGGAGGGTAAGGACTTGACACATGAAGAGAGAATATAGACAAGAAGAGACGATTAAGAATTTTTTTTTTAGAGAGCAATTAGTAACAGATGAAGCTGCAAGTACTTGCTGTCTCAAATATTAGACTGTCAAGGGTAATTAAGATAGTTTCATAATGGCAAAGGAAAGACAAATAGATTGTAATAGAGTAGAATGTACAGAAATAGATCCATGTATGAATGGAAATGTACTCTATGATAAAGGTTATATTTTATTTTATTTTTTAAAAGATTTTATTTGGGGCGCCTGAGTGGCTCAGTTGGTTGAGCAACTGCCTTCGGCTCAAGTGATGATCCTTGAGTTCCGGGTTCGAGTTCCACATCGGACTCCCGGCTCCGCGGGGAGTCTGCTTCTGCCTCTGACCTTCTCTCCTCTCATGCTCTCTCTCACTTTCTCTGTCTCTCAAATAAATAAGTAAAATCTTAAAAAAAAAGATTTTATTTATTTGACAGAGAGAGAGATCACAAGTAGGCAGAGAGGCAGGCAGAGAGAAAGGGGGAAGCAGGCTCCCCACTGAGCAGAGAGCCTGATGTGGGGCTTGATCCCAGGACCCTGAGATCATGACCTGAGCCGAAGGCAGAGGCTTAACCCACTGAGCCACCCAGGCGCCCCTAAAAGTTATATTTTAAATCAATGGGGGAAAATGGACAGTATAAGAGCTGTTGAGACCATTAGCTATCCATTTGGAAAATAAAGGTAGAGTTCCCTCCTTGAAACCCTATGTAGAAATAATTATAGATGAATTAACAATCAAAACGTACCAAAAATCATTAAAGTACTACAAGAAAATAAAGAATATTTTTATTCTTGTACTGGTAACAACCTCCCTAAGCAAAACGTAAAAATAAAAAACTATAAAGCACCATAATTTTAGACTTTGTCAGTTAAGTATGCATGAAAAATTGTTAAGTATAACAACTCTCAAAAATGGATGTAGAATGTATAGCTTAGAAACTAACCCAGGAGGAAGAAAAAAAGAAACTAACCCAGGAGAAAGAAGGAATAAGGAAAACCCAGTCAATACAACAGAGAATAGGAAGTGAGGAGAAAATGATATGGAAAAAAAGTCTAAAGAGCAAAAAAATAAGGTGGTGGAAAATAACCAAAATATATCAGTGATCATGAAAATCAAAATAAATGAATTAAATTCATATGTTTAAAAACATATTATCTTCTTTTGTTTTTAAGATTTTATATATTTATTTGTTAGAGAATGAGAGAGAGAAAACACGAGCAGAAGGAGGGACAGAGGCAGAAGCAGGCTCCTTGCAGGACTCCATCCCAGGACCCTGAGAGCATGACCTGAGCCAAAGGCAGACACTTAACTGACTGAGCCACCCAGGCATCCCTAAAAACATGTTATTTTCGGTGCACCTGAGTGACTCAGTCATTAACCATCTGCCTTTGACTCAGGTCATGATCCTAGAATTCTGGAATAGAGCCCAGCGTCAAACCCCGCAATGGGCTCCCTGGTCCATGGTCAGCCTGCTTCTCCCTCTCCCACTCCCCCTGCATATGTTCCCTCTCCCGCTGTGTCTCTCTCTGTCAAATGAATAAATAAAAAAATCTTTAAGGGGCACCTGAGTGGCTCAGTGGGTTAAAGCCTCTGCCTTCGGCTCAGGTCGTGATCTCAGGGTGCTGGGATCGAGCCCCACATCGAGCCCCGAATCGGGCTCTCTGCTCAGCCCCACATCGAGCCTGCTTACTCCTCTTTCTCTGCCTGCCTCTCTGCCTACTTGTGATCTCTCTCCCTCTGTCAAATAAATAAATAAATAAATAAATAAATAAATAAATAAATAAATAAATAGAATCTTAAAAAAAAATCTTTAAAAGACCTGTTATTTTCATATTATATTTATATTATAAAAATATGTTTTAAAATATTAACATTAGATTTTTAAAAAGGGCTATATGATGTTTACAATACACGTAAAATATAAAGATTTTATTTAAAAAATAACAAAGAATATTTCAAAGGAAAACTAGGAAAAGGAAAAGCTACATCAGGCAAACACTAACCGAATTAAAAGCTATACAACACGTGTTAAGGCAAAAAGAATTAAGACCTCAATGTGAAAAATAAGAAGTAAACCTTAAAATTTTGAGTTCAAGACGTGTTCTTAAACCAAAGATGTGTTCTTTTTTTTTTAATATATATATATATTTTTAAAGATTTTATTTATTTATTTGTCAGAGAGAGAGAGAGAGCACAAGCTGGCAGAGTGGCAGGCAGAGGCAGAGGGAGAAGCAGGCTCCCTGCCGATCAAGGAGCCCGATGCGGGACTCAATCCCAGGACCCTGGGACCATGACCCGAGCCGAAGGCAGCTGCTTAACCAACTGAGCCACTCAGGCATCCCCCAAAGATGTGTTCTTAAACCAAAGATGTGTTCTTAAACCAAACACTGAAAGCACGAGCTTTAAAGAAAAGGAAAGATTAATGTTACTACATTAAAATCAAACCCCATCTCCAACAAAAGCCCCATAAACAGAGGAAAACCGGCCACAGACTAGAAGATACTTGGGAGAGGTGTGTTTGGGGGTTGTGAGTATTAATTTACATCTGAAAGAGTTAGTATCCAGGATACCTAAAGCATCTTGTAAAACAGGTAAAATTTAAAATGGATAAATGTGTAGAGTCCTCTGCTTCATTTAGTTGGCTCGGGATGGGGAATATCTAATTTATGAGCAATTCTTAGGCAAAGACCATGGGCTTAACCGTGAGGCAACAATTTGATCTGGCTTACAAAAGGGAAACGGATGCCAACTTCAGTCATAGTACAAGAAGAACACAGTCCAGAACTCTCTTCTGTCCCGATTATACCCAGCATATTGAGTTTTTCACGATTAGGGAATAGTCATGTAATTTTTAAAGATTTTATTTATTTATTTGACAGAGAGAGATCACAAGCTGTCAGAGAGGCAGGCAGAGAGAGAGGGGGAAGCAGGCTCCCTGCTGAGCAGAGAGCCCGATGTGGGGCTCTATCCCAGGACCCGGAGATCATGGCCTGAGCTGAAGCCAGAAGCTTTAACCACTGAGCCACCCAGGCACCCCAGTCACATAATTTTTAAACTGAAACAAGGAAAATGTATGATGAGGTTTGAAGTTGGTGTGATAAGGTGTCAAGTCTGCTAAAATAGATATTTATTATCCAACTTTCACATTTTTGTTGCTGGTGTCTTTTCTCCCATTCTATTTGTTCTTTATTGTCCCTGTAGTGGCATTTACACAAGGTAAACACTCGTGTTCAATCCACCATCCATAAACAGTCCTTTTCTTCAGAATAAGGAATGAGCAATAAGATAAGTAACTTTTATTAAAAAAAAAAAAAAGAGGGAGTGGCATTTTGTGCTACTTCTTGAATATTTTGAGATCGATCAGGGACAGCTAGCCTGCTTTCTTGGGAACTGATCTGCAGTATTATTTTTGTTACATAAAATGTTGAGCTGACTGAGCCATATCTGATCTAATTTTTGCTAGCCCTTATTTTCTCATATATGCTTGAAAATACCCATAACTAAAGAAACCCTTTTATTTAAAAATTATTGTATTTTGTGTTTATAGGATATATATGAGCAATAGAAAAGCAGTTCGGTCTTATTTTTAAAGGCCTGGACAGCAGTATTTATGTTTCTTCCATTAAAACCTGATGAATAATTCAATTCTAGGAAGGAATTAAAGACATCTGAGCTCAAATTCTTCAGTTTTGTGGGTATTGTTAAATTGTTGTGGGACAAATGTTTGTTAAGTAAGATGAGTTAATGACTTGAATCGATATGAAAATCACCAAAGCATATCTTACTTTCATATTTTTCCTTTCTGGATTCATTCCCTTGTGAATCATTCGATTAAAACAATTTTTCTTATATTCACCACAGCTTTATTTATGAGCAACACAAAAATGATTGATTACATAACGATGGCTTTATTCCTCTGAATATTGAACAGTCACAAAAGTTATAGTGATGATGGGGTGCCTAGGTGGCTCAGTGGGTTAAAGCCTCTGCCTTCAGCTCAGGTCATGATCTCAGGGTCCTGGGATCGAGCCCCGCATCGGGCTCTCTGCTCAGCAGGGAGCCTAGTTCCCCCTCTCCCTCTGCCTGCCTCTCTGCCTACTTGTGATCTCTCTCTCTGTGTCAAATAAATAAATAAAAATCTTTAAAAATTAAAAAAAAAGTTATAGTGACGACCATAGTTAAACGGTGAAGTCTCAATAGACAACAATGGAAGAATTAGGCAAAGATATTTCATGAGGGAGGCAGTGTGATGTCATAGAAAGACACCAACTTTGAACTCAAAGCAATTGAGGTCTCAATCTCAGGTTTACAACTACATCAATTGCTAGACTTCAGTGTCCCCATCTATCCAATGGGTATGTTGTTAGCTGCTTTGCAAGTTTGTTGTGAAGATGTGAATTAAACCCCTACCTATCACAGCCCTTGGGACGCAGTGGTAATGTTAACTGAGCACCTACCACAAACCAGACTTAAACCTTAAAGGAAGACAGTAGAAATATACATATACGATAGCCTCAATGCTAAGGGTATAGTTGGTGTGTTGTTTTTCTCTTTTCTAGAAACTGCAGCCCCAGCAGCTGACTCATCTGTGTTAGAGGATAATCGACGTTCTAAATGTCATTGTATTTTACAAGCGAGGGCCACCCATGTCACTCACATTTGTTCCCTCTGAGGCTCAGTCTTCAGAAAGATGGGCTGCCCTTTTCTCCCCAGATGCTACACACACTTGAGCTCAACCTCTCCCAAGTCTAGCTCTGGTCTGGAATACGGTGTCCCCCCATTGCTCACTCCTCCCAGACATTTTTAATTTTAAGGATGCTACTATAAACCACTTTGGGGAGTTACAAAAAACAAGTACTGAGAAATTACAAAGCACACGAAGATCTTATAGGAACTTTGGGCCCGGTGCCTGCCTCCTTTTGACATGATAACTCAAAGATGAGCTCCCGGTTATAAGTAGAAAAATGCCCCCCTCCCAAAAGAGGTCCGCATTAGGATTAGGATCCTTAGAATTTGTGAATATGTCATAGTAGATGGCAGAGGAGAATGAAGTTTGTAATCAGCTGACTCTGAGATATAAAAGAGTACTGGTGACTATAGTTAATAATACTATATTACATATTTGAAAGTTCCTGAGAGAGTAGATATTTTTAAATTTATCCTTATTTATTTTTTTTAGAGATTTTATTTATTTATTTGACAGAGAGAAGGGGATCACAAATAGGCAGAGAGAGGGGGAAGCAGGTTCCCTGCTGCACAGAGAGCCTGATGCAGGGCTCGATCCCAGGACCCTGAGATCATGACCTGAGCTGAAGGCAGAGGCTTTACCCACTGAGCCACCCAGGCGCCCCTGTGATGTGGTTTCTTAAGCAAAATACTTTTTTTTTTTTTTAAAGATTTTATTTATTTGAGATAGAGACAGTGAGAGAGAGCATG
>CM052798.1:92061515-92084850 GCA_028533885.1 Nasua narica | reverse complement strand
CTCTGCCCACTCTTGTTGATATTACATTGATGGTGCAAAAGCAATGGTAGGTAAAACCGCTTGTCCCTTAACACAAATTAACAGTGGCCCCAACTACTCAGTGGTCGTTATGTTCTTCACTGCCAGCCACTTGTACAAAGAAAGGAAGGAGAAAGAAGGAAGGAAGGAAAGAAAGGAGGAGAGAAAGGAGGAAGGGAAGAAGGAAGGAAGGAAAGAAGGAAGGGAATAAAAAACAGAACCAGTTTCACTTAAGACTGATCTTGATGAAGCAGAAGAAATTATTTTATTAAATGTTGATCCCTGCGTAGGTGTATGTTTGATATTCTGGGGGGTGAAATAAGAACACATAACCACTTCTGCTGGATACCAAAGTGTGATAGTTGTCTTGTGGAAGAACATTTGTACACTTGCTCGAATTGTGAGGTGAACTAGCTACTTTTTTTTTTTTTTAAAGATTTTATTTATTTATTAGGAAAGAGAGAGAGTGAGAGAGAGAAGGTCAGAGTGAGAAGCGGACTCCCCATGGAGCTGGGAGCCCGATGTGGGACTCGATCCCGGGACTCCAGGATCATGACCTGAGCCAAAGGCAGTCGCTCAACCAACTGCGCCACCCAGGGGCCCGTGAACTAGCTACTTTTTTAACCGAGGATGCCATTTGTACTTGAAAGAACAACTACTGAGGAGTCTGTGGTTGAGACAGGTTTATGGTGGATGTTTTCTTGAAACTAACAGAGTGAGCCTGCCACTTCAAGGTAAACAACTGACCAAATCTGTTGCCAATGGTAAAATCTGGGCTTTGGAACAAATGTAGCAATTTTGGAAACGTAGCAATTTTGGAAATGTAGCAATTTTGACAGCAAATGTGCTGTCATTGTGAACTTGACAGCTTCCTAACACTTAACAGATTTCCTAATCAGATCATATTCATAAATATAATATCTTGCTGTTGTACAATGAGATATGTTAACATTTGGAAGATCTGCATAATTCAGTGACCCAGTATTTTTGAAAAGATCAATGCATGATGTTACAAAATAAGCATGGGTAAC
The DNA here is from genome assembly GCA_028533885.1 of Nasua narica. Classification (NCBI taxonomy): domain Eukaryota; kingdom Metazoa; phylum Chordata; class Mammalia; order Carnivora; family Procyonidae; genus Nasua; species Nasua narica. Next base: position 92,083,801 of record CM052798.1, on the reverse strand, counting down.
AGATCTATTCAAAGAACAAGGTAGACCAATTTTTTTTTAAAGATTTGTTTATTTTAAAGAGAGACTGAGCGAGAGAGAGAAATCAGGGGGAGAAACAGAGGGGGAAGGGGAAGATCTGACTCTCTGATAAGCGGGGAGCCCAAGGCGGGGCTTGATCCCATGACCCTGAAATGAAGACTTGTATGCTTAACTGACTGAGCCACCCAGGTGCCCCTGGACTAATGGGTTTTAATGTCACAGTATGAAAAGTTCATCGATATGCTTTCAGATTCCACATTGCAACTAACCTTTTACTTTTTATTTATTTTTTATATAGTAACTTAATGTTTTCCTCTTTTTTTATTATTATGTTCAATTAGCCAACATATAGTACATCATTAGTTTTTGATGTAGTGTTCAGTGATTCATTAGTTGCATATAACACCCAGTGCTCATCACCACGCATGCCCTCCTTAACACCCATCATCTGGTTACCCCATATTCCCACCCCCCTCCCTTCAGTAAACCTCAGTTGGGTTCTCAGAGTCCACTACTACTTGTTGGGATACCTGGGTGGCTCAGTTGGTTAAGTGTCTGCCTTCAAATCAGGTCATTATCCCAGGGTCCTGGCATTAGGCTCCCTACTCAGCCAGGAGGCTGCTTCTCCCCCATCCCCCTTAGGTTTTCTCTCTCACTCTCTCTCTCAAGTAAATAAATTAATCTTAAAAAAATAAATATCTTGAGGCGCCTGGGTTGCTCAGTGGATTAAAGCTTCTGCCTTTAGCTCAGGTCATGATCTCAGGGTCCTGGTTTTGAGCCCCATGTTGGGCTCTCTGCTCAGCAGGGAGCCTGCTTCCGCCCCACCCCTGCCTACTTGTGATCTCTCTCTCTGTCAAATAAAAAAAAATTTTTAAAAAGATTTTATTTATTTATTTGTCAGAGGGAGAGAGAGAGAGCGAGGGAGTGAGAGAGCACACAAGCAGGGGAAATGGCAGGCAGGGGCAGAGGGAGAAGCAGGCTGAGCAGGAAGCCTGGTGCGGGGCTCGTTCCCAGGACCCCAGGCAGGATCATGACCTGAGCTGAAAGCAAACATTTAACTGACTGAGCCACTCAATCATCCCAGAACAGGGGCTTTCATTCCATGTTGATTTTATGATGAAAGTTGCTAAAATAAGTTATGCTACGAATCTTATTAGTACTTTAAATCAGGTTGACATTTTTAAAAGGCAGTTAAGTAAATATAAAACAATAAAACTGCAGTATTTAATATATATTATTTCTGACAGGTCAAAGCCTACATTTATATTTATATTTTTGGCCTGATCTAATGCCATAACAACCCCATAAAACTTACATAAAAACTCAAGAACTTGCATTCAAGCATTAGAAAACAGATTTCTAGATTATTCTGACAGAGTCCAATTATGCTAAAAGCCAGAGGGATGAGCCACTTCAAATGTTTGCAGAAATGATTTCTTTTTTTAAAGTCGCTCCGTCAGCTGGAGAACAGAAAAAGAACAAACTTGCTGAACGAGGATGGGTTGGAGTAGGCCAGAACTCCCCGCTTAATTCTGTAATTGGCATTCCGGCTGCAGCTAGGAGAAGCCTAAGTGTGTGGGAGATCTATAGGGCTGTCATCTATATCAAACTCAAAGTGCTTATGTGAGTACTTTTTGAGTTCTAACTGCAGGTATGGTATGGGTTATGACTTTAACGGATAGCAAGGGACCTGTGAGATTTTGTGTTTATCACTATATTTCAACGGACTGCTTCAGTTACCTAATCAATGAATTGATCATGACATCTCTTCATCAAATCCCACGGACATATCATCAGCACCAAACTATGTATCTGAAAGCCTTTTGAGAAATGAAAAGTGTTAAATGGAGTATTTATTAATAATAATAATAATAATAATAATAATAAGCTTAGAGACATTTTAGTATTGTGGTTTGGGGACTTAAGACTAGTCAAGACTTAAATTTTGGGTTTGCCACGGGTGATCGTGCAACTTGAGACAAGTTTCTTTAACCTATGTGACCCTCAGTTTTGTCCATTATAATACTTGTAATACTACTTATCTCCTGGGTTACCGTGAGGTTTAATGAAGTAAAGGGCTTATTACGTAACAATGGTGCCTAACCGTAATAAAGTGTGCAGCGGTGATAGTTCCTGCAGTTATCATCACCTACAATAATAATTACACTAATGTTAATTTTATGCCTTAATGATAGCGGTTAACAGAGGCTGAAGTTATCTCATATCTTGTGCTGATATTTACCACGAGCAAGTTCTCTGAGGCATAGAGTCACTTGGGTAATATTGGATATCATTTGAGGACATAGCTAGGATTCCTATCTTCCCCCAACTATTTCACTTACTTGTCCAGATAGCGGGGAAAAGAATGAAGTTTGATGGCTGGAGGAAAAAGTATTCTGTCCTCAAAAAGGCCATATTTGAAAGATGCCTTTTGTTAGGGTTCGTGATCAAAGGAACGGGACTGATACAAAGCGAAGGTCAAGCAAAGCTTTATTTCATGCCAAGCATTGAGAATTACACTGACCGGTCAGGGTCAGCTCTATGCAGAGAGCAACCCCGCCTAGTTTCTCAGGCTAACTTTTATAGGGCAAAATCGCAAATCACAAGCTGACTGTGAGCACATAACTGCCGGGAGCTAATTTTCATCTTTATTGGTCAGAAACAGGGAGGTTACATGTGTGCTTTTTACTGATTTGACGTCTCCACCTGGCCTCACTCTAGCCTTCACTCTTGTTTTTCTGGGATCTGTTATCAGGAACCAGCAGACCATATTTTGCTGGTGTCCTGGACTTATTTTTCTAAATAAATTCCTCTAGACTGACTCAGTTTCTTTAAGGCAAGGTCAGCCTGCGTTCACTGCACAAACAACAAAATGGCTGCTTGGACAACATGGAGTTACTTAGGCCAAGCAGGTCCTAACACCTATGATTGATTAATAAGACCTTTTCTGGGCAAAAGGTGATAATACCAGTATCCGTAACTGTGCAAGGAAATGAGCTGGTGGAAATGTAAAATAGTACAATATTTTGTCAGGTAATTTAGTAATATGTATTAAAGATCTTAAACAGATTCAAACTTTGACCCAGCATTTCTATTTTTGGGAAATTTTTCTAAGGAAAAGAGATCAAGATGTATAAGAAAGATTTGTATTTATGGATGTTCTTCACAGCATTATTTATAATAGCGACATAGAAACAACAAGTCAGGGGCACCTGGGTGGCTCAGTCGTTAAGCGTCTGCCTTCAGCTCCGGTCATGATCCCAGGGTCCTGGGATGGAGCCCCGCATCAGGGTCCTTGCTCAGCGGGAGGCCTGCCCTGCTGTCTCTCTCTCTGTGTCAAATAAATAAAATCTTTAAAAAAAAGAAACAATAAGTCACATGTGTAATAACAGAAATTGCTTAAGTAAAGTGCAGCCTAGTCATAGAAGTAACTACTAAAAGTCATGTTGGGGGTAAAAATCTCGAATACCTTCAAGGTGCTTAGCCAGCAGACCAAGTATGTAATGTATCTGAGTGTAAGATACTAGTGAGTAGTTTTTGTTAAACTGGACAGTTCATGCTCCACCTGAAGGCACTAAAATTCAAATTATAAAATCACGCTATTCTGGTTGACAAAAGGCAAAGTCTGAATTCTGCCCACAGGTTTAAAAGCTTGAAACAACTACTGATGGAGAATATTAAAATGTGGGAAAATATACATGGCATCCTTTTAAATTTTTATCTATCTATCTATCTATCTATCTATCTATCTATCTATCTATCTATCTTTTATTAAGTAGTTTCCATGACCAGCGTGGAGCCCAATGCAGGGCTTGAACTCACAACCCTGAGATCAAGACCTGAGCTGAGATCAAAAGTAGGACACTTAATCAACTGAGCCACCCAGGTGCCCCTACATGCTATCCTTTTTTCTTTTTCTTTTCTTTTTTTCTTTACATGCTATCCTTTTAAGTGACTAAAGCAAATAAGAAAAGTATAGGTAAAGGATGATTTCAATTTTTTTTTTAACATATGTGTATTTATAGACATATCCCTTTCCTGTCTGTTGGTTGGTCTTTGGTCTGTCTAATCTATCTGGGAGTATTTTTATCCAAACAATAGTAGCAAACACTTACATAGACTTTACTGCCTGCCAGTGATTGTTTTAAGCACCTTACACATGTTGATTCATTTAATCCTCAGAGCAGTAATAGACACTATCACTACCCCCATTTTACAGATGCTAATGGCTGAGGCACAGAGAAGTGAAGTAATCTATCCAAGGTCACAGAGCTCAAAAGTAGCCAAGGCGGGATTCAAACGGAGGCAGTCAAGTCCTGCTATATGAAAACCAAAAAGGTTCGGCTTGTTTGAGGTTTTTCTGGTGTAGCTTTTATTTCCTTTATGTTTTTTTTGGTGGTTAAAATTTTTCTATAAGGAAAAAAAATTTTTTTCTATAAGGAGCACGTATTTTATCATCAGAAAAAGCACCGTGTTTTACGATGAGTGCACATTTATTGCCTAGGCTCGTGCTCCCTCTGGCTTCTCCAATTCCTGTTCTCTATTAATGAAAATTAGTTGGTCTGATTTGTTACCTGAGACCTTAGGCCCTGAGGAAATAAAAAATAGGACAGATACATTTTATGGAGGTGGAGGAAAGAGCACGTCAGTAACAGGCTCTGTGGGACAGCGGAAGAGCATTGAGCCAGAAACAGCAAGATTAGGTTAATGAGTGCAATGCGGGTGGCTGTCACCACAGACAAGTATTGTTTGGGACTGGACCTATACCTCATTTAAAATATGATATTATTTAATATATCCCTTTCATGTCACGTAAAAATTTTTCAAATTTATTAACATATATTCATTAGATTCCTCCTTGCTAGGCGCAAATGTGCAATGAAAAGTCACCTAAGGAACCTGTAGCTTGGGGCGCCTGGGTGGCTCAGTGGGTTAAAGCCTCTGCCTTCGGCTCAGGTCATGGTCTCAGGGTCCTGGGATCGAGCCCCGCATCGGGCTCTCTGCTCAGCAGGGAGCCTGCTTCCCCCTCTCTCTCTGCCTGCTTGTGATCTCTCCCTCTCTCTGTCAAATAAATAAAATTAAAAAAAAAAAAAAAAAGGAACCTGTAGCTTGGTAAGGGAGATATGGGACGACTAGAATATGATCATTGCTGCTAAAAAGATGCTGTGTACCCCGAGAAGTCAAAGTGGAGAGAGCTTAATTGTTTTTTTCCAGCTTTATTGAGATATAGTCGAGATATAACATTGTGCAAGTTTAAGGTGTACAAGTTGATGATTTGATATACATTTATGTCGCAAAATGTTTACCATAGTAAGGTCGGTTAGCAGTTTCCTCACCTCACATAATCACCCTTTGTGCATATGGTGAGAACATTGAAGATCTACTTTCCTGATGACTTTCAACTATATCATACATTTTTTAAAGATTTTATTTATTTGAGAGAGAGACACACACAGAGCATGAGTTGGGAGGCGGGAGCAGCAGGCAGATGGAGAAGCAGACACTCCGTTGAGCAGGGAGCCCAATGGGGGGCTCCATCCTGGGATTCCAGGATCATGACCTGAGTCAAAAGTAGACGCTTAACGGACTGAGCCACCCAGGCGTCCCAATATCGTATTGTTGACTAGAGTCACCATGCTACACCTTAGATCCCCAGGGGGAGCTTCATTTATCCCAATAGTCTTTGACCCTCTGCCAGGTGTTAAACACTATTCTAGGTACTGGGAAGATAGCAAATGGTGAGATAAACACAGTCCCTGACCTCAGAGTGTTTACATTCCAACATTGAAGATAGAGAAGTAGGGCGCCTGGGTGGCTCAATCCTTAGGTATCTGCCTTCGGCTCAGGTCATGATCCCAGAGTCCTGGGACTGGGCCCCACGTCGGGCTCCCTGCTCTGCAGGAAGCTTGCTTCTCCCTCTCCCACTCCCTCTGCTTGTGTCCCTCTCTCACCGTGTCTCTGTCAAATAAATAAATAAAATCTCAAAAAAAAAAAAGAATTATAACGTAACCTCGAGTAAGGTCACAGAAAAAGAAAGAAAATGCCCCAGCTCACATTATAACCCAGCAAAGCCAGGATACAAAAAACATGGTAGGGACTCCTGGGTGGCTCAGTCAGTTGAGTGTCTGCCTTCAGTTCAGGTCATGATCCCAGGGCCTGGGATCGAGACCCGCATCGGGCTCCCTGCTTAGCGGGAAGCCTGCTTCTCCCACACCTCCTGCTTGTGTTCCCTCTCTCCCTGTCTCTCTTTGTCAAATAAATAAAATCTTAAAAAAAACAAACCATATTAATTAGACCCATAAAAGAACATTATAGGTCGTTCTTAACTTATGAACATATATGTAAAATCTGAAATATTAGCAAATAAAATCAGTAGTCTTTCCAAAGACTAATCCATCATGACCAATGAGATTTATTCTAGGTTTATAGAATGGTCTGATATTAGAAAGTCTATACATAGAATTCAGTAGATTAACATACTAAAGAAGATAAGATCACTTTAAGAGATGGATAAAAAGGATATGATAAAATGCAATGTCATTCCTGAATAAATAATAAAAGTCCTTAGCAAAAAAGGAATAGAGAGAAAATTTCTTAACTCAATAAAGAGCTCTTAATGTAGAAGCAGACATTATACTTAATGGAAGTATTAAGTATTTTTTTAAGATTTTATTTATTCATTTATTTGACAGAGAGAGAGAGAGATCACAAGGAGGCAGAGAGGCAGGCAGAGAGAGAGGGGGAAACAGGCTCACCGCTGAGCAGAAAGCCTGATGCGGGGCTCGATCTCAGGACCTGAGATCATGACCTGAGCCGAAGGCACAGGCTTTAACCCACTGAGCCACCCAGGTGCCCCTGGAAGTATTAAGTATTTTAAGTATAAGTATATTCTGCAAGAATTTCCAGACAGGGGAGTTCATCACCACTATTTAGCATTTATTAGAAGTCAAACCAATGCAATAATGTGAGAACTCTAAGAGATACACCAACTGGAAAAAGAGAATTGTCTTTATCTGAAGATGATATGATGATCTATATAGAAAAGAAAACAAATGGGCAAACTATTGAAACCCATCAGAGCAGACTGAAAAGATCAACGTACGAAAATAATGTTTCTCTATACCAGCAGTAACGACTTTGAAGAGGAAATAGTACAAAAATTCCTTTCTCACCAGACATAAAAGTATAATAATCTAATCTAATAGTCTAAATCTACATAGTCTAATAATTAAAGAGCAATAACCATGATGTTCACTAAAAAAAAAAAGCTACATAAACTAACAATAGTAAGAATTACAAGGGTGACAATTACAGATGCTGCAAATATTGGTGGCCTTTTGCTAGAGCAGTTCCCATGACTGGGTGGGCACGGAAGCCAAACTTAAGTGGGTTGCAGGGTGAATGGAAGTTGAGGAAGTGGAGACAAGAGATGGGGTGTACACTTTGAGAGGTTTGGCTATGAAGGAGATGCAGGGTCCAATGAACGTTTTGTGAGGCTGGTTTCAGTGTTGTTTACTTTTAGATGAGGGGGATATGGGCTGCATGGAAAGATAGGGAAAGACAGAGAAATGAAAAGCATAGAAGACAGAAAAGAAATGGAATACTAATAGTGAAAGTTCCCTGCGGAGTCAGCAGGGGATGAGAATTTACAGGGTGGGGATTAGGGGGATTAACCTTGAATAGAAGGGGCATTTCCTCTAAGCCCAGAGGGAAAGGCTTTTTTTTTTTTTTTTTTTTAAGATTTTATTTATTTATCTGACAGAGAGAGAGAGATCACAAGTAGGCAGAGAGGCAGGCAGAGAGAGGGTGAAGCAGGCTCCCCACTGAGCAGAGAGCCCAAGGACCCTGAAATCAGGGAGGCAGAGGCTTTAACCCACTGAGCCACCCAGGCGGCCCATAGGAAGTGCTTTTTAACCAGAAACTAGTGGAGGATGAGGATGGACGCATTCAGTTGTACTTAGGTTTGTAAGTGCAGGGCCTGGAGGTTATAACAGGAAATGCCTTCCGCTCCCACCAAGGCCCCAGTTTTCTCTGTGAAGTGGGTGGTTTGGTCATCTGAGAAGGAACAAGGTGAAGGTTATAAAAGGAAGATGGTGGCGAGTGTCGGACATAGTGACTGAAGGAATCAGAGAAGCTTTATAACTTTAAGTTGATATTTAAATGTTTATGTTGGCGTGGGTCCATGGGTGTAATTTTTTCCCACCGGGCTTAGAATGTAGTAGCAGGGAAACTAACTTTTAGGGATTATATACAAAATAAGGGTAAGAGGGAGACAGTGCACCAACAGTTTCATTATGGGACCCAGGCTCCCTGGAAAGAAAGTGTTGCCGAGAAAGCTCTGATGGACTCAGAGGAAATGGAGACATCTAGAACATGAGATGGTTCTGAGGGCCAAGGACCGGTGTGGAGAGTACAAGGGTGAGACAGCTGGAGGGATAGGAGATTGCTGCAGGCTGTGGGTTACTAGACTTTAAGACTTCAGAGATGACAATGTGGTGAGGTAAAAAGAGCATTGGGTTTGGAGAACCCACTGCGTCATCTTTGCTATATGGTTGAGGTTAAATTACTTGAATCTCTCTGATCCTCTGTTGCATTATATGAAAATGGGAAGCCAGGAGGCTGCTACCACCAAATTGCTTATCCCCAGAGACTATGGAGCCTGGAAGGATGAAAAGGCTCTGCTGCAGGCAGCTGCAAATAAATATGTTCCTAGATTTGCTGTGGGTTCAACTACCGAAACTTCTGGAATCTTCAGGAAGTTCATTCTTAAGCTGTTGGTAGTACAAATCTAAAGTAACCTTCAGTGGGGCCTGGGTGGCTCAGTCGGTTAAGCATCTGCCTTTGGCTCAGATCTCGATCCCATGGCCCTGGGATGAGGCTCATGTTGGGCTTCCTGCTCAGAAGAGGTATACTTCTCCCTCTCCCTCTGCCCCTCCCCCCACTAATGCTGTCTCTCTCTCTCAAGTAAATAAATAAATGTTTTTTTAAGAAATAAAGCAACCTTGAGTTATAGGATCGTATCTGCGGTCGTTTGTTGCATTTACTTTTCTGCTGGAAATAAGTCTTCAGAATATTGAGAATAAGGTCACTAGAGTCACAATGCAAGTATAGTGACAATCGTTAGCACTCCAGAGCCTGCCTGTGTCAACTCTGGGCAATGGGTTTAATCAATCAACACTTTGTGAGTGGATGGTCACCCTCTCAGCAGGCCATAGAATATTTTTTTCAATGAAAGCTTCTTGTTACAATTTTGATAAAAATGAGTAATTTAATGATCTGCATAAACGAATACATTCCTTCATATCTTTATGAGACTTGGGAAGAAAGTTGAGTTTTCTTTTTTTTTTTAAAGATTTTATGTATTCATTTGACAGAGAGGAGAGAGATGGCAAGTATGCAGAGAAGCAGGCAGAGAGAGTGGGAAGCAGGCTCCCTGCTGAGCAGAGAGCCCCATGCGAGGGCTCCATCCCAGGACCCTGAAATCATGACCTGAGCCAAAGGCAGAGGTTTTAACCCACTGAGCCACCCAGGCGCCCCAGAAAGTTGAGTTTCCTAACTCATCATTACTTATTCATTGAATAAAACTGATACTAGAGATTATTCATATATAATTTTAATTCATAAAAACAGTACGCTCCTTAATTTTTCTTTTACCTGTTCTTTTCTCTGGATCTGGCTTTGCCCAGGTTCTCCTGGGAAGATCACAGGATCTTATATTAGGCCAAATGATCTTGATAGAATTTAATCTGGTGATTACTACAGTCTAAGCAGGGCTCTAAACAGCTACTAATGCCTGCTTGGTTTTATGGTGTATGTTTTATTCAGGATACCATTGACAACAGCATCTCAGAGCCTTCCAAACCTGTTTGACTTAAAACAATAAACTCAAGGCACCTTGGTGACTTAGTCAGTTAAGCGTCTGCTTTCGGTTCAGGTCATGATCTCAGAGCCCTGGGATCGAGTCACACATCAGGCTTTCTGATCAGCAGGGAGTCTGCTTCTCCCTCTGCCTGTCCTTGCCCCTGCCTGTGTGCTTTCTTTCTGTCGGATGAATAAGTAAAATCTTAAAAAAAAAAAAAAAATTAACTCTTTGGGGCAAAATGATTATATAGAGCTGATTTAGTGAAAACATGAATATTATTGAATATTACCTGCTACCTAATAAATTAGTAGATTTTCCTATCTCAAGGAATTCAAGATCAAGCTATGGTTTTGTGATTTGGGTATTGACTATTATTTTGGTCACTTCAGAAAGCTTTTTTTAAAAAATATTTTATCTGTCTGTCAGAGAGAGAGAGAGAGAGTGCACAAGCAGAGGGAGCAGCAGGCTCCCCACTGAGCAGGGAGCCCAATGTGGGACTTGATCCCAGGACCCTGGAATCATGACCTGAGCCAAAGGCAGACGATTAACCGACTGAGCCGCCCAGGCGCCCTGCTTTTTTCTTTCCATACAGGAAATTGTATGGAAACATGTCTGAGAAATTCTTTCGGTCTTAGCTAATTAATCATCTTAATAATTTGAACTCACCAAACTAGTTGAAGAAGTTTCTTTACTTTTCTACTTGAAACTTCCCATGATAGAACAGAATAGCATAGAATTTATGTATGTCATAAGGAAGTAATAAAGAAAAGAAGTATTTCAATTTTGAATTTTTTAAAAAACATTTTATTCTTTTGAGAGAGAGAGCACACAAGCAGGGGGAGAGGTAGAGGAAGAGGGAGAAGTAGATTCCCTGCTGAGGAAAAAAAAAAAAAAAAAGACTCCCTGCTGAGCTGGGAGGCCGGTGCAGGGCTCGATCCCAGGACCTGGAGATCATGACCTGAGCCAAAGGCAGAGACATTTAACCATCTGAGCCACTCAAGTGCCCCTCCAATTTGGGATTTTAAGAGAATGCACATTTTCTTGGCACTTGTCCTTTTAACACTAAAATATTATTAGGCCAATTAAATATTATAAGGAATAGCCAATTAAATATTATAAGGAATCTTTTGTGGGAAGTGAAGTTGGAAATGTTGAGTTCAGCACTCTACCTTTGTGCCATGGCTTGTTTATTACATGTATCTATAATATTGTAATTATTTATTTCCTCTCTACCTCCCCTTCAGAGGATGAGCGCCTTACAGTTAGGGATAATGACCTAATCTTGTACACACAGAACCTAGCTAATGGGGTGCCTATCACATAGAGAAGGCACTCAATAGGATATAATACATTCGATTTACAACACAGTATATTTGGTTTGCTTATCTGAAGCCTGGAAGTTAAAGATTATTTAAAGCAGGAGCACATCACATGAGTAAATGGCGTACACTGGTTATGCACATAGGATAGCTTTGTTCAGAAATTTAAAAATTTAATATCTTAACTTTAAATAAATTTCAAATATTAATATACTTTTGATTGCAAATTACAGAAATCCCAGTGGAATAAACTTAAGCAAAAAAAATGGGGATGTATTGACTCATATCGCCAAACTACAGAAAGTAGTGGGGAGTGGGGTGATTCTTATAGATCACCGGCTCCAAGAGCTTTGGTATCATCTAGAATCTCATTTCTTTCTTGTCATGTCTCACTTCTGCTTCTCTCTCTGTGTTGACTTTAATCTTTTAAGTTGCTGTCAACATATTTCAACCATAGTCTTCAGTAGCCCTGAGAAAAATCCGGTTAGGAAATCCCAGGGAGGGGGCACCTGGGTGGCTCAGTGGGTTAAAGCCTCTACCTTCAGTCCAGGTCATGATCTCGGGGTCCTGGGATCGAGCCCCACATCGGGCTCTCTGCTCAGTGGGGAGCCTGCTTCCCCCTCTCTCTCTCTCTGCCTGCTTGTCATCTCTCTCTCTCTCTGTCGAATAGATAAATGAAATCTTTAAAAAAAAAAAAGAAAGAAAGAAAGAAAAAAAAAATCCCAAGGAGGGGCTCTGATAGGTCAAATTTGGGTTATGTGTCATCTTTGCACTAATCACTGAGGTCAAGGTGGATGAGATGTTATGTTTGAAACCATCTCCATGACCAGGGAAGTGGAATACTGTTACTGGCATGGCTCTCCAAAATCACAGGGTTGCTGTAGGAAAGAGAAATGTCCCCAAAGAAAACAAGTACTGTTGTAGTCAGACAAAACAATAACTATTCATTGCATGGGCAATAACCTATATTGCTAGTTTTCTTTTTCTTTTTTTAAAGATTTTATTTATTTATTTACTAGGAAAGAGAGAGAGAGTGAGAGAGAGCATGAGAAGGGAGAAGGTCAGAGCGAGACACGGACTCCCCATGGAGCTGGGAGCCCGATGCAGGACTCAGGACTCGATGCTGGGACTCCGGGATCATGACCTGAGCCGAAGGCAGTCGCTCAACCAACTGCGCCACCCAGGGGCCCTATATTGCTAGTTTTCTTCTACTATTCCTTCTACCCTCTTCCTTAGTGAAATAATCTCTCATTTTAAGTGGGCAAATAGCTGCCCAGAATAAATCATACATTTATAAGCTTTCTTTGCAGCTGAATGTGGTCATGTGACCAAGTTCTAACCGACGATGAAAAACAGAAATGTTGTGTGCAACTTCAAGGAGATGTTCTAAAAGGAGGGAACATGTACTTCTTCATTCCCTCTGCCTCCTTTTGAAGAACACTGGAAGCAGTAGTTCTCACTCAAAGCCACTCTTGCCTCAGAGCTCTCCATATCCCTTTGCAGCCCTATAAATAGACTCTCCCAGCTTTGCTTCCCCTATACTGTTTTGCCCCAAGTATGAACACAAGCTCTTGATCACATCTTCTTCTCCAACCATAGAATTTTTTTTTTTTTGAGAGAGAGTGAGAGAAAGAGTGCGAGTGCACACGAGGGCACAAGTGGTGGGGGAGGGGCAGAAGGAGAGGAGGATAGAGACTCTTACCCTGGCGTGGAGCCCAAGCTGGGGCTCGATCTCAGGACCCTGAGACCATGACCTGAGCCGAAATCAAAAGCTGGATGCTTAACTGATTGATATCCAGGCGCTCCCTCCAACCATAAAATTTTTACGGAGGCTTCCATGTTCTTATATAACTCTATTTCTCTGGCCACAGTTGTTGGTCTAGGGCTGGACATCTGACCTAAACGGTAATAATTCTCCATCCCCCCCACTAAACATAATTCATTGGTCTGGCAATGGTCATATGACCCAATATGGTCCAATCAGAGCCCTTCCTCCAGATTTTTAACTTAGTCACGGTAAAGCTGGTCTCAGGTGCTCTCTGGTGGAGAGCATTGGGAGATCTGAGGTTCTGGAGTTATTACCTCTTGTGAGAAAGAAGCCAGTCTGTATTGGGTGGGAATAAAGCTCAAATGTAGGAAGAAGTCATGATGAAGCCTGGAGAGAATTCTGGAAATATTTCAGTCCTTGGTTTCAGTCAGACGCTTCTTCCTGAGGTCACTCGTATGTAGAGATTTCCCCTCAGTTACAGAAATTTTTTCTCAAATATGTCTATTTATGTCTTTACAATTCTTGTCCTATAATGTCATTCAAAGCTAACTCTTAAAAGTTCAAGAATAATTTTTCTAGCTTTTGTGAAGAGCGTGGAAAACAGCATATAGATCAATGTCTTTAACCACTTTAGTGTTCTTCATCAAGCCATCTGTTCCTAGGCTTTATCACCTTGAACTCAAATCCCTTATCCTCTTTATTGTTCTCTTCCTATTTAAGCTAATGTCCCCTCATAAGCCTGTGAGATCCTTTATTCCCCAAAGTGCAGAGGCAATAATCAGGGACAAGCTCCTGCCAGAAAGACTGTTACCTCAGGCATTACAATTTGCCCTGGTCTCATCCTTTTTTTTTTTTTAAGATTTTATTTATTTATTTGACAGAGAGACAGAGAGTACAGCAGGGGGAGCAGCAGGCAGAAGGAGAGGGAGAAGCAGGCTCACTGAGCAAGGAGCCCAGTGTGTCAGGATCCCAGGACCCCAGGATCATGACCTGAGCCGAAGACAGATGCTTAACCAACTGAGCCACCCAGCACCGACCCTGGTCTCCTCCTTAACAACAAAAGTGAAAAGGGCTCTATTTGAAGGGGCTCGGGTGCTTAGAAAAGTTAAGCAGGGACTAGATTTAACTTGTAGAATGGAATATTTATTCCATTGCTCGAGAAGTGGTTTTGTTAATATATTACCTAATGGTGTTCCATTGAGAAATAATTGCCTTTCATATCCCTGGCACTGAGCGCTGACCGATGTGTCAAAGCTAGGAAGGAGTAGAAACTAATAAAACGCTGTATGTCAACTATACCTCAATTTAAAAAAAAAAATAGAATAGTATAGTAATAGTAAAATAGTAATAGTAAAAAAAAAGGAATAGTAATGCTCTCAGCTAAAGAAGTTATTTATTTGACAGAGAGAAAGAGAGAGAGGGAGATCATAAGTAGGTAGAGAGAGAGGAAGCAGGCTCCCCACTGAGCAGAGAGCCCGATGCAGGGCTTGATCCCAGGACCCTGAGATCATGACATGAGCCAAAGGCAGAGGCTTAACCCACTGAACCACCCAGACACCCCTCAGCTAAAGAAGTTAAATTCTGTCTCCACTCACTAACACGTGTAGGAAAAAAAAGGAAATGTTGCTGTCACTCAGGTTACTATACCTTTTCGTATTTAAAGTCAGTACTTCCTGATTCTGCTTTCAGAACTTAGACCGGGAAAGAGGAGTTTCTCTGTCTTTTCTAGTTCCCCACTGCCAGCTATCATTTAATTGTGATAAACCTCGTGCCACAACAATGGTGAACAATAAAATCTTATTAGATGCTAATGTTCTAAGCTGTGACTGCCCTTTCCACAGCTGCTGCTACTGACGAGAAGGTTCTGGTCTTTCAGAGAAGAGACTCCTCAGACTCTTTAGTAATAGGCCGCCTTGAGGTGTCTCTTTATTCTTCTGGGTTCCTAAAAATATATACCACCGGACATAAGATGAGTCTAGTGAGATATCAGAGAGCTGAATAAAACTGAAGGTAAATGGAGAGTGACCCCTATCTGATTTGTCCGGAGGATGGACTTTCCCATCTGTCGTTAGTGGTCTGCAGCGTCTGTTTTAGAACCTTGGTGAAAAGACGTCATTATATGGCCTGTGGTGACTCTTTATGCCCACAAGTCTACTGTTGGCACTTCGAGTGAGTTTCGAGGTGATGGACTGTTGCTGGTCTGAGAACCATGTGATGTATGTGCTCTGCTCAGGGGAGCCCGTGTGGATGCTTTTCTAGACCTTTCTAGTTACCAAGGGCCAGAGTTGTCTCCTCACCTAGGTCAGTCAGTTGCTTTTCAGACTCAGGCATACAATTTTATAGCATTTGTCCCAGGTGAAGACTGTGGACTAACTCTGACTCATTACTTCCATTCTGAGTTCCAGACTCAGGCTGGGAGGCAGAAAGAGTAATAAAAAGAGAGGGGGGTGGGAGTAGGGGGAGAGGGAGAGAGAGAGACTAGATTTTTTCTTCATTTTTGAATAAGAAACTGTTGTTGCTGCTAAATGACTGGGTTAGATGGGGGCTTCAGTGGCAAGAGAAAGGTCTAGAGAAATCACCGTGTCTGTAATGTTGGTGAATTTTAAATGTCTACATTCACACCTTTCTCTCCCTTCTGCTTCTCGAGAGAGAAGCTGAATTTGCTGGCAATATGCCTATTTTAAAAATCTTACATATTTTTCATAAATATTGTTGACTAATTAATAGATTGAGTTCATCATCTGAAAAGTATTCATTGAGCACCAGAGTCTGAATTCCATCGGGCTGGTGCCGTCATGTGCTCTTTCACTAAACCTGGCCTGAGCTTAGCCCATGTTTGCTCATCCCATAAAAGGGAGCCCTGGGACTCCGTAAACTCGGTACAACGATTAGGGCAGGTATGAGGTGAAAGGGTCCAGTGCTACAGAATGAAGTAGACTGAGTTCCTGACCTCTGATGTCATCTTCTAATTTTGGCTCTGAATTTGACCCTGGGACTTGATGACAAGAGTTTGCTTCTCTAGATTAATACTTAACCCCTGCCACACCTCCCCAAATATAGTTTTACACTCACCCACTGGCTTCATTCCCTGCCAGCTGCCTGCGAGTAAATAGTCAGGTCCTCCCTGCCCCTAGGACCCTGCCTGAGCCTGGCCCGCCTTCCTCCTTAACCCCCTTGGAAAAAAAATCAGACACTGAAAGCCTTCACAATACACTATTTGATATAGCAAAATGGAACATGTTTCCTATTAAAGTACATGACCCAAAGGGGGAAAAGAATCTGAGTCGCTTAAAAAAAATTGTTAGGGTTTTTTTTTTTTCCTTTTGAGAGAAAGGAATATAAAAGAGTCATTTCATTTGCCACTGAATAAAAAAATCTTTTAAACTATGTACTTGGGGTGCCTGGGTAGCTCAGTCGGTTAAGCATCCTACTCCTGATTGCAGCTCTGGGCTGCAATCTTTGGACCCTGCGATTGAGCCCCAGACAGGGTTGGCACTCAGCAGGAAGACTGTTTGAGATGATCTCTCCATCTCATGTGCATGGGCTCACATGTTTTTTCTCTCTCAGATAAATAAATAAGTCTTTTAAAAAATGAATTATGGGGCACCTGGGTGGTTCAGTGGGTTAAAGCCTCGGCCTTTGGCTCAGGTGGGATCGAGCCCCACATCGGGCTCTCTGCTCAGCAGGGAGCCTGCCTCCCCCTCTCTCTCTGCCTGCCTCTCTGCCTGCTTGTGATCTCTGTCTCTGTCAAATAAATAAATAAAACCGTTAAAAATAAATAAATAAAATAAAAAATGAATTATGTACTTAAAAACTATATTAATTTCGATTTATTAGAAGGCTGGCTAATGGAAATGGGAGGAGGAAGATCGAAGCCAAATTGGGGAGAAGAGATGGGAGGAGCGGGACCCCACAGAACCCAGAGCTCCGGGAGATAAGGCAACTAGAGGCCAGGATCCACATCCTTGTTTGGAATCCAGGAAATCAAGTGCCAATTATTATTTTGTTACACCAAGCATTTTTAGGAAAAGTGTGATCTTTAGATACAGATAGTTATTTGCTAGGGGTCTACTTGGTTTTAGAGAAAATTTTCCAGGTAAATCAGTAGCTGTAAATAAAAATCTAGGTTTGTAGTCAAGGCTTTTAATCAATAGCAGAGAAGAATATTTTTCTTTTTTTTTTTTTTAATATGATGGTTGAATTGACTTTATTAAGTGATTCACGAATCAGGCGGCATCCCATCTAGCAAGTAGAGGGGAGCTCCCACATATTTTCTCTTAAATATATAGTTCTCTAATTCTAAGCACTTTTTATTTTAAAAGGCCCACCTCTGACATTTGTGGGGCCTGGGGCAAGAGTACACATAGAGACCTTATATACCATATGTCTAAATATTTAAAAGCTACCAAGTTGTTAGATAAAATATGTTTTATCCCACCTTGACAAATTCATTTTCATAATAACTTGGAAGGCCAGATTCAATTTTAGAATAACTGGACTCCTGGGGTTGTGGCCTGGAATATGGCAGAGCGGGGGGAGCTGGCCCATTGCCTACAGTGTTCACCCTCAGGAGTCTGGACCCAGGGAAGAGGCCTACACAGGCCCTGGAAACTGGCTTGGAATATTTGGACCAGGAATTCCAGACTTCCAGGTACCCAGAGGGTGCTCTAGAAAAGGGTTCCTGGCCTCCAGATGTGCCTGTCTTCGGATTCTACAGACTTCTCATCCTATGGGGAGAGAGATGGCCAGAAGAAGGTCAGAATGGTGCCTTTTCAAGTTCAGGGCTCCAAGTAGAGCGGCCCCTTGTACAAGTCTGAGGGTGGTGTGATTTGTCACCCTGGGAATCACCCTTTATAATTTCTACTCTGCTACTAATCCCCTGTCCTTTTCTTTTGCCTCTTTTCTGGTCTGTTGTCTCTCCTCAGAACACACAGAAGCTCCCTATTGTTCGACTCAGATACTAGTTTTACTAAATAGGACACAAGGATGGTGTCTTCCATTAGTTCTCTCTTTGATTCCAATTCTCTCTACTAATTATCTGGGACCTTTCTTATTAGCAAAGTTTACCCATGGGAGGCCTGTCACGGAAGAAAGAGCGTGGGTGGCCAATAAGTCTTGGCACTCACGGAAGAGACACCGTGTTTTCTTATTACTGAGGAGAAGGCCTTCGGAACTGTTCTCAGGGGTAGTGGCCGATTCTACCCCTTGGGTCGGGGGTGGGGGGCGGCGGTGGCACCGGCAGCATTCCCACTGCTTGCTGGCCACAGCTGAGGGACCAGAAAATGCATGATGGACCAGGCCTCTGAGCAGACCATTTTAAATGAAAGGAAAAGGAAAAATGAGTATCAGCACCATCGTCACATAAGTATGTATTTGGTGGGCACAGAGCACCACACAGGGCCCCTGTCAAACTCACAGGGAGAGAGAGTAGAAAGGGAACACACACCTCTCATCAAACTGTAACCCACGATGGTGTGAAGGTTCCGGTGAGATTCAAAGGAAACTGCCTAAAGCCCATTCTCCTGCAGGGTTAAGAGCCCCCTCCTCCCCGCCAGGGATTCTGGGGCTGGGGGGGGGGGGGGGCGGGCCTTGTGCTTTTTCTTGTTCCTGATTGGTTCGGTGGGTCTCTCATTTCATGGTCCCTATTGTGCGGTTGCTGTTTTGCCTCACATCGCTCCAAGATGTAGAAGAACTTCATTCATTTTCCCCAGAAAAAACTCTTCACAGAGGATATTAGCTTATGTGTTAGGTTTTGCTGAAGACTTGGAGGCAATGGGGAAGTTTTATATTGCCGTATTGCTATTGCTTGGTCCTTTCTTTTCCGTTAAAGACTCCTCATTTTCCTGACCACGGGGCTTCCCTTTGATAATTTGCTTTTCCTTATTTTATTTCAGCCAAGGACGCATTAATGTGTCCTTCTGAATTATGGATTATCTGTTTCAGTTCCCATCCTGAGACTCAGAAGAAACGACAGAGGCTTGCAAATGGCCACCACTCCCTTCTTCCAGTTCTGTGAGGGAAAGGAGGCAGGGAGAGAAATGTATTGTTTGTTCTATGATTTATATCATCTCCTTTAAAAGGCAGCATCTATACTCAGTTTTGGTTTGAAATGACAATGTTTTCTTTCTCAGTTTACACAGTGGCCCCCCAAAAATTTATAATCTCTCTAAATTATTTTAGTCCCTCAGGGATATTTAGTACCAACCACTTTTAAAGTAATAATAATGCTTATTATTATAAATGTACTATAATAAGTGTAATTCTGATTATAATTTTTATGTCATATGATCAGGTACTTACAATAGTAATAATTATTACAATAATTATTATTATTGGCAGTAGATCAATTTCTCTTCAAGGACAATTGAAGGCTTTTGAGCAGGGGAATGACTGACCAGACCTTGGTTTTATTTATTTATATTTTAAGATTTTTATGTATTTATTAGAGTGAGAGCAAGGCACAAGCAGGGAGAGCAGGAGAGGGAGAAGGAGAAGCAGACTCCCCGCTGAGCAGGGAGCTCCATCCCAGGACCCTGGGATCACAACTTGGGCGGAAGGCAGACACCCAACCAACTGAGCCACCAGGTGCCCCTTATTTTGTTTTTTTGAGAAGGTTCCACACCGAATGTGGAGCCCAACTTACAACCCTGAGATCAAGACCTGAGTTTAACCAACTGAGCCACCCAGGTGCCCCAACTAGACCTTAATTTTTAGGCAAGGCGTGAAGGGTGGCAAGAGAAGAGAGAGATTATAGGCAAGAGAACAGTTGGGGAGTTATTTTACAGTAGTCGAGGTCAGAGATAATGAGCTAAGATTGTCATTGTGGAGAAAAGACTTAACGACTCAACGTATTGACAATGGATTTAGACGTTAAAAAAAAAACCCCAAACAACTAGTTAGGTTTCAGCAGGGATGCTAGTAACAAGCCGAATCTGCAGTGTAAGATTACACTGTAGTGTATTACTGTAGTTTTGTGTGTCCAGTGGTGAGGATACCCCTTGGAATAGGCCAGAGCGACACCAACTCACCGAGTAGAGCTTCTGTGCTAAGTCCCCATCATCCGCTCTTTCTGAGTGTTAGAAGCTATTTGCAGCAGAAGGGACTATAAATACTATTCATCTAGAGAAGGGGAGGAGGAAGAAACTAGAGATCAAAAGGAAAGTCTTGGAGGAAGCAGGAAGTCAACGACAAAGCGTACTGTATGGGTAGCAATAATCAGCCCTTTCAGCTTCTTTCAGGAATGAACGCCTGTAGTCAAAGGCCACATTGTCTTGTTATAGAGACTGTATCACCTTCCGTCTTCCTTCCTGGATAAGGTGAAGGACATGTGTCAGGCACAGAAGGATTTGGATTACTAAGGTCTAGTCTTGCTCATGAAAGCTCCCTGAGGGCGATGATTGTATCTTCGTGCATGCCTTCTGCGCGGTGGGCACTAAAAAATATTGACGGAATTCACTGAATTGTATGAATTCCCCTTTCATTGAGTTCTGTTGCTCCTGTAGAGGATCTAGACAAGGAGGCAAGTGGTCTGGTCCTTTATTCAGTATCATTTACTGGCAAGGAAGAGCAGAGCTGCCAACTGCGCGTGATCTCCGGCCCAGGGGAGGGGGAGAAGGGCGCCATGGGTAGGGAGCTAGCCCACTGAGAAACTGTGGCAGGGCCAGCATCCCTGATTAGCATTTGCGACCTTCATCTAATGGGGTCTCATTATTCGGCCCTTTAGTTTGTCTTCTTTTCTCTATCCGTAGTCAATGCTTTCTTTTTAAATGTCCCTCAGGTCTTACACTTTTCCCTTGGGTGCTCGTGTCGTACTTTAGTCCTCCATTGATCCCTCCCTAGTTCTTGGTCTTGTTTTTTGTTTTTGTTTTTTTAAAAGATTTTACTTATTTATTTGACAGAGAGAGATCACAAGTAGGCCGAAAGGCAGGCAGAGAGAGAGGTGGAAAGCAGGCTCCCTGCTGAGCAGAGAGCCCGACATGGGGCTCGATCCCAGGACCCCGAGATCATGACCCAAGCTGAAGGCAGAGGCTTTAACCCACTGAGCCACCCAGGTGCCTCTCTTGGTCTTGTTCTACCCATTTCTTCTGACCTTGGGGTCTCATCTCTTCTTCAGTTGGGAAGGTTCCCTAACACACTAGGGTAAGTGTAACACTAGGGTAAGTAATGGTGACATTTTTCAATTCCAGGTTATTTTCCAGCTGAAAAAACTATCATCTGTTTACTTCTCTATGAGGAGTTGCTATGATGCCCAGGCTTGTCCACAGACCATAAGTAATGTGGGAACGAATGCTGATCATTTCAGTAACCTGGAAAGCGATAGACAGAGGGCACATCACTGAGAAAGATTCTGGTAGATGCCAATTAGATATAGTCACTCAATCCCAGAGCTCTCTGACGGCGGGTCGGGGGGGGGGGGAGCATATATTTCTAATTTAGAAAACATTCTTAGCGTGCAGTACCTAGAGAGCTCAACATGCACCATTGGTCACATAAAAAGGGGCAGTTTGGTGCAGTTTCACATATTCTATCTCCTGAATGTTCTATCAGTTTCCAGTAGCCTGAGTTTGGCCTGCCTCCCAGTGCTGACCTAGTCAGGGGACACAGTGACTTAGTCACTCCATTGCCCAGCCTCTCCTCATTGCCTCAGTCAATGTTTTGGCAGTCTAATTATTTGCTTTTCCTTTAAAGCCGAGGGTGTGTCACCTGTGAGGCAGAGTTGAAGCTGACTCACCTGGCGGGCGTTCCAATCGGGTAAGGTTGCACTTACTGTCTTCAAAGCTGCAGGAACTGACTTCTCTTCCTTACCTACCTGTTGCTAGGCCTCTGATGGCCAAAGAAGCCCATTCTTACATTCTCAGGGGATTTGTCGGGACCAGAATAGGAACACGCCCAATCTCGCCAAGAGCCCTTTAGATAATGTCCTAAACAGTTCTCTCGGGAACCAGCACTTGCAATAATTGAGAGCTGATAAGTCCTATTTACAACAAAGTATCTCCTGTGATCTTTAGTGCTCACGAGGCCTGGTGGCAGGGACTTTCTACCAGAGTTCCCCTAATTCCTAATGCTAGGCACCCCTTAGAAGCTGCAGGAACAAAAATGGTGTCACTGAACTCTACTTTCTTGCTGTTTTGTTATTCCTAGGTTTTTTTTTTTTTTTTTTAGTTGAATAATTGACTTATTAGAATATACTTGGGAAAAACAATTCAAGGCAACTATCAGATTCGAATTGGTAAAGACATTCATAATTTGGGATTTTATAGGAAGTCTTTAAAAGGAGATGATACAGGTTGGGCCTTGAATTCTGGGGAGAAAATTTATG
>CM052798.1:91980457-92061015 GCA_028533885.1 Nasua narica | reverse complement strand
TCACACGTTATAATGGTTATCATTAAAAAGAAGAAATAACAAGTGTTGGCGAGGATGTGGAGAAAAGGGAACCCTTATGCACTGTTGGTGGGAATTTGAATTGGTGGAGCCAATATGGAAAAAAGGATGGAGTCTCCTTAAAGAATTATAAATGGAACTATCAGATGATCCAGCAATTCTATTTTTGGGTATTTATCTGAAGAAAATGAAAACACTAATTCAAAATATATATGCACCCCCTGTTCACTGCAGCATTATTTACCATAATCAAGACATGGAAACAGCATAAGTGTCCACCAATAGCTGAATGGGTAAAGAAATTACGGTATACCTACACACACACACACACACACACAAACATGTTTTGTATATATAACATATATATATTGGAATATTATTCGGCCATAAAAACATGGAATCTTGCCATTTGTGACAACATAGATGGACTTCGAGGGCATTATGCTAAGTGACGTAAGTCAGACAAAGACAGATACTGTATGATTTCACTTATATGTGAAATCTAAAACAAACAAACAAACAAACCCAAGCAAACAAAACAAAGAAACAAAAAAGCTGAGTTTGAGCTGGTAGATACAGAGAACAGATTGGTGGTTGTCAGAGGAGAGGAGTGGAGGGGGGTGCGCAAAGGGGGTCAAAAGATACAAACTTGCAATTATAAAATAAGTAAGTCCTGGGAATGTAATGCAAAGCATGGCAACTACAATTAATAATACTGTACTGCATATTTGAAAGTTGCTGAGAGAGTAAGTCTTAAAAGTTCTCATCACAAGAAAAAAATTGTAACTATGATAATGGATGTCTACTAGCCTTACTGTGGTGATCATTTCACAACATAGACAAATATTGAATCATTATGCAGTACAACCAAAGCTGATATAATGTTGTATGACAATTATATCTAAAAAAAGAAAAAGAACCGTGGATATTTATTTACTTACTATTAAAGATTTATTTATTTATTTATTTATTAAAGATTTTATTTATTTATTTGCCAGAGAGAGAGAGATCACAAGTAGGCAGAGAGGCAGGCAGAGAGAGAGGGGGAAGCAGGTTCCCTGCTGAGCAGAGAGCCCAATGCGGGGCTCCATCCCAGGAACCTGAGATCAAGACCTGGGCCGAAGGCAGAGGCTTTAACCCACTGAGCCACTCAGGTGCCCCAAAGATTTATTTATTTAAGAGGACAGAGAGAGAGCATGAGCAAAGAGAGGGACAGAAACAGAGGGAGAGGAACAGAATCTCAAGCAGACGCCTGCTGAGCAGAGCCGGATGTGGGGCATGATCCCACAACCCCAAGATCATGACCTGAGCCAAAATCAGAGCCGGATGCTCAACCGACTGAGCCACCCAGGTGCCCCGAACTGCGTATGTTTAAAAAATATTTAGATTCCTGGTTTGCTGTCTCCCGAATTCTCAGTCAGTCTGAGGTTCCTAGGCACGTACAATATGCTGTTTTGAAACTCCATCGGGCCACTGGTTTAAATTACAGTGGTGGTAGTGGAAAGGAAGTTATTTTGGTTTGGTTTCTGTCCCACCACAAAAGCATATAAATGCAAACAATTGCTTTTTTTTTTTTTTCCTGGTTAGCTGCAAAATAGCTTTCTCTGAACATTTCCCCCACTCTGTCCATTAGCTGGTGTTGAAATAGTCACTGCTTTTAGTTTTTCTGGTGCAATGCAAAGTTCTGTTTTTTCTGCTCTTGCTTAAAGTGAAGTGAAAGCTCAGGGAACTCCTTGGAGCATCCCTTCGAAGTGCTAAAACGAGTAAACAAAAACAGGCCTTAGGATGGAAGAGAACTTAATACTGAATGGCAGATAAGGCTGTGTGACTGGTACACTGGTAGAATTTTCCCCTTCCTTCCTTCCGTCCGTCCTTCCTTCCTTCCTTCTTTCTTTTTTTTTTTCTATTCTTTTACCTGGCAGCAAAAAAATAATCAGCTGTGTTCTGGCAGCTGACAACGACATCAGACAGCTGCTTCTGAACATTCAGCATTGTGACAGCCCAAATGACTGCAGACCACTACAGAAGAGGTCCCCAGTTTCTAGGCAGAGAAACTGACACATAGGAATAGGAAGGGAGTCCCTTAATGGCTTAGGGGCTGGCTGAGCTGGGGCCAGAATCCAGGTGGCTTGGCTCCCAGCCTGGCTGACCACACTGCTACCCACATAGCCTGGGCTGACCCAAAACAAGCAGCCCATTGAGCAATTGCACAAACAACAATGAGTGATGGATGGTCAGAGCAAGAAACAGGCACAAAGCAACTGCAGCCCCATCACTTCCTGGCCCCTAAATTTCCAGGCAAGCCTGTAAATTTGTGGTTACTTAATTGAGTTTGGCCCCGCTTTCAAATTTGGAAACTTTTTGTGGTCACTGCCAAAAGTAAAAGTGTGCCTTGTCATGAGGCTGGAGAGTGCCTTTGAACTCCGTACCTGGTTCTAATAAGGCGGTGGTAATGGAGTTAAGATAGGAACGACATAGTCAACAGTTTAGCGTAACCTCGTCCTGGGAGGACTTTGGTGAAACAAGATAACTTTAGAGTTTGGAGGCTCCTCATATGTGGATCTGTCCTCTTCCCTCAGATTTAGCTAACAAGAGATGGTTGGGATCAATGCAGCTCACTTAGAACCAACTTAGATGACCAAGTGTTAATCTCCTCTCTTCCTCAAATTTGCCGCTGAACAGTAGCCAAAATTTGCAGTCCCCCCATGCCTGAAGCCCAGGGCAAATGGCTCTAGTTGCCAACTTGTACTGTTGGTGGTGGGTGTGCCTCCTGCAAGGCCCTCTGACCTGCTTGGCCCTGGTACGGCCTTAGGCCCAGCCCTAAATCAACTCTAAACCTTGGGTATCCCCAGGAGATATAGCCATCTAGGCACTTTCCTGTTTCGGACGTCCATTTTCTAGTCATGAACTGGATAATTCCAAAATGTCTATGCTCCACCCTTGCCATTTAGAGACTGCGGACCTCAGGAAGTACTGAGGGGAAAAGTTGACTGTGGTAACAGTATTCATTCTTAAGGAGGCCTAACGGGCACAATTTAGACGATCAACATTTTGAATATGCAATTCAGGTGCCACAAAGTTAGGAATCTGAATTCAAATTTAGGTTTTCTTTGGTCAGGTTAGAGTAGGGGCCGGCCCCCCCATTTTGTGTTTGTCACAAAGAGGTATTGAGTAAACGGCTCTTCTTACTAGAAAGAGTCCACATTTTCCTAATATTTATTTGTTCACTCAATATATATGGAAGGTTTGCTACATGCTGAAGTTTACGTTCTCATAGTCCTAGCCCATTGTTCCTCACAGAGCACACATGCGAGTTCTGTTGTATTAATATAGTTTCATGCATTTTACTAAAGTGTAAGATCCTTGATACCTGGAATTATGTCTTATTCATTTCTGTGTCCCCCATATCAATGAGCACAGTACTTTGCACATAGTAGGGACTCAACAAATATTTGAATTGAATTATGCTGTGATGCTGTTAAAAGGCACTAATAACAGAGATACTGAACTTTTTTCGATGGGGCTAAGGCACACGTCATCAGCGTACAAGTAAGTAAGTACTGAGTGTTAACAGAGAAGGGTATGTTCACGAGTGACGGAAGAAGACTGAAAATCTGGGTGGAGACTTGGTCTGGAAGAAGCACTGTTAATTTTCCTCTGGTCAGTCCAGAACCACCGCGAAGAGTAACTAGAATTTCAGTCTCCTCATTCGAAAGTATTTTCACCCCTCTCACTTTTCCAGAAGCCTTTCTGCTTCTTCCCAAAGGGCTGTACCCAATTGACTCTGCCCCAAAGTCTCAAGAGCCCCCTCTGTACCCCTCCAGCTCCGGTTCAGGAACTCTCCAGATCAGAGGCCTTAAGAACACTGGCCAGGAAAACACGGGGTCACGCGCGGGGCAGGCGCCAAACTGGCCGCGGCCAGGGGAGCGGCGCGAAAGGCGGGGCTGCTACGGGGCGGGGCGGGGCGGGGCGGGGCCGGGCAGGAGGCGGCCTGGGGGCGGCTTGGGTGTCACCACCAACCCGCTCCGGCCGGAAACTGGCGCTAGTTTCCGGCCGGACGGCCGAAAGCCACCGATCCCGAACCAGCCGCTGGAGTCGGAGTGGCGACGGGGTGTGGAGCAGGCAAAAAGCCACTGGGGGAGGCCAGTCCTGATCAGTGCCGTCTGGCTCCAGCTCCTGATCCTGTGCGGAGC
This sequence comes from Nasua narica, assembly GCA_028533885.1. Taxonomy (NCBI): domain Eukaryota; kingdom Metazoa; phylum Chordata; class Mammalia; order Carnivora; family Procyonidae; genus Nasua; species Nasua narica. The sequence goes on along the minus strand of CM052798.1, from coordinate 92,056,804 downwards.
GACAGCCGCGGTCGCAGTCTCCGCCACCGCCTCCGCCTCCATCGTCGTCGGGGGAGGGGCCAGCCGGACCCCGGGGTCACAGCCGAGGAATGAGGAGAGGCGGCCGGGCCCCGCGCTCCGCCCCGGCCTAGGGCCTTGCCCCGGGAGTCGCGAGGGTAACGGAGCCCCCTGCCCTGTCACCCTCCCCCCGTTTGCTCCCGCCCCTCCCGCCTCTTCGGACTCCCAAACTCTGACCCTCTTATCTCCACTGCCTCCCTTCTCCTTTCTGATTATATTTCACCGGGAGCCACCGCCTCCCGGCACCCCCTCCTTGCCCCGACTGTGCCTTGCTTCGTCCCAACCTTTTCCCGGTTACTCCTCCCTTTCACCTGCGTCCCGTGTTCCTCGCCCCCACCCCGGTTCCCGGCCTCCCTTCCTAAGCTGTGCTGGGCAGTTTGGACGGTCCCCCTCCTTGTCAGCGAGACTTTTGGGGAGGGATGGTGGAGTTTTAAGGTGGTTAAGAGTGCAGGCTATCTCCTGTCCTACCCCCATAGAAGGATAAAGTTCATTGTAAAGTCTCAGTATAAAAGTACAACGAAAAGAAAACAGGCTTGTTCTCCCCTTTAGATAGCCTGAGGTGCGTCCAGTAATGGAGGAAGGGAGCGAAAAAGAAGTGTGTGTGTATGTGTGTGCGAGAGAGAGAGAGAGATCGATTGATTCTAGGGCAGGCTTATGAACTTTAGAAAAAAGAAAAGTTGCCATGAGCCGATGGAAACTTTAGAAGCTGATGATGAGTAAGCCGGGGGCTGCGTGATCTCACTCCTCTTCTCATAATTACTAGGTTAACGGTGTGGCTCCGGTCGGGATGGAATGGGATTTGTTTACTGGGCCGGCGTATTTTTAGCTTGTCGGCTCACAAGGACCACAGCTCTGAGTCTCTCTGAGTCTCCCTTAGTCTCTCTGAGTCTTTCTCCGTCTTTCTCGGTCTCCCTACCCCGCTCCCTCCCTCTCGTCTAGGTAGTCTGTCTAACCTAGGTGGTTCCTCTGGGTACAAAACAGAGAAATTAAGTTGAAAGAAGTGGACTGGTGAAATTATATGTACGAGAGTCTCCCCCACACTCTTCAGGGGGTTTCCTTTTCATAAATGCAAAAGCAAGAATTAGCAGAACGCTGACTTTTATTTTCCTCATATTTTTATAACTATGTAAAATGCTTTTTAGAACAACCAGAAGCTGGTAGTTTTTCAGTCTTTGGCTTGTCATTACTGTATATTTAGGAGGTCCTTAAGGAGGTTGGATCCCTTTGTCTTTCAGAATCTATCTCTAAGGTGGAAAAGGACAAGAAGAGGTAGTCGTGAGGCTAGTCCAAAAACGATTTTTAAAAAACATTTAGAAAATTTTGTAGTGAACGACACTGCATTTCTGGTGGGGTGGTGAAGACAGCAGGAACATGCTGGGTGACTAGGGAGAATCAGACTTATAATTAAACATTTGCTGTGCATAATTTACAAATGAATACATTATAGGCAAACAATTATACTCTTTGTCCTCATTGTTTTTCTGAACAGTTCTTTTAAAGTTTAGGAACCAACCTGCTGTGCTAGTCTATTGATATTTTGAAGGCCGAACAGAACTGTAAAATAAATGAAATTGATGTTGCTCATCTGGAGTGTGAATACTAGTCTTGTTCTAATTTCTACTAGCTACCCAGCATGCCTCAGAGCACCTCCCTGAGTAAGTGGCCAGTTACTATGTACTTAGTGATCGCAAATGAATACAAATATTAGCTCATGGTAGGAATAATTGAGAAGGTAAATATGCTGAAAAGATCTTCCAAAACTGGAATAGATTATTTTTCGATTTTTTTTCCGTTTCGGATTATCAGCACCTTTCTGCCGATAATTATCCATTAACATGAATAATTTAGAATTGAACAGATATCCACTTTGGGCATTAAGCATTCAAGCAGGAAGGAAAGATGGAAGGAAGATAATTTCCAAACTATTACTAATTTTTTGTTGTTGCCTTACTTGACTTTATTCCTTTCATTTAATGCTAGAGACTCCCTTGTGGAAAAAAAAAATGTAAACCTTTGCCAGGGAAAGGGCTGTCTGCTGCCTTGTATAAGGCAGACTGAATAGTAATGAATGGTTAATTTTAGTTGGACTTGGTGGAGTTAGGTCACCAACAACTTGGAAATACTTCCTTAATCTCCTACTTCTGGGGACCCCTGTTGAAAAAAGATTTAATTTGGAGGGTAAGATCAAAAGGTTGATCAAAAGGTTAAAAATCAAGATCAAGATCAAGAGGTTAAAAATCAGAAACACCCTCCCAGAGTCTGTTGACTATTAATGTTTTAATTTGGGAGTCAGTTGATGCCAATGTTAGTGATGTCTGGGAAATTCTATTTATATCAATGAGATCAATTAGGGAATAAATTTTGGAATCAGCAACATTTGAAATGGAATTGGAGGCTGTAAATTAGAGTCATAAAGAGGCATGACCTATGAAGTTAGAATTTGGTTCAAATCTTGATTATGGCCTTTACTATGTGACCTTGGACAATTTACTTCTCCATCATTTATAAAATATAAAATATATTTATAAAATGTAAAATAGGACCATTCAAGCAAATGAAATAGTTATTGTTTGTTAGGAGTATAAGAAAAGAAAAGGGCTCCCAGGAAGAAACTATATTTATATCTATTTGTATCAGCTTCCCCTTATATTTATTATTTGGTAGCTGGTAGGGTGGGAATTGAAGCAGTTGAATAAGTAGGAATAAGCCTCGGGCAGCCTAATAGTCTACCACTATTCCCATTTCTCAGAAGGTGTTGTTTGGGGTTTTGAGATTCAATATATGTAACCATATAATGGAGTAACAGTATTAAAAATAAAATTTCAGATTGTTACGGGGACACTATGGGCCAGTTGTAAAGTTTTCAAGCTTCTCAAGCGTGCTTAAGCATGCTAAGGATCCTGGCAGATCCTTGTGAGGCTCCCTCCTCTTTTACCCAAACAGTCACCCATCCAGGGAAGATCTTGAGAAAGTGCTTTGAAATGTGGCTTCAGCACTGTCTTCCCTATGGAAAGTTAGGAACTTGAAATCTTCTCAGCAGCCCCTGATAAATTTAGATAATTAAAATCTGTGTAACTGAAATATAGATGCAGGACAGTTGAATGAATGCCAGAACTCAGTTGATTTTTTAATATGGTAGGAGAAACTTTTTCTTTTAAAGATTTATTTATTTATTTATTTATTTATTTATTTGAGAGAGAGCACGGGAGCAGGAGTGAGGAGTGGCAGGGGGGAGGGAGAGAGAATCTCAAGCTGACTCCAAGCTGAGTGCAGAGCCTGACACAGGGCTGGATCTCATGACCCTGAGATCATGACCTGAGCCGAAACTGAGAGTCGGGTGGTCAACTGACTGAGCTACCCAGGCGCCCTTGTGTTTGGTTTAGTTTGGTTTGCTGAATAATGATTGAGCACTCTTATGGATAAAACTGTCTCCAAGCTCCAGTGACAGACTTTGGGAAGATAGAAAGGATATAACGACAAGTGTCCTTGCCTTTGGGACAGGGGTGGGGTTGTGCAAGGTGGTATATATAAATGGGAAGGCACACTGTTACAAGCTTTACCATTTAGGACACAACATATAAACAAAACCAAGTTTAATGTGCTACAAATGCAATATGTAAAGACTAAAGTTGAAGTAATGGAGTCTGCAAAATTAATTAGGGAAGATTTCTGAATCAGCAAAATTCGAAATGGACTTTTTGGGCTTTGGATTACAGTCATAAAGAGGCATGGCCAATGGAGATAGAACTTGGTTCAAATCTTGACTGTGTGATCTTGGACAATTTACTTGTCCATCCTTATCTATGAAATATGTGTGAGCATTCAAGTAAATGAAATAGCTATTCTGTGTTAAGAGTAAGAGAAAATAAAAGATCTTCCAGGCAGAGAGTATAGAATGTACAGTGTGCAGTGACGGTATGAATGACTAAGTTGTGTTTGTTGGGGGAATAAATGAGAGGGACTGGAGAGAATGTGGGTGGTCAAGTCATGGGTAGAGCAGGCAAGAGGGTGGAGGGGACTCAGAGGCCAGACTCTGTTGGGTGTTGATGGAAGGGTCAATAGAGTCATTGTAGGTCCATGAACAAAGGACGGATTTAATAAGTATTGAGCCTTCTGGTCCAGGAACTCAGGGGTAAGGAGTCAGGCAGGCACCGGTACATTGCAACTCTTTGGTTTCTCTTCTGGACCATCTTGGCCTAAAGGGATCATCCAGGAGACATATGATTCTTGTAGAAGTTTTTGCCTTCACACACCTTACTCACTATGCTGAGCTCTGTTTGTGTGTGTCTCGCATTGTATCATGGGCCTGTAGGCTGTGGCTGGATTATCCTCAAGAGCTTATGGTAAGGACAGTATCATGTTTTAAGTGCATTTAACTTCCAGTTATGTCCGCTGTTGTAGGGGACAGTAATATAAGTAATTCAGAATTTAATATGCAAATTTCTTGGCTTGAAAATGCATTATTTTTTTTTTAAAGATTTTTTATTTATTTATTAGAGAGAGAGTGAGAATGAGAGGGGAGAAGGTCAGAGGGAGAAGCAGACTTCCCGCAGAGCCGGGAGTCCGATATGGGACTCGATCCCGGGACTCCGGGATCATGACCTGAGCCGAAGGCAGCCGCTCAACCAACTGAGCCACCCAGGAGCCCAAAAATGCATTGTTTTTTAAAGCCAGATTTATTTTAATGTTTGGAGGATCACACTGATGTTGAAATGAATTTGCATTTCTAAGCCTATATTACCTGATGGGGAGGAGGGTATATACTGATGGTGAAGAACAGTCAAAAACTTGGTTTAAAGATGATGCCTCGGAAATCCTGTAAATTGGATAATCCACTTATGAATAATTAAGGCTGGATTATATGAGTATGTTAATGAAGACCAACTTCTTTTCAAAATCTGCGCAGGTCCAATGTGGCCACATAGGTTGTCTGCCTTATGCGTAAGCGATTTATAGATGATGTCTATGTTATAGTCAGAGTGAGTCTTTACTCACAGTATCTGGAGGAATCCTTTTGTGTTATGTTGCATTGCTGAAGATGAAGGTGAGTTTTTCAAAGCACTTGGGCTTTGTAGAGGCTCTTCCAGATAGTAGCTCTGCTAAAAAACTGTCAGGTTTTTCCTCCTGAAGTAAAGTTGTTTGAAAATATGGCCAATTTAAAAAAAAAAAAAAAAAGAATGGGGAGCAGTGTTCACTTTTAATAAACACAGGATCACACGCTCGTCCTTCTAACCTTGTTCTTTCAGTTGACTTGCTTTCCTTCATCCCTGCCTAACCCCCCTACCTTCTCACAGTCATTACCAAACTATGTGCTTATGATGTCATGAGCACAGGATTATTATTTACCTCTTGAGTCAGGAGATTGTAGTTTTTGAGTGGAAATCAGAGGTGGAAGTCAGGAATCTTAATTTATATAGTTCAGGATTATTTTCAATTGTGTTTTTTAGGATTATGTCTCATCTTTTTATTTCTCTAAGAAATAGTTTTGGATAGGAAAAATTACTGAACTGTTATTTTTGGTTGCCTGCATTGAGTTTGGTTTTATGCTAGGTACTATGGAGGATTAGGAAAAGCGATGATTTTGTGCCCTTGAGGATTTTACAGTCTAGTTGGGAGTAAGGAGGATAGGAAGGAGTGAATACCTATTGAACCTCTATTATGCCAGACAACTAAAACAAAGAAAATGAGTAATTATATTATTGATTGCATAGTATAGATCTCATACCATATGTATTTGGGGAGACGAGCACTCAGGTAGTTAGGAATGCTATCACAGAGGAATTGTAACTTATCTCAGATCTTAAAAAACATAAACAAAATTGTGTCAAGTACAAAGGGTGAAGACGAAGCAAATAACAACAACAACAACAAAGTCATTTCATTTTGGAGCTGAGCAGGATCAAGCAAAAGCCTGGGCTAGGCTTGGGTGTTTTTGGGGAGTGATGAGACTGACCTGAGTAGCAGTGACTAGTAGTGAAAGAGGTTGGTTAGGTTGGTTTGGAGCTATGTTTCAGAGGGGTCTTAAAAGGTAGGCTTATGGGCGCCTGGGTGGCTCAGTTGGTTAAGCGACTGCCTTCGGCTCAGGTCATGATCCCGGAGTCCCGGGATCGAGTCCCATATCGGACTCCCGGCTCTGCGGGAGGTCTGCTTCTCCCTCTGACCTTCTTCTCCCCTCTCATTCTCAGTCTCTCTCTCTAATAAATAAATAAAATCTTTAAAAAAAAAAAAAGGTAGGCTTATAAGTTGAGAATTTAAATGATAGAAAATAGTGAACCACTGTGAATTTTTGAGAACAGTTATAGCAATATGATGATAGTAGGAAACTGGTGGGCTGGGAGGGAAGGGGGATTGGCTCCCAGGGCATATTAGGTGATGAGACCTGAGCTAGAGTTGGGGGGGAGCGGGGATTGTGAAGGAAAAATTAAAATCAGTGATGACTGGATGTAGCAGATGAAGGAGAGTGTATGGCATATTAAGCTGGGGTTTCTGAGACACTGGCATAAGGAAATTAGGAAGGTTTCCTCATTTTTTTAGGGGAATTTGATGAGCTCAGTTTGAAAGGTACTGGATGTGAAGTGGGAATGAAACGCCCAAGAGAAAGCTGATCCATTTGTTAGAGATGAACCTGAAGCTGGTGGAGAGTAGAGGCAGAGGTTAATACTTTCGGAAGTGTGGCTTTGTGGCTCATCAGCATCGATGAATAAGCTCTCTGAAGACTAGAGGTTAGGGAAAGAGCAAAAGGCTAGGGATAGTGGTAGTGATAGACATGATTCTGCGCTCTTCGGGCCATCTTAATTGACTTCTCCCTTGTCCTTTCTCGTTTTCTGTTCCTTTCCTCCGGATGCCAGCGAACACCCCTTGAACGTCTCTTACCTTGTAAGCGCTGTCTCAGGCACTGAGGAAACAGATGAGTCAGACAAGGTCTCTACCTACAAGGAGTTATGGGCCCAGGGGGAGGAGACAGATGCATAAATATATAGATGTCACGAAGTGTGGTAGTTGTTGAGGTAGAAGTAAATAGGGGGGATAGTAGGGGCCCCAGAGGTCAGTTTTGCCTTGGGCATGCAGAGGTTGGAAAGTGCCTCCCAGAGGAGATGACATTTGAGATGAGTCTTGAAAGATGAGTTAAAGGTATACTCTCCAGAAGACAGGGAGAAGTACACTCCAGGCTGAGAAAACAACATGAACAGAAGCCTAAAGGAGCAAAACAGCCAGACTTCTTCAGGTAAATGATTGCGGCTGGAGGACAGGGTTGGAGGGCAGGGATGAGGCTGGAGAGATACGTAAGGCTGATCGTGGACAGCTTTAGCTTGTGCTGCAGGATGATGCGCATTTTGAAGGTTTTTATGCATCGGGTGGAAAATTAAGTTTCACGTTGTAGAAAGATGATTTTGTCAGCAGTGTAGGGGGTACTTTGGAGAGGAACAGAGCAAAAGGCCTTTTAAGTACCTTTATTATGCTTAACAATAACACATTTCTTATTGAGTGATAGTGTTTGTAGACTCACAGAAATCAGAGAACTCTAGGGACTGTTTCTTAGTCTCCCATTCATTTGCAAAGGACATACCTGAGATTTACTCGGGATCACAGAAGTAGTTTTGTGATAGGTTGGTCTAGAATTCCATCTCTAGTGGCTATAATGTGGTTGAAGATTAAGCAGTGTTATTTCACCTCCCTGATTCTCTCATGTCCCATTCCAATGTTTGTTACATCTTGCTACACTGCATTGTGCTAGAAGACATTCCATCCCACTGTTTTTACCAGTCCGAAGTGAACTTTTCCCAGGTCTGACTGAGCAAGATCTGCCCTGAGAATACCTCGGGGAATAGGGACTTTTGACCTGAGGCAGTTGGGTGCCCTGGAGTGGAGTGAAAAAGATGTTAGGATTATTCATCTGTAATGATGCAGAGGTAGAAGAATGTCAAGGTATTGTTTTACTGAATGTGCAGATGTAATTATCTCTCTCGTGCTAAGTTCCCTTCAAGTTCTCTTCTTTTAAACTTAGTTTTAAATTGTGCCAGTGAAACTTTGGTAGAAGAAATAAATTGGTTATCTACAAAAAGGATATTTATCTTAAAAAACAAGATTTATCATCACACTTGTATTCTGAATCTTCCTTTCCTGTGTTTTTAATTTTATTGGGTTTTTATTTATTTTATTTTATTTTTTAAAGTAAGCTCTTGGCCCAACCTCGGGCCTGAACTCATGGCACCCAGATCAAGAGTTGCATGCTCTATCGACTGAGCCAGCCAGGTGCCCCTTCACTGGGTTTTTGTGAAGGGAAATTGGGTTTAAAGTGCTAACTGAGAGTTTGGGTTTTGTGTTTTCGTCATTTTGCTGGAGAAGAACGGGACAGGATAGAAGGATATCTTAGAGATTCTTAGACTTCCCTGGGGAAAGCTGGGACACAAGGGGATATGGAAGGATGACTACCTTTCACTGAAAAGTCTTCCTCAAAACCTAACTGAGTTGTGATTTCTTTACGCTTTGCTCTGGGCTCTGTCCACATCTTCTCCAGAGACGGGCCTTGGTTTGGAAACTGTCCACTTTAGCAGAATTGCCAGTTCTTAATTCTTTCTCAAGTGGGCAAGGGTACATTTTGTTTTTGTTTGTGAGTGTTTTGGGGAGGGGGGGGAGAGGAGGCACAGAATAACTACTCACAGTGAGTCTTTATCTGAATTCCTCTGTATCTGGACGTTTCCTTGGCTTTTGGGGGAGGGGATAACTTAGTTACACTGGCATTTATGTCATGTGAGATTGTGGTCGTCACTCCCCTCTGATACCTGATTTAGGATGGCAAAAAAAACTTCCTTCTTGTCCATATCTGTCAGCCTTCACCCTGCCCTGTTCTGAGCGCGTTCTGTGCACGCTCTGAGAGATATGAAGGATCCTGTTCAGTTGAGAGCTGAACTAATCAAGTGTTCCCTGAAAGTTTAGGGAACCATCTTGCTCCTCACCATTATTTTTGGGTTAATGATTGTACTATTTTTCCATTCACCTGGCCCTTTCTTAATTTTAAAATTTTGAGTAATAAGATATTTTGAATATTTAGGAAGGTCCGGGGGAGGGGAATCCAAGACATTTGAGTGTGTATACCCTAAATTTAACGAATATTAACATTTTGTCATATTTGTCTTAGGTCTCTAACTTTGTTTAAGATATAATGTTAAATATAGCTAAGTCCTACTTTGCATCCTTTTCCCTTTCCTCTTTCTTGGGAAATGACTACTGGCCTGATTTGCTATCTGTCATTCAATTTCGTGTTTTATACTTTATTTTGTTTTTACATATTATATATACACAAACAACATATAGTTTTGAAATCTTAAATAAATAGAATTGTACGATATGTATCCTTTTGCAATTTTTTCCTCAACGTTATTTTTCAAATGTGTCACTTAATTAATTCACTTAATCATCTAGTCTTTAAGCCTCTTACCTCCTTTGCCCTTTTCATTCATCCTGTTAAAAAATATCCTACCTATCAAAGTCCCAGTTCAAGTCATGTTTTCCACAAAAACTTTCCTGATTTTTTTTTTTCTCCAACAGGATATGATCTTTCCCACTTCTGAATTCTCCTATCATTTTATTCATACTTGTCTGGTTGTAGTTGTATATTTTTGTATTTTTATTTGTGCCCTTGGCATGCCATTTCTACTACACTATGAGCTCCTTGACAGCAGAGGAGTTTCTTTTATCTTCTGTGTCTCTCCTGGGGCTTGCCACAGTAACTTATACATGGTAGGCATTTAGTCACTCTTAGTGACTAAAAGGTTAATTAATGAGTTAAAAAATAAAAATCCTTTGCATTGATGAACTGTTAGTTTAATTATGAGCATGATAGTGGCCCCATGAAAATAGAGCTTATAAAGAAATATTCAGCAATGAAAATTAAATAAAGTGCACAGTATTGTCCAGAGTAGTCAAGACTAATTTCCTGCAGGAGATGAGCAAACATTCCCTGAAAAATGAAATGGGAATTGATCGGTGATATCATCCAATGAGGAAACTCCTGGGAATTGATCCTGATGGCAATTGTGAGGCCCTGCTCCCCTGTGGCCAGGCTCGTCTCACTAGCTATCAAATTCCGCTGTTGTCATCAAGGTCTTGACACCCTCCCTGGAGATGGGATACTGGCGTTGAGAGAAAGCAGCCCCTCTGTTCACTTCATAAACACTGCTGAGAACCAGGAATTCTTTGGCCCCTAAAGACGAAAGCCTAATAGACACATTTGTACATACGTGTGTATGTGTGTATGTATACTTTTTTTTGTACGTATACTTTCAACACTTGCCTTTTTTATTGAAACCAGATTGTATCTCAGCAGACTATCTTGAAGCTTTTAATTCTAGAAGGTATAGTCCAAATATAACATCATTTCAGCCTCACAGAAGCTCTTCCCTCACCTGCCAAGCAGAAATAAAATATTAAATGGAACTATATGAAATTGCAATTTTGTAGGCAAAAGCAGTCCAATACTGGCAGTTTGGTATGGTTAAACCTCGTATATCCAGTCTTGATTTTCTCTTGGCCTACTGCAGAACATTATTATTATTATTATTTTAGATTTTATTTATTCATTTAACAGAGAGAGAACACAAGCAGGCAGAGAGGCAGGCAGAGGCAGAGAGAGGAGCAGGCTCCCCGCGGAGCAAGGAGCCCGATGCGGGACTCGATCCCAAGATGCTGGGATCATGACCCGAGCCAAAGGCAGTTGCTTAACCAACTGAGCCACCCAGGCGTCCCTACTGCAGAACATTATTGTGGACCTTTTCGAAGTGGATAATCCCAAATCCATTTATAATTCTGAAATGCATTTCTGAACTTTAATTTGTAACCAGTTTTCTTTTGTAGTTATCTTAAACTCAAGTTTTTTATAAGGTGTTTGTATTTGTCAGCACATATTTAGGGTATATTGGGGAGGGTTGTCGGGAATTGGGTAAGGATTTTAGGCCAGAGTACGATGTGTGAAAGAAGGCTGCAATGAAAACTTTTGCTGTCAGTAGCTACATATGATGGATGGAGTTGGCTTTAAGGAGCATTCAGTTTCTTTGAGTTAGTGACCCTGCACTTCTGGCCCCCCCCCCCCCATCTCCTCTCTAAGTCTTGATAGTTACATATACATAAATACGTTTATAGAAAAAAAGAAATGTGAGTGGTGGGGAAAACCACGGAAGAGAAAATTACCTGTGACCCTTGATTTTATTTGGAGCCTTAACAGGGAAGAGGGTATGAGCCCTAGCTCCTGGCACTAGCCTCTTACTTCATGGTTCTCCAAACAGTTCTTAGTCTAAGGGAGCCTTGGAGTGCAGGGGGCAGGGGTGAATTGGGGGGGAGAGGGATGGGGAGGATAGAGAGCAAAACAACAAAGAGATAGTGGGAGTTAGCAGATATTGTGGAATAGGATTGGGGAACAGGAATGGAAAAACGGGGATAGGTATAAAAATTTAAAGAGGTTCTGTTTCCTCTCATCCTTCAAAACCTGGCTTAGAAGTCTTTCTAACCCTTGTACCTTTACTATATCGAACTTGTATCCAGGCCACATACCTGCTTGGAAAAACATCATATATAGAATTCAGCTTTGAAAATACCAGTTTTGTGCTCTAAAATAGTTCTTTGAAAAGTCAGGGTCATTTGAAATGAGTCGGTCTACTATTGTCTTTTGAATCTTTAATAACGCTGAGCCTTAAGTATTAGTAAGTCTTGGTTTTTATGTGAAGATAGTCTCATGTAAAGAACTGAGAAAGACAATGGGAAAAGATCATGCTGCTAACAAAAATATTTTAGACAGTAAGTTCTTATCTATTTTAAAAATTTACCTGCTTGTATGAATTCCTTTGTGAGTATTTGCTTTTGTCTTCCTTGAACAAAGAGCTTACCTGGCCGAGTGTTAGACTATTCATTTTCTGAAAATTTCCATCACTACTAAGGACAAAATTATCTGACATGAAGATTACTTGGTCTCTTTTTGATGACTAGGGATAGAGACTTCTCAAACTCCTCAGAATTCTGAAAATAGAATTCGAACGTTAGACTTAATATTTGCTGCATCCTGGTTTCTTTGGTTGCCTAAAATAAATTCCTAGCTATTTGGCACAAGGTGACCTTTCGTTTTAACAACATTAAAGTCCTTCTCTCTCAACATCATCTCTGAAGTTTTTTGTAATATGCTAAGTAAGTTCATTATGGAAATTGAGATAAGAATATCATATACACAGATTTCTCTTGGTATTTGCTGCCAGCTTGAGACTATAAATTCCTTTCTACTAAATACCTGCTGTGTGCCAGAATTTGGATAACATGCTCTAAGGAGATGCTGAGGAAGTGTTACCCAGCAAATAAACTAAACAAGTCATAGGGGAATTGGCCCCTTGAGAATTTATATTCTGTGTTAAATGGGAAATAGTTACATATACATAAATACATATATAGGAAAAAAGAGATGTGAGAAAGAAATACAGCTACGGAGTAGTATGTATACCATCATATAGCGTTTTAGAACTGAAGGAAAACTTACATTTTGTCATCATTTTCTAGATAAGGAAAACGAGGCCCCGAAAGTTTGACTTGTCCAAGGTAGTAGTTACTCTCACAACAAACGTTTTATTGAATATTTGCTCTCTGAAAAGTTAGGCTTCATTAAACCAAGAGTTAAAGTCAATGAAGAACTTAATTATTAGTTGTGAAGACTGAATTATTTGCATAAAAAGATGAATAATAATAGGAAGTCTTGGGTACTAAGTGTCAAGTGAGGAGTGGAGTTGTACAGAATTAAACTTTGTTTTGTTTTGTTTTGTTTTTAAAGTAAGCTCTATTACCTATGTGGGGCTTGAACTCAGGACCCTGAGATCAAGGGTCGCTTGGTCTACCAACTGAGCCTGCCAGGTGCCCCAGGAATTGTATAGAAGTTTAGAGGGAGTGGGTAGGGGAAAATTTTATGCTTAGGCTACTCTAGACCTTAGAGAAGAGAGAAGACTGGGTAAGTTTAGAGGGCTAGGCATGAGAACAGTGAGCATTCAGAAGGCATTTAAGGCATGAGAACAGTGAACTAAGCCTGCTTTGTTTTGAGGGTAGAGAAAGTAGACAAGCAACAAGATTAATAAAGTTGGAGAGTTAGATAAATAGGAGAGGGCCTTAAGTCTCAGGCAGAGGAATTTGGTATGACTTTGGTATAACTTAACTCTGAGTATAACTTAAGAGTAAAGAATCCCCACGCACAGAATTTTATGTGTAAATGAGTGTTGTAGGAAAATGAATTTCAGCTATGCAGTGTGAAGTGGAAGAGAGACCAGGTAGAGCTGCTATAACAATCCTGGGGAAAGGAGTCTCTATAGGGGTGATGGTAACAGAGAGAAAAGAAACCCCAATGATTTGAGGAAAAGTAAATAGAATTTGGTAACTGTTTTTTTTTTTTTTTTTAAGACTTTATTTATTTGCTTGACAGAGAGAGTGCACAGGTAGGCAGAGCAGCAGGGAGAGGGAGAAGCAAGCTCTCCACCGAGCAGGGAGCCTGATGCAGGGCTCGATCCCAGGACCCTGAGATCATGACCTCAGCTGACGGCAGACGCTTAAATAACTGATTGAGTCACCCAGGTGCCCCTGGTTAACTGCCTTTCTGGAAGGGTGGATGTGGATGTGTTCTCCACCTGGGTTGTAGCAGTAGAGGAGCTGGGTTTGGCTGGTTTCTAATGCATCTGCTCTCCAAAGGGATACTTTGGTGGAAGGCTTTGAAGAGCCCAACATTCTCAGTTAATACTGACTACATAGTTTAAGTGACCGGTTTAAGTTTGCATATTTCCTAAGTTAGTAGAACTTGGTGTAGAGCCCATTCTTTTGACTGTTGGCCAATCGCTCTATTATATCCTGTTGCTTAAGAGGAGGTGGGTCAAGTGATTAAAAACACAGAGGAGAAGCCTGGGAAGTGAAATGGGAAGTTGAAGACCACATTATGATGAGGTTTACCCACAAGCCGTTTCCGCTCTCATAGGTTTTCCTTATCTTCAGACAGTGTGTATAGTCGGGCTCGTAATGCAACAGTGACCCACGTTCCTTAGAGCTATCTTCTGACATTCAGTTCTTCATAGTCAGGGAAAAAGATGCCTTCAGATTTTCGATTTAATTGCATATATTCTCGGATTCCCAATTTTTTTTTATTTTTTTTATTTTTTATTTTTATTTTTTTTTAAGATTTTTTTTATTTATTTATTAGAGACAGAGACTGAGAGGGGAGAAGGTCAGAGGGAGAAGCAGACTTCCCGCAGAGCTGGGAGTCCAATATGGGACTCGACCCTGGGACTCCAGGATCATGACCTGAGCCAAAGGCAGTCGCTCAACAAACTGAGCCACCCAGGCACCCCCAATTTTTTTTTTTAAAGATTTTATTTATTTATTTGACAGAGAGAGATCACAAGTAGGCAGAGAGGCAGGCAGAGAGAGAGGGAAGCAGGCTCCCGGCTGAGCAGAGAGCCCGATGTGGGACTTGATGCCAAGACCCTGAGATCATGACCTGAACCAAAGGCAGAGGCTTTAACCCACTGAGCCACCCAGGCGCCCCTGGATTCCCAATTTTGAAGATGAAATATCTTTTCCTCTGCACGTAGGTAGGTTGCTGTGGTTACAGGCTGTAGGTGAGGTGGCCTCAAAGGCCCCATCAGTCTTTTTGGAGTAAAGGGAGGAGGAGAGTTTCAGACCCGAATCTTTCAAGCTTATTTACCCTGTCAGCAGCTAAGACCAACTTACTTACACAGATCTTATTACCTAAAAAGGTCAGTAAACCCTGTGAATCAATAGTGTTTTCGCTTATGGGAAGGTTTTGGAGAATTAAATAGCCTTCTAAAAAATCCTTTATATTTGTTTTTTAAATATATAGTCTGGTTTATTTAAGATGTGACTCAGTCTCACTTCTTTTCCCTTCTGTTTTCCTATTCTTTCCCTTTTCCTATTCTGCCGGGCTTTTATCTGGTATTAACAGATACTTGAAGACTCACAATAGCATTATCAGAATCAACTAACATTTATTATGTACCTACTACAAGGGCCCGTTACTTAATTTCATTTGCCAAGATGAAATATACCTAGACATTATGACTAGGGCCCTAGTAGTAAACATTTTCCAATGCTTGGCTTCTATAGTTCTTACCCCATTTTAATCTTTGCCATGACTCTTCTGTTATAACTTCTGACCTGGCTGGGAAATAAAGAGAAGAAAACTTTACTATTTAATAATGAGACCCTACCATGAGTTCTACTAAGTACTTTATGTATCACCTCACTTAATACTCATAACTGTTCAGTAAGTTAGATATTCTTATATCTATTTACAGATTAATTCATCTAAAATGTTTATTACTGTGTTAAGAAAAGCATTCATCAATTCAGCCAAGATACTTAGATACTGTTGAAGTTGCTGAGGATATCATAGTGACTATCAGATGAGGTCCCTGCTAAGGCACAGAGAAGTTAAAGAACTTGTCCAAGGTCACACAGCAAGAAAGTGACAGAGGGAGGATTTACATGTAGATCTGGTGAATTTCAGAGGGAATGTATGCAACCACTCTAACATGCTGCCATTTATATATATTGCATGTTCTCTGGATTACTTAAATAAGTTATAAAGATAGGTTTGACTCCCAGTATTTTTTTAAAAAGGTTTTTCATGGGGCTCCTGGGTGGCTCAGCCTGTTAAGCGTCAGCATCTGCCTTCAGCTCAGGTTATGATCCCAGAGTCCTGGGGTAGAGCCCCCAGTTGGGCTCCCTGCTCAGCAGGGAGTCCGTTTCTCTCTCTGCCCCTCTTCACCGCTTGTGCACTCCTCTCTCTCTCTCTCTCTCTCTCTCTTTCTCTCTTTGTAACAAATAAAATCTTAAAAAAAATAAAAATCAAGGGATCTTTACATAATTAAAAAAAAAAAAGGCTCTCCATGAGCCCAGGAAAGAAATCTCTTGGTGATGACAAGCATACCTGCCTAGTAATGCTTCTCCTCTCTTCCCCCCCTTCTCCCTACTCCCTCTCCACTCACTCATACCTGGGTATAAACTGGACAGTGTGACTTGATTTTGCATGTGGATGTGTTTGTGTTTTGAGGACTGGGAGAGTTTTGTTTCCATGGGTTATGTTCCTTGCCCACTTGCAAGTGCTTTCTTGTAGCATGATGGTGAGTAATGTGTTAACGTTGTAATGTGGTCATACCAGTTGGAATTTTTTTTTCTTTTCCCCTCAGTTCTCTGATGAGTATGTGAGTAGGAACTCTTGGGTCAATTTGCCTTCTGCAGTTCATTCAAATAGAGAAGACTTTCTGTATTCAGAAGACTAGAAAATAGTCTTGAGGTTGGGAAGACTTAAAATCCAATGTTTGGGGGGCCTGGGTGGCTCACTTGGTTAAGCGTCTGCCTTTGGCTCAGGTCATGATCCTGGAATCCTAAGATCAAGCCCCGCATTGGGCTCCTTGCTCAGCGAGAGTCTGCTTCTCCCTCTCTCTCTGCTCCTCCCCCAGGTTGTGTTCTCTCTCTCACTCTCTCTCAAAAAGTAAAATCTTTAAAAAAAAAAAAAAATCCAGTGTCTTCTGCCCAGCCGAAATTCAGTTTTGTGGGGTGCCTGGGTAGTTCAGTCAGTTAGCGTCTGCCTTCAGCTCAGGTCATGATCTCAGGGTTTTGGGATCCAGCCCCAAACAGGGTTCTCCCTCTCCCTCTGTGATCTCTCTCGCTTTTGCTCCCTCTCGAATAAATAAAATCTTAAAAAAAAATTCAGTTTTGTTAGTATTCTAGGTTTATTCTTTAGCTGGGGTGATCCCAGAGAGTTACTTGTTTTCGATGACGTCCATTATCACCATGTGAGCTATGTCTCAAATGAACGGTGTTTGTTCTGGAGTTAGCTTAAAAATAGGCACACAGGTTTTGTGGTAAGCATTACCTAGTAGAAGCACTAAAAATGCTTAGGTCTGCGAGACTAAGAAGCTGAGTTCCAGTTGAGTTCTAGGGATTGATTAGGTGGGATTGAGGTAGTTAAGTGTTAGAACTAGTGGGTTTTAGGGACCCAGGTCAGTTAAGGATTGGGATTTAGTCTTATCTGTGCATGACACAAAAGGTTAATGAGGTGATTTATGTGGATGTGTCTAACCTAGGGCTTAGTACTCGATTGGTACACAGGAAATATTAGCTAAATCTTTAAAGGTGAGTGTTGCCAGTTTGTCATTCTAGGGCAGCTTTCTCATCATTAACTATTCCTTCTTTAAAAGAATATGTATTGGTCATTTGACTGTGGGTAAAGCATTTGGAAAAGGGATTGGGGTATCAGACTCTTGCTGAAACTGTGGTCTTAACAAATTGAAATCGGTTGGACCTAATTTAAAGGGAAGTTTGTGATTTTGCTTTGTTAGGGTCAACCCTATGCTTTTTTGAATGAAGTAACTTCTTGACCCTGTGGTAGAGTTGAAAATGCTTGCTTTTCAATTCCAGTTAAACTCGGTTTGGTTTTTGACATTTGAGATAGTTGCCTATGATGTTTCCTTTTATCCTCCGCCTTTTTTTCAGTGAATGAAATCAGATATTTGAAAGTATTTTGTAAACTGCAGAGCTGGCATTTGTTATCACCACCACCAATACCGGAGAATGTGAAAATAAAATGTTAAAAATATCAACGGGATAGGACTCATTCTAACGATGGTTGGTTTCCTGGAGCAATTTCCAGGAGAAAACCTCAGAGGACAATGGGGTATTTGCCAAATGACTTGTGTACTAATCACACCTGTACTTCTTGTGGAAGGGAAAAGGAAAAGCAGAGACTTGTCACCCTGAAAACTTGGCCTGCAGCTATATCATCCTGAAGGTTTGCCCATAGTACTTAGATATGCACTCTTGTGGCAAGAAAGTTAAACAGGATTTGTCGTGTGTTTGATATAGTACATTCTACTGGAAGCATCTGTCTATATAGGAAACGACTCCTTCCAGTTCATTGATAAGATCAACTACATTTTGTTACGATGGATCCTATACTGATAAAATGTACCAGTCTAGGACAGTATGGCCTCCTAGAGTGGTTAAGATTAAGGAAACAGTGCCTTTGACCAAAATATTTGGCTAGGTATTATCATCAAAGTCCTTGACCGTCAACTTCTGATGATCGGCATTCTTGGAGAAGAACATGTGATTGTAATAATTCAGAAGACCAAGTTGTTTAGTAAATTTTGAAAAGACTCTTACTTTTAAAAGTTTGCTCTTCATCTTTTTCTGTCTCCGATGCCTGGAACTCAGTAAATCTGTGTTGAATAAAGGAAGTTAACTAATACCTATCTTGGGGTTTTCTCTGGAATCAGCCAGTTAGATGAACTTCTAGAAAGCGGGTATGATGACTTAGTGGTTTATGCATCCCCTTCACTTAGTGGCCTGCCTGGCATGGAGTGGGTCCTTACTAAGTGCTTATTGAATGATTGAATCTGGAAGTTCAGGTTTTCATTAGGGGAGAATTGCAGTGACCCGGTGCTATTGTGCTGATGGTGGCCCTTCCTAACAGGAAGAAGAGATGTAGCTTTCCCACAAATCAACATGAATCAGAGGGAATGCGAGGAAAGTAATCGCTTTGATGCTGCCATGCATTTTATTTATTCTTTTGGACAGGGAGAGGTAATGTGTTAAAAGTTGATGCTTTATTTCTCTCTTGGTTTTTATTTTATGTTGTATTCTATTCAAAATTTAGTTATTACTGCGATTCCATAGCAGCCTATGAGAACTATATTACAGCTTCAGACTATCAATAGAAAAGAAAAAGAAAAATCTGTCCCTTTGTCACACTTAATTTTATCCTACCCTTTTGCTACAAAACTTCAGACCTCGAGTATAGTGCCGGAAGAATATTTCCAAATCCAGTTGATATCGTTAGTGGTGATAAGCAAAACAAAAATGGGGATTTGATTTTAGCATGCCCTCATGATCTTCTGTATAGATGATTTCCCTTAATACGGTGAGATTATGCTTAAGTGATTAAATTTCCTAATTATGCATCTTTTTCTTTGGTATACATCCGTAGAAGTAAGAGATATATCTGGTGGCAGGAAGAAAGGAAGTTTTCATAGATAAATCCACAAAGTAGATCACATGGAGAATTGAAAGTCATCGATATATGTTAAGTCAGGTAATGATTGCTAGAATAGGAGTAAACAGGTGCTTGGGTGGCTCAGTCCATTAAGTATCTGCCTCTTGTTTTTAGCTCAGGTCATGGTCTCATGGGTCAAGGGATTGAGCCCCAGCTTTGGGCTCCATGCTCAGTGGGGAGAAGAGGAAGTTCTGCTTAAAGATTTTGTCCTCCTCTGCCCCTGCACACACAAGCTCTCTTGCTCTCTAAATTAAATAAGTCTTTGGAGAGAAAAAAAAGAAGAGTAGTCAACAGATTTATGTTCTAGCACACAGTTCTAGCACTAGTTAGCACTGTGACTTTGGGCAAGTCACTTAATCTCACTCACCTGGTTCTCAGTGTTCTCATCGGCAACTTGAGGGTATGGACTGAAGTGATCTCCTGGTTCTAAAGTCCACAATTCCAAAGTGCCAAACAAGGAAAATAGACTGACTTTCTGTCCCCCACCACCAGGCTTGTTCCATATTAGACCCAAATGTGAGGTGTTAATTATGTAAAAATAGAAGTGTATGGTGTACGTTCCCAGGTAGACTAGAGGTCAGGTTATATTATATGCTTATAACTAATGTTATGTGCTTAAATATAAGAGGCATGGTTGCTTTTGTTTATTTTAAATTTTATTTATTTGCGAGAGAGAGCACAGGGAGGGGAGGAAAGGGGGAGGGAGGGGGACAAGTAGACTCTGCCCCGAGAGCGGTTTAAAAGGTTTTATTTAGAATGTTGGAGAGAGAGCGCAGGGTGATCGTGGCGGTGGAGTGGCGCAGAGAGAGAAGGAGACAGAATCTTAAGCAGGCTCCATGCTGGATGTCTTAACCTGAGTTCATGACCTGAGCCGAAGAAATCAAGAGTCGGTTGCTTAATCAACTGAGCCAACCCAGGCACCCAAGGCTCGGTTGCTTTTATTTTATTTTTTTAAGATTTTATTTATTTATTTGACAGAGAGAAATCACAAGTAGGCAGAGAGGCAGCAAGAGAGAGAGAGAGGAGGAAGCAGGCTCCCTGCTGAGCAGAGAGCCCGATGCAGGCCTCGATCCCAGGACCCGGGGATCGTGACCTGAGCCGAAGGCAGAGGCTTTAACCCACTGAACCACCCAGGTGCCCCGGCTCGGTTGCTTTTAAAAGAAAGATTATTGGGACATCTGGGTGGCTCAGTCAGTTAAGCATCTGCTTTCAGGTCAGGTCATGATCCCAGGGTCCTAGGATCAAGTCCTGCATCTCTTGCATCAGGCCTCTTGTTCAGCCGGAAGCCTGCTTCTCCCTCTGCCTCTGCCTGCCACTCCCCCTGCTTGTGCTCTTTCTCTCTCTGACAAATAAATAAAATCTTTACAAATAAATAAAAGAAAAATTATTACCACAAATGGCACGACCTATACAGATAAAGACCCAAAATTATTTGGGTCTCAGGATATCCTGGGTTGGAGTTTCTGTTTCCAACCTAGAAATAGAAATATGTGTATATTGGTGGAGCTGGTGGGGAGGATGGGTTTCGTAGTGTGAATGAATATGGATAGTATTTTTAAAAGCGAAATAATAAATAATTCCTTAGTCTGTGGAGTTTGCATGGCTACACCAATTTGATTTTGTCATAAGTCCCTGTAGAACTAATATAAACCCTCTATATAATTCAGAATACCTAGGTCCAAGCTCCTTGCTACCTGGGTATCATTTAAGTTTGTAAGCTTCTCTGTATGTATGTATTTTCCATCAGAAAAGAGGGGATTAGAAATCTCAAAAAGAGTATTTAATTTTAAAATTCTTATTAAGTGAGGCCTTATTTGTGAACGTGCTTTAAAAACAGAAATTACAGCAAAAGAGAAGCTATTTTTAATGAACAGACAGCTGTACAGATATATTCACATAGACCTTGATTGTATGTATCGAGGGGGTAAATGATGACATTTGAAATCAGTAAATAATTCACAAGCCTATTTTAGATATAGATTAGCTCTCAGTCATCCATACACATGGACTAGCATGAATAATTGAGAAGTACAAATATTTGTTATGCATCTTCTATGTGCCAAGCAATTTTTTAGGCCTGTTTAGAATTTTTTTAAGTATAAAAGAAAGGTGCCAACCTCAAGGATCTTAATTCCATCTAGAATGTATCTTGATTTCCAGCTTAATGATCTCTTACACATTCTTAAAGATCCCGTTTGAGAAACCTCCCTAACCCATCCAGGTAAACTAGTTCTTACACCTCTTCCTACCCCATTGGGCATGAGTAACTGTTTAGATTTCTCCCAGCAAACTGGAGTGCCCTGAAGGTAGGACTGTTGGCTTCTCTTCTTCGTTTGTATCTCCAAGGCCCTAGGGCAGTGCCTAGTACATGGTGGACCCAGCTGGGCAAATTTCGATTGAATAATAGTCAGATTGGAGAGATAAGATGTGAGTATCGGGAAGGCCAACTAATATTACAAGGCAGTATATGATAACAGGAAGTGCCAGTGAATGTTGCACATACAGGGCCTAGAGGAGTTCAAACAAGGCCTAGAAATGGCCAGAACAGATGTAACTATCAACTTACAGGTGGAGAATTTTAAACGTAATAATAATAAAAGGTAATTTTCTTTGAGAGGAGTTATATATAATTTTTAGAAGACAAATTTCTTTTTCTAATTGTTTGGGGCTCTTAAAAAATTAGTAGTAGTGTACTGAAGGAAGTTAATTTACCAGAAGAAGTTTATACAATGAGTTAATTCCCTATGGATAACTAATTGTGGATAGTTCATGATTAGAGTTTTTTTCCTTCTGCTATTTCTCTCCTTGAATAGAAGTTCTCTAATCGACAGTGAAATGACCAGTAGTTAGGAATCAATAAGGGGAGAGAGGATTGTCTTCAGCTACTGAATGTGGGTTGATTCAGAGAAAGAATGTGTTTTACTATTAGACTAGCCACTGTTGATTTGTAATATTTATGTTTTTCCTCTCATGTCAAAAGTTTAGTAATCAGAATCTTTATAAGGGCTTAAGTAGAACTTTTATTTTTACAGCCTATTCTTTTAAAAGTTGAATGTATTGAGACTCAAACCTTGAACTATCTTTGACCCTCACTGAAAGAGAAAAAATTCGTTGTGTGTGGCAAATAGAAATACCAGTCTAGATCTAAAAAAAATAAACATTAACGTGATTTTTGTTTCTATTTAAGTTACTGTTGTTGTGTCAATTTTATAATAACAGACTTTTTCTATGACTCTCTCTGCCCTTATTTTTCTAAAGGTCACTTCCGTGGTACACATCTTCCAAATTATTAAATTTCCCAAGTAACTGTAATCTAAGGAGCCTTTTATCAGTAGCACTGAAAAGGCAAATGCCAGTTCATAAGGAGTTCTATGTGAACTTCTCCCTGATCTTTATATCAGCATTTGGCTGTTAATGGATTTGTCTGTTAGAGATTCATTTTGCTATTTGTAAGCCTGATTAAAAAGAAAAACGCTAGAAATTCTTGAATAGTTAAATCTTGTTCTGACACATACATATACTATGGTAGTAATAAAACCGTGAAGCCAGTTCCTTACTGGTATGTATCCACAATAGCATATAGTAACCTAATAAGTTGTTCGGGAATGGTAAGTTACATGATTGAGTTTTTTGGATTTAGTTTTTTCTCTTAAGTTTGATTCAGGGAGAGTAAGTGGCTATTCCTTGAGTATACACTGTTGTGGAGGTAGAAAACAACCCAGAATTGTGCGGGGTGAGGAGTAGGATATGTTAACCTTTTTTTTCCCCAAGAAATAGACAACATGCATGAGATTAAGAGAATATTATAAAATCTTGGAATCTGGAATGTGTAGAGTAGTAAGGGATAAACGTAGGGAGGTAGGAGTGGTAGATTAAGACATTAGGATTTCAGTAAATATGTGTCAGTTTGCTATTCCTGAAAATTTGGGAATGACTGGGCTCTTTAGCTGTGTCTGTACATCTAGGAGAGGACAGACCGTTTTCTTTTGCTCTTATTTTTGGGGGACCATCTGGTAGAAGGTGCAGCCCAAGAAGTTCTTTTGCAACATTTTCTTGGGAGGCTCAATGAGTTGAAAGACACTGGAGTGGGAATGATAGACTGAGTCCTGTGTGCATGTGTGGACGGTGCCTTGGCAATGGCTGTGGGACCAGAGGGTTTGTTGGGGATGAGTAGAGGGAGCTTCTGGAGGAAAGGTACAGGGGCTGTGTTGGGCACTAGTGGAGTGAGGCGGAGTATGTCGGGGGAGTTGGGCAGAAGGAAGGCATCTAACCTTTTTTGAGGACTTACTTTGTGCCAGGCACTGTCCTAATGTATCTTCAGTTAGTTCATGCTAACAAAAGAGCTGAAATGCAGATTTTCCCCATTTGATACATGAAGAAATGGAGGCACAAGATGGTTATATTATTTACCCATAGTTCAGCCCTTAGTAGGTAGACTGGTGATTGAAACTAAATCTGTCCAAATCCAGAGCCAGTTCTCTCTGTCTCACTGTGGTGTTGAAAGCAGTTGCAGCCGGGAGGGTAGACTGGCACATAGGTGGATGGAACGGGCTTTCTCCATTCTCTTCCCTGGACTAAGGGTACTGTGGTACAAGGGTCTGGCCTCTGGAGTCCAGTAGGCTGGGTTCGTGGAAATCCTGGCTCTGCCGCCTTTTACCTTTGCAATCTCGAGTGGATTACCTAACCTTTGGGAGCTTTAGCAACCTCATCTGTAAGGTAGGCTTAATGATACAAACAAACCTCTTAGAGTTACTTGGACGTTAAAATGAAATAATGTCTGAAGCTTTAACACATATTACTCCCCGTCACTTCTTTTTTTCCTCTTGGACCCATCTCTTTATCTCTGGGTTGTAACATAGGTCTGCACAGGTCTCTTCGGTATGGAATTTGGTCATATTCTCTCTCGCTGTTTTAAAGAAGGTTATATTTTGTTTCTTTCGCTTGTAAGGACCCATTTTAATTAAGAACAATCTGCCAAGAGAGTCTTTCATTTTTCCCTCCTACCTAATCAGGAATTGTGTGAAATTTCTAAGGGTTTTTGTCCCTCCTCTTTCTCCCTGTCTGGATTCCTTGAGACTGACATCATAGACGTGGAGGAGTCTCTGACCTTTGAAAATTCTTGACAGTCTTGAATGCTGTGGTTTTCCAGTGTGTTTCGGGAGGAGTTGGAAGGGAGTCAGACACAGCTGTAGTACATCACTGGGGCTGGGAGAGGGTATAGTGTGAGAATGTGGATGCGTCGGGGATGTAGTAGACGAGAAAATGCAGGGTCAGTAGTTTCTCAGGCATTTTAACTATTACTCTAATAGTTATCCATAATCAGTATTTAATTTTGGGTCATTTTTCTCTGTTACTAAATAGTTGGGCACGCAGAGCATGCAGAGTGATTATAATGTTGGTCTGAGGTAGTGTTTAGGAAGAGAAACTTGTTGCAAATAATATCATATAACAATCTTAAGCAAATGTCTTGGAGATGAGCCAACGTTTCAGACCTGCCTGTTTACAACACTGATTATCTGATTATCAGTGATACTGGGGTGTGTGTGTGTGTGCGTGCGTGCGTGCGTGCATGTGCACGCACGTTGGGGTTCTGTACAAATACAGTTCAGTTTATCTGAACAAAAATTGAGTACCTGCTAGGTGCTTGGGTATTAGGGATACAGGATGAACAAGACAAGATTCCTGCCCTCAAATTGCTCATGGTTTACTGGGGGAGACAAACGTGTAAATAAACACAAGTACTCTGCGGTGTGATAAATAATATTACAGAGGTGGAGTACCAGGTGCAGCAGCAAGGAGGAAGCGGGCAATTTAAGTTGAGAACCCAGAGAAAGCTTTGCAAACGAGGTAGTACTCAAGTTAGTCTTCTAGAAGACGTAAGAATTCACCTGCTAGACCACAAATCATTCCAGGCAGCGGGAACAACGTGGGCAAAGGAACTGAAATGTGAGCACATGGTATACTTGGGGAAAGAGTTAGGCAGAGCCAGATTGTGAAGGGATCTGAAGCTTTAGTCATTGAAGAATTGAGAGCAGTGAGCTGTAATACCTATTTGCATTTTAGATTGATCAGCCTCCTTAGGACGCCATTTTCCAGAGTCCAGGTTGTGAAAACCTGAGAGAATAAAATACGTGTAGCTTATGAACAGTGTGGGATGAATTTGAGAAATTTTAAAGGTAAAAATGAGTAGTCCTTCATAAAGGGCTGTTCGCGAATGAGGATGAGGTAAAAGAGAAGTCCAGGGTGGCTCCCCACCCCGGCTTTTGTGACTTGGCTAATCGGGCAGATGATGGTACCATTTGCTAGAATAGGCAACACTGGACAAGGAGTAATTTGAAAGGGGGAAGGACAGAAATGAGAGAATGAGCTCATGCTTTTAATATGCTGAGTTTGAAGTGCATGTGGAATTCCCAGGTAAGCCGAAGGGTTTGGGGCCGTGAACACATTTTGACGCTATCAGCGTTTGAGTGTTGAGGGGCACGAATGAAATTCTCATGGAGATGATCTAAAGTGAGAAGATGGAAGGCCTGAGGTAGAACCTTCAGTGCACTAACCCTTCGTTAGGAAGAGGAATCCACAAAGGTGACCCAAGACACGAGCCAGAGAGGCAGGAAGAGTGATGAGTAAGTATCACATGCCACGAAGAGATCATTTTAGATAAGCCGTAAGGATAATTGCGATCTTATTGTAAGTCAGCGCCAGTCTTCTTCAGTAGAAGCCCATTTCGGTAGGGTGAGCCCTGCACCTCGGTGAGAAATAACATCAGTGAATGCTGATTTTCGGGAGTTTTACAGAGTGGAGGAGAAGAGCAGCTGGCAGGCAGGAACAGGGGAGGAAACCTGAAGGAACTCCTCTTGCTTTGTTTCATAATTTTTTCTGTGACGTTGGAGGCAAGGTCATGTGTCAGGAGTGAGGGAGCGATAAGGATTGGGTAGGAGAATGGCGAAGGTGTGGTGTAATAGAAGATTGGCTGACTTGTACCGAGGCCAAGCAGAAGGCAGGAGTGTTCCATGGAAAGTAATGAGGCCGAATGCCATTTATTTGTAGTTGGGTTGCTCTGCCTGGTTATTTGATCTTTTCTTGCTCAATAGCCCCAGGTAGTAGCAGAGAAGTTAAATGTGGGAGCCATCCAGGTTGGGCTGATGAAACAGAAGAATAGGAGAAATGGGCTTTTGCTGGAAAATAAGTGACCAGTCAGTGGGTTCACATTCAGTTAGGCAAGAAGGGACAAAGTGGCATCTAATCCCCCTTTTTTTTCCCCCTCAGTCGTTACTGCTGTCCAGCTCACCATCATGTCTTTGCAATAATTTCCACTGGTGTTCCTTCCACACTCTTCTTGCTACAACCAGGGGGGTCTTTTAATATTTTAGATCTGATCATATCCTGCCCCTACTCACAACAGTGACTTAACATCAGTGGCTTTTCGTTACTTTTAGGATAAAATCTCCATGTTTAGTAGGGTCCACCAGGCCCCCTCTTAATCCTCACTTTGTTCCACTCTCACCGCTCTGTGTTTCTTCCTGCCACAGAATGTTGATATATGCTTCCTCTGCTTGGAGCATTCTTTCTTCCCCAGTTTGTCCCTCCAATTCCTGCTCACTCTTTCGTCCTTAAATGTAATATCACTTCCTGGGGAAAGCTTTTTCTGGCTCTGTGTAGGAGATCACACCCAACTCTACAGCATGTCTTTATTACAATTTTCTGTGAAATTTTGTGGGTTTTTTCCCCTCTGGACTGGAATCTTCATGAGGACAAAGATTGTGTCTGTCTAGTTCGCCGTTGTGTTTCTAGTCCTGAACATAGTGCACCTAACACATAGTAGACACTGCATGATGTTTGTTGAATTAGTGAACGAGGTGGTTAAGGAATTGGAGGACTTAGTCTGAGGTGAGGCTATCTTGAGGTAAGAGAGCAGGCTTAGTAGGAGAGAGGGAAAGCTGGACGGAAGATGAGATTGTAGCCAAAGTAAAATTTTCATGTTGAAAATACAGAGGTGGAGTAGTTTTAGGAGATGGCAGTGTCCAGGACGGAGGTGCTGGAGTGGAGATGAAATTCTTTGCATTTGATGAGATTATGAAACTCTTATGGCAGAAACATTGGATGGATTGTATAGGTGGGTGTTGAAATTGCTCAGAAAAATGGTAGGATTTAAAATGAGAGCGGGACACCTGGGTGGTTCAGTTGGTTAAGCGGCTGTCTTTGGCTCAGGTCATGATCCCAGGGTCCTGGGATCGAGTCCCGCATCGGGCTCCTTGCTCTGCAGGGAGCCCGCTTCTCCCTCTGCTTCTGCCTGCCATTCTGCCTGCTTATGCTTGCGCGCTCTCTCTCTCTGACAATAAATAAAATCTTAAAAAAAATAAATAAATGAGAGCAATAGCTCTCTTTCCGCCATCTTGGAGCCTGCTGGGAACAGGACTCCTAAAATGCCAAATAATGTCTGGCAGGCTGTGTTCCAAGGCCATTTTTGCTGGCTATAAGTGGGGTCTCCGGAACCAAGAGGGAGCACACAGCTCTTCCTAAAATCGAAGGTGTATATGCTCGAGATGAAACGAAATTCTGTCTAGGCAAGAGAAGCGTTTATGTGTACAAGGCAAAGAACAACATAGTGACTCCTGGTGACAAACCAACCAAAACCAAAGTAATTTGGGGAACAGTAACTTGTGCCCATGGAAACAGTGGCATGGTTCGTGCCAAATCCTGAAGCAACCTTCCTGCTAAAGCCATTGGCCACAGAATCCGTGTGATGCTATGCCCGTCAAGGATTTAAATTTAATGAAAAGTAAATAAAGGTGTAGATTTACTCTCTTGTGAAAAAGAAAGAAAGAAAGAGAGAGAAAGGGAAAGAAAGAAAGAAAATGAGGGCAATATAAAACTAGTGTCTAAGTCTTTAATACATATAAGAGATAGGCACAGACAGCCCTTTCCTATGTGAAAGAATTCAGTGGGTAAGAATCAATGCTGTTTTGGGGTTCAGTAATGCCCTAGTGCCTTTGGAGGTGGTGTGGTGCAATAGAGCATGTGTCCAAAATATCTGGGATCTGACTTTGGGCAACACACCCAACTTTTCAAGCCTTATTTGTTTCTCTGTGAACACATTTTTATGTGAAGAAATGCTTTTTCTAATCCTTGTCTATGAAAATGCCATCATTCTTGGATGTGGATTTTATTGTTCTGGATAAGAGAACACAGGCCATTATGTGGAAGTTACAGAGGGAGGTGGGCTGGTGATTTAATTTAGAAAAGGGGTGCCTGGGTGGCTCAGTGGGGTAAGCCTCTGCCTTCGGCTCAGGTCATGGTCTCAGGGTCCTGGGGTCGAGCCCCAAATTGGGCTCTCTGCTCAGCAGGGAGCCTGCTTCCCCCCCTCTCTTTGCCTGCCTCTCTGCCTACTTGTGATCTCTCTCTCTCTGTCAAATAAATAAATAAAATCTTTAAAAAAAAAAGTATTTTGTAACGAATTGGTCTGTCCAACAGTAAGATGGCCATGGTGGCAAAGGAATGAGTCCTCCATCAAGGCTTGTATCCCTGCGGATACTGGGCGATTTCTCTGTGAGAGATGGAATAGAAGGATTTCTGCACGGGGGCAGACATTGGATTAAATAATCACTAATGTCTTCGTCCAGTCGGAGGACTGGAGGGTTTTGCCCCCAGTTGAGATTTGGCTAAACACCATTCAATCAACAGATGTGTGAGTGTCCCCTCTGTTTTGTTTGAAAGTGTGAAAGCCAGTCTTTTCTTTTTTTTTCTTCCTGTGTGCTGAGGCAGAGCCAAGGACTGTGTGTTTTAGTCCCTGTCGTGGCTGTTTCCCCGTTTGGAATTTGAGAAGCTCAAGCCAAGTGTGGGTGGTGACGTAACAAAAGCCACTGTCCTCACCTGCTGGGTGGGGTTGGGTGGGGTCTGTGGCCTGCCCCTGAGGCCATCAAATCTAAGAATGGGCTGCCAAGAACTTTGGTCTAGTGCTTTGGATTTTTTGGCAAGTCATTCTAGATAATGTTGGATCTCTGAATTACTTCTCAAAAATAATTTTTTGAAAAGAACGACCTGCTGTATTGGCAAATGAGATCTATGATGCCATGACATTGATGGTTTTTTTATTGGCCTATGTCTGGCTGGGAAATTGCCTACCTGCCCTTGGCTTAATCAGCTCTTCTCTCTTCTGCTGAGCATCTTTTTGCCGATTGCTATTTGTCTGCTTACTGTATACCTCCCAAAGTCTTTTAGAAAGGTATTAAAGTGGCTTTCCTGAGTTCCTTTGAATAATTTTTTTTTAAGAGAGAAGATTGAAATTCATTTTGCAGCTATGCTCTTGGTCTTGGATTAGTCATGCTTTCAAGTTATTTGGGCTGCAACCATCTCCTGTGACTTCTAAGACAGTGACCGAAATGGGCGTGGAGAAGAAATCCTTGCCTGTATTAGGGGAGGGAGAAACCACTCATTCATTTGTGAATTCTGAAGGAATTTAATTCTTAAGTATAAAACGTAAGGAACTAATTTATTTTATAACTTGACGTTTTGAATTTGAGGTATGTTAGGCCAAAAGTTCCTTATGTACCGGCAGCCTTTTCTGACAATTGGGATATTGAAATGGAAGGAAATTAGACATCGATAATACGTAGACTAACAGCGAATGTTAGGATCATGGTTTATGAGGCTATAGTGAACTGGAGAAGTTCATTTTTTTACACCTGGAAAGGATCTGAGAGGTCATCGAATCCAAGTCTAGGATAAACAAGAGGCAACTGAAACCGTGTAAGTAATTTGACCAAAGCCACCCAGCTAACATATATAGGAGTAGGTAAAAATCATACGATCCAGGGTCAGTGGAACTAGTGACAGTATATGATGTCTCTTCAGACAAGAGAGTTTCTGAAACTTGGAGAGATGGATTGGGACCAGGGCAGACTCTTAGAAATGGAGGGGTGATAGGAAGTCCGAAGGGCCCTGGAATTTCTCATCTGCTAAGCCGAAAATGGATTGGTTCGGTGGTGGCTGGTGTAGAGGTTCACTTAGTCATTTAATCATTTACTCATCAGGCATATATCGACTGCCTATAGTATTGTAGGTGCCGTGCTAGGTGTTGGGGCTGCAGATACGACTACAACACGTCCCTGCACCCAGGTTAGTGACTTCCTGGTTTTGTGACCCACAAATCATTGCTGCTTATTTGCTTAATATTTCTAAGGAATGCAGAAAATCAGGATCTGATCATATCATACCGCCAAACAGGCTGTGTCCTGGGTTTGGGGGAGGTTTGAAGAAAAGGGATCTGAGTCACCCTCAGACTTGAGGTTGTTTAGGAGGAGCTTTCTGCAGAGAGTCACCTGAGTCACCTTTTACCTTTGAGAATTCTACTTTCGGCCTTCCCTAAAAGGCAAGGGATCAGTGGGTGTGGTAGGGCAGGCGTGTTATGGTTACTTGAGGAACAAGCCCTCTTCTCCAGAAAACTGTAAACCTGTCTAATGTGGTAGAATTTGGTTAGGGATTGTTCTTCACTCTGTTATTGCTTCCTCAGCCGGGATGGCTAACTTTAGAGGAATGTGGATTGGTGCCAGGCTATCAGGTCAGGGACAGAGTTTCTGCCAAAGTCAAGTCTGAAAGAAGAGATCTTTTTCAGGTGAACTTACTTGGCTCACTTGTCTGCAGTGGAGAAAGGCATGTTTCCTGGGTTCATGAAATTAGTGGACAAAAATTGCCTTTCGTGTACCTTTGAGGTCTCCACTGTGCTTTGCATAATAGCTTATTTTTTATTTTGAGTAGTTTAAGCGATCAGCTTGCTCCTTCCATGTCCTCAGCTAGCCTCAGAACACTAGTCAACTCTAAATAGTTTTTCAGTGTATAGAATTCATTTGTTCATTTATCCATTCATTCAGCACATATTTACCGAGGGCCTGTATGCCACGCACTGTGCCAAGGGTTACATGCTGAAGACACAGTAATGAACAAGACACACAAGCCTTCGGCTTTCAGGAAACTTACATATTAGAGGGGGAGGCTAGACAGCAACCCATAAAAATAATTTCAGGTTATATCAGGTGCCGGGAAGGAAATAAACAAGGTGGGGAGTTCTTCAGGGTGGTAGTCTGCTGCTTTCTTCCGTTAGCTTGGATAAGCAATGATGGATGCAAACAGAATACTCTAGAGAGGTAGAAGAAGAGCATTATACTCAGAATGACATTAGGTCTGTGATTAATTTAGTAGTTAAGAAATTAACGAGGAATTAGGAAACTAAGCGTTGCGCTTCTAATAAATTCAGCTGAAATGAATGAGCCAGGATAGGTTCCCTATTTGGTCAGGAAGCTGCTGAAATTGGGCTGTGATCATCCTGTAATTTGAGCCTTGTGTGTTTATTTCCTCCTCAGGTGGGGGCCTGAACTTTGATCTATGTCCACCCTACCTCAGCTGCCTGCAAGCACTTAATGATCACATGACCCTGGACATGGATGCCGTCCTGTCAGATTTTGTCCGTTCCACAGGCGCAGAGCCGGGGCTGGCCCGAGATCTCCTGGAAGGTAAGGGGTCACCAGGGGGAAAATGAGAAGAGAGAAAGTAAAATGCAATGTTGAGTGTTAGGATGACTTGGAACATTTGAAGGTGATCAGAAAGATACTTTGTGTATGGCAGGCCTTATATTTAAGTTGCTTCTAATAATCCACCTGTGTGTGACTCACCATAATTTTAAAATGCAAAAATCCCTTTTTCACCTGGAATTTTTGGCGTAGCTTTCTCCACTGTGAACGTATGCCCAGGTAATGCAAGTGAAATTTTATATTAGTCCGCTAAAAGCACAATCCTAGATCTGTAAGTCTTCCTCTTCATATATAAATGACTTTGGGCTCATTCGTGGCTTTGTTTCTTTCCTTCCCTAATTTGTATAGGTGGTTCTGTGTAGAGTGAATCAAGTTAATGTTTTTATTTTGCTACCTTTTTTTACTTGTATCTGTACATACGCATAAGTGTGAACGTTCTAGATTTTAAGGTCCTTACAGCTTGGAATCATGTCAGTAGGATTCTTTGTTTGGAGTCATAATTAACAGATGTTTTGTGAGGATGGACATACATAGTGACGCAGATGGCTCAGCCTGAAAGGGGCAGGTCCTTAGCATACATTCTGATGTTTTAGATTGTCGGCCCTTGGCAAGCTGTGACAACGTGACAATTGTTTCCACCTGTTAGTTAGGAAATGGAAGATCTGGATTTAGACTCCAGTTTGCTAATTCAGTGTGACTCTGTCCTTGACTGGCATTTTCGTTTTATTTCCTACTCCCTTCTCCTTATACTTCAGCGTAGCCCGACTTGTCAGCCTTTCCCCGGTCCCATTAAGTTGTTTTCTAAGTCTGCAGTGTCCCTTTTCCGTTATTCTCCAAGATTCTCCTCATCCTTCAGGATGCAGCTCAAACGCTTCCTCTCTCTCTTGTAACACGTGTTGAACACTGTACGTGTGAAGTACTCGGAGATAAATTATTTTGTTCTTACAGCCACTCTACAATATACGTTTTACTATCCCGCTTTTACAGTTTTAAAAACTGAGGTTCAGAGAAGGTAAGCAGGATTTGAACTCAGGCCATCTGGTTTCAGAGGCTGGCTCTTAACAATGAATGTTACAATTAATATTTGTGTGATCTCTTTCACACACACATGTGCACACACTTCTGCGCTACGAAGGGAAGGTTGAGGGGATATGAGAGTGTGAGAGACCTAATTTAGATTCAGGGTACAGAAAGGCCTTTCTAAGGAAGTGACGTTTGGGCTAAAGCCAGAAGGGTGCGTGGGAGTAGCAAGACAAAAGGGGTAGGGAAGAGAGTGTTGATACAGACGCTTATACAAGGACCTAAGGTGAGAGAGAGTTTGGCACTCTGTAGGAAGAGTGAGGCAGGAGTGGGAGGAAATGGGTAGAAAGGCAGGAAGCAGAATTTGGGGCCCTTTGTAGACTGTGGTAAGGAGTGTAAATGTCATTCTGTGTTCAGTGGGAAGCTGGTGAAGGGTTGTAAGCAGGGGAGTGACGTGATGGGATTTGAGTTTTGGTCGAAGGATGTGGAACAGATTGGACGGTGGCCAAAGAAGTGATTGACCCGGTTAAGACTGTTGCCACGGTTGAGGTGAGACATGATGGTGGCTTGAACTCCTGTAGTGACAGAAGAGAGGAGCGGATGGATTTAAGATGGAAGGGCAATCAAAGGGCCTGATCTTCATTTTCTCCCTGCTTCTGTCTTTGTCTCTTGCTTTTTTTAAAAAAAAAAAAAAAGATTTAATTAATTAATTAATTAATTAATTAGAGAAAGAGATCATAAATAGGCAGAGAGGCAGGCGGGGGGCCGGTGGGGTGGGGAGAAGCAGGCTCCCCGCTGAGCAGAGAGCCCAATGGGGGGCTCAGTCCCAGGACCCTGAGATCACGACCTGAGCCGAAGACAGAGGCTTTAGCCCACTGAGCCACCCAGGCGCCCCTGTCTCTTGCTTTTTTCTTTAAAAGTTAACTTTGGCTCACAGCGTAAAGAACAAATTCGAGAGGGGACATGCTAGGGGAAGAGAGACTAGCCGCACCTCTCCCAAAGACCAGGGGACAATCTTGAGGGCCTGCATGGGCAGAGTAACAATAAAAATGGACAAGAAAGAACAGATTTGAGAACTGTTTCATGAGTGCCAACATTAACCAGATAGTGAGGGCGGAGAAGGAGTCGGGTCTGAGTGGTGAGGAGCTGAAGGTGATGGAATTTTCTGGCCTAGAAGGCTGTGATACCATTACCAATTCGGGGAATAAAGAAAGAGAAGTTGAAGCAAGTCCGAGGAAGGAGGATGATGGACATTTAGTTTTGGACAAGTTGGCTGTTGGGAGCTGATTTTAAGGAGTTTACCACACATTTGCAAATACAGATCCAGTGTTCAGTACGGTGTTCTGTATTTCCAACTGTGTGGTAGACATTCACTCATTTATTTGTTGAGTCAGGACAAAAGTCCTTCATTCTTCAACAGATATTTATTGAGTACCTACCATGTGCCAAGTTCTAGGTGCTGAACAAAACAAAACAAACAAAAATCCCTGCCCTTACGTTCTAGCAGGAAAGACAGTCAGTAAACAATAAACATGATAACCAAATCACTGTAAAATATATGTTAAGGTATGAAGTGCTGTGGGAAATGATGAGGTAGGTTGTGATTTTTCCGTGGGTAGTTAAGGCAGGCCTTATTAAGAATGTGACATTTGAACAAATATCTGAAGGAGACGAGTAGATAAATTGTAGATAAGTTGGGGGAGAGGGCCTTCCGGGCAGCGGGGAGGGTTGTTGGAAAGGCTGTAGGTGGGAGCAGCCTTAGCACGTTTGTAGGAAGAGTAGAGAGGCCAGACTGACGGAAGCAGTGTGAGCAAAGGGAATTGGAACAAATGGTGAGTATAATGGCTCAGGAGCAAATTCATCAGGTATTACTGAGTCATACAGCTTAACTGGAAAATTAGAGCAATAACAAGATATCACAGCAACAGTAACGAAGACATATATAAAACTTTCTGTGTACCAGTGCTTTTGATTCATTTGATCTTCATAACAGTCCTACGTGGGATCATCTCCACTTTCGTAGCCAGGGAAATTGAAGCACAGAGAAAAGGCTGGAAAAGTGGGCCAGGTCATAGAAGGCCTTGAATGTCAGACACAGGAGCCTAGAATTTATTCTGTAGGCAATGGCAGGCAGTTAGCGATTTTTTTGTTGTTGTTGTTAAGATTTTATTTATTTATTCGACAGAGGGAGAGAGATCACAAGCAGGCAGAGAGGCAGACAGGAAGAGAGGGGGAGGCAGGCTCCCTGCTGATCAGAGAGCCCGATGCAGGGCTCGATCTCAGGATCGTGAGATCATGACCTGAGCAGAAGGCAGAGGCTTTAACCCACTGAGCCACCCAGGTGCCCCCAGTTAGCGATTTTGATTCTGGGACTGAAATGATCCGAACTGTGCTTTGGAAAGATGAATCTCTTGGTATACTTTAGAGTGGATTAGAGGTGGGACAGTGGATGATAGGAATTGAATTAAGGGGGTGGCAGGTGGAATAGAATCGAAAGAAATGTGAACAATCATACAATATGTTATTTATATTGAATAATATCACTGGAGAAAGCAACAGAAAAATCCATTATGACAAATCTATCATTGAGGGTCTTTTCTTCAGTAGAGTAGTGATTCTTAAATTTGGGGGCAGTTAACAGTTCCTTTTTTTTAATCTGATGACAGCTATCGGCTCTTTTTCTTTAGAAAAATGCACGTACCTATACCTTTGTATACAATGGATGGTTTAGAACATTATAGTGCCTGCGTGTCTAGGCTCAGAACTCTCTGGATCTCAGAATTGAGAGGCCTGGGCTTTAGTCATACTTCCTTGGTGCAAACTAGCCGTGCTTTTGGGCAAGTCACTCTACTTCTTTAGGCTTCCTTTGTTGTATCTGTGGTCTCTGTGGGCCCTTTCAGTTCAGGGACACAAATTTTCAATGCTCACAGAGCCGACATAGGAAATGGACAACAAGTAAATAAAGAAACTGTGGTATTGCAGACTGAAGTGTTAATGAAGAAAATCGGGAACAAGAGAATGGTGGAAATGCACATGAATTTTGCTTGTTAGTTTTGAGAGGGTGGTTCGAGTGATTGTCCCCTGTCTTTCCTCAGTTTCCCTGTACTCTGAATACCCATTTCACTTTTTGCTTTGTCTCCTGCCAGGAAAGAATTGGGACGTGAGTGCCGCCCTCAGTGATTTTGAACAGTTACGCCAAGTCCATGCTGGGAACCTGCCCCCGCCCTTTAGTGAAGGGAGTGGTGGCTCCAAGACCCCTGAGAAAGGGTTTTCGGATAGAGAGGCTGCCCGCCCTCCCCGACCCACCCTGCAGCGGCAGGATGACATCGTTCAAGGTACTGGGGTAACTGAAGGCTGTTTCTGTAGGCAGGAGTAGAAGGAAGCGAGGGGCCTGCTAAATGGACTCATCCTTTGGAGACGCTCCTATTCCTCTCCCTGCTCCCCTAATCAGAGGTGGCCTCAGTGTGTCTTGGTGCAGGAGCCCTGCAGTGCCCCCTTGTATCCTGAGTATTCCCCTGTATGAAGGCCTTTTTCATGTACTGCAAGAGAAATGGA
This sequence comes from Nasua narica, assembly GCA_028533885.1. Lineage (NCBI taxonomy): Eukaryota > Metazoa > Chordata > Mammalia > Carnivora > Procyonidae > Nasua > Nasua narica. The sequence continues at coordinate 92,020,564 of CM052798.1, read as the reverse complement.
TGAAGGAGAACAATCTAGTTGTCGAGATAAAGTACATAAGGGTAGAATTCAGAGGTTCACTGCCGTCCACCTCTTTGGTTAATATTCGTCAGTGTGTATCAAAATTTTAAAATGCACGTATACTTTGACTTAGCATTTTGATTTCTAGGAATTTATCATATATGTGTATGTGCACATGGATATATATATATATATTCTTTAAATAAATAGACGTAAGTGGACACATACACATATGCAGCATAAAGCTTGAAAGTTAAAGCTTGAAAACAACATTTAATGTCCATTAGCAGAGGAGCAGTTAAATAAAATCGTTTATGTTGTGGAATACTCTGCAGCCATTGGTAAGAATTAGGTAGAACTCGATGTTCTGTTTTTAAAGTCTCTAAAATCTATTGAGAAGGGTAAGATGCAGTACAGTTTATATAGTATGTTTATGTTTTTAAAAATGATTATAAAAGCTATATGGGCTTTTTTAAAAAAAGATTTATTTATTTATTTATTTATTTATTTATTTATTTGAGAGAGAGAGAGAGCGCGCACAAGGGGAGAGGCAGAGGGAGAAGGGGAGAGAGAGAGAGTCCCAAGCCGACTTCATTCTAAGCACAGAGCCCTATGCAGAGCTCTATCTCGTGACCCTGAGATCACGACCTGAGCTGAAACCAAGAGTCTATCGCTTAACTGACTGAGCCACCCAGGCGCCCAAAGCTTTGTGGGTTTCTATGTGCATAAAAAATTCTAGAAGGATCCAAAAGGTTGTGTCTGGGGAAGGAATCAGAAATTTTGAATAAAGGGGAGATTTCTTTGTAATACTTTACATCTTTTGATAGTGTTTTGCTTTTTTACCATGGGCTTATGATACTTTTAAATACCTAAAAAAATAGTTTAAAAAATAATGTCACTATAAAATAACTTTAGATAACTCTTTACTTACTTTGTATGTCATCTCTGGTAACTATTGGATTAAGAACTACTTCCCAACACAATTTTTAGCTTGTGGTAATGTTTATATATAAACTCAAGTCATGCAAATGAATTGTAATATGACACTGAGCAGATTATGATCATAGATTAACTGCTGGGGAATTATAAGTGCCATGTAATCAAAACAAATGAAATAGGGATCCCTGGGTGGCTCAGTTGGTTGGCCGTCTACCTTCGTTCAGGTCAGGATTCTGGGGTTCTGGGATCGAGGACCATCAGGTTCAGTGAGGAGCCTGCTTCTCCCTCTGCTTGTGCTCTCTCTCTGACAAATAAATAAAATCTTAAAAAAAAATAATATAGGGCACTGTGTACATTACTGTCTTTCTCTAGTATATTGAGAATGACTGTACCTATACATTTCCAATAAATACGAATCCAGAAGAGTTGTAGTAAATAATGGAAATAAATGTTATTGATGGTAGATAAGAAAGTTTCCAGATGTGTAAGATTTATCTTTTTTTTTTTTATGATTATTTATTCGTGAGAGACAGAGAAAGAGGCAGAGGCAGAGGGAGAACCAGCAGGGAGCCTGGTGCAGGGCTCCATCCCAGGACCCTGGGATCGTGACCTGAGCCCAAGGCAGACGCTTAACTGACTAAGCCACCCAGGCGCCCCTGTCATTAATTTTCTATAATGGGAGGTCTTTCTTATATTCTCCAAAACTGTGAAAATTATCAGAGTGATTATTTGATGCAGTCTAGCCAAATGAAACCCCATTTCCCTTATTCCTTCTTTTTCCTACCAAATAGTGACCAAGTTGCCAAATGAATGAGTCCTTATTATGTTGGGAAATGGAAGTGAAAGAAGGCAGAGTCATAGGGGAGAAGTTCAGGCAAATTCTTTAAAAAGGGGAGAAAGAGGAATGCATATCTGGTGCTAAATGAAGTGCTTGCAAAAATACTACTTTCCATATTTCTCCACTTGTATTTGGATTGAGAAAGAGGGTTGGGAAATTTGGTAGCTGGTTGGACTCACAGTTTTTCCCTGCCTGGAAGAGGTAACCCTTGTCAAGAGGTAACCATCACCACGTGAGTGGCACGTTCTCTGGGCTGTGTATGTTCTAAGGTAACTCCGTTTCTCATTGCAGAAAAACGCCTGTCTAGGGGCATCTCCCACGCCAGCTCCAGCATTGTTTCCCTGGCCCGGTCCCATGTCTCCTCCAATGGTGGGGGTGGGGGGAGCAGTGAGCACCCCCTGGAAATGCCCATCTGTGCCTTCCAGCTTCCAGATCTCACTGTGTACAACGAAGACTTCCGCAGCTTCATAGAGAGAGACCTTATTGAACAGTCCATGCTGGTCGCCTTGGAACAGGCAGGTCAGTGAGTGCTTCTGTTCCTGGGCTCTTCCCGCTGCTCTTCACCGGTAGGCAGCCACATGGAGGGGCGGGCCTCGACCAGTAGCTTCCAGTCTGAGTGAGTGGACTGCAAAGTCAAGACTCAGTCAGATCAACATGTACTGAGCTAGGTGTTTCTTTTCGGGACACAAATTAGACACTTTACCCTGGAAATTTCCCGTTTGATGGAAGGGAAACCGGATACACACATGAAAGGCCCAGGAATCAATACCTAAAACTCCATACATGGGGAAAGAAATACAAATGAATTATAATTGGCTCTGGAACGCCCTTATGACCACAAAGAGCCAATACTATAGGTGATGTACAAAGGTGATTAATTTAAAAGTCCCATTTGTTTACATGAGCCTTTCCCCCAAAGACTTATTTACTTTTACAGTTGTGTTTGTCTTATTACTGTTAAAATTAGTTAATATGGTGGGGCGAGGCTGCTGGGAATTCTGGGAAAAGCTAGTCAGGTACTAAACTCCCTTAGAAGAAAGACTGGAGGCTGGGAGGCGGGGGCATGGGAAAGAAGCTTGCATTTTTCCTTTGTACCCTTCTATGGTAACTGTGTGCCTCTCTTTATACTTTTTTAAAAAGTTAGCAAGTTATCTGGCTAGTGAGATTATAGGCCAGTTTTTCTTTCTGTTGACTTTTTAGTAATTCAAGAAAACTTTTTTTTTTTTTCAAGAAAACTTTTTAAACGTGATTCATGAAACATTTTCCTCATGTGAATAATGGGATGTGGGATGACTGTACAGCATCGAGACTCATTTTCTAAGGTGTTTCAGGTGCTGTCTTGTTGCTCATGTCTTTAAAGTCGTACCACATGCAAGCCGACATGCTGTCGTGTATGCAGATGATACTTACGTGACACTGTGAATACGTGCTTTGGGTTGTTTCTCTTTTCCTGATGATGGATTTGTGCTCAGCTTCATTGTTATGATGTTTACTGGTCTCCCGAGCAGAGCGAAGGAGTCAGAGCCAGACCAAGTGGCCACCACAGATTTCACTCTATGGCCTTGGCCCCGTCATCTGACCCAGAGTTGCTCTATCTCAGCACTGTTGACATTTAGGACCAGATAATTCTTTGTCGTGTGAGCTGCCTGGTACATTATATTATGTTTAGCAATCTCTCTAGCCTCTACCCCTTAGATGCCAGTAGCATCCCCCCACTAGTTGTGACAACCAAACATATTTCTAGATACTGCCAAATGTCCCCTTGGATATGGCTTAGATCAGTGGTCCCCATGTAAGAACTGCCAGTCTCACCAATCATGTTCTCCAGGTTCTGATTGACTAGGTATGAGTGAAGAAGATATAAGGAGTAACGGTATTCTGGGTCGGCTTCCTAGAGGAGGCAAGTTTGGAGTCCGTTACAGGGCTGGGAAGTGGGAAAGGCTTTATGGGTAATCTGCTCCCCTCCTTTTCCTCCCGTTTCCGCAGGGCGTTTGAACTGGTGGGTGAGTGTGGACCCTACCTGCCAGAGGCTGCTTCCTTTGGCAACTACTGGGGATGGAAACTGCCTCCTGCATGCAGCCTCTCTGGGTGAGTCTTGAAAATGGTGTTCCGCACCCTCAGAAAGGGAGCAACCGAATTAAATCTCGTGCGCAGGACTTAATCCACTAACCTTGATCATAGGCAGAAGTGACCGTACAGCGCGTGCGTGCGTGCGTGCATCACATGGGCGTGGGCATGCACAAGGGGGTGGAAGCCAGGAAGGGCCTGGCTTCTCAGTCTTGTTCAGGGAGCACATGGAGGACACAGGATTTAGCACGAGTCCCCACTCTGAGAGCTACCCCCGCAGAAGTGTTGAGCAGCAAGTATGTAAGCAGGATAAAGCTATGTGTGTATGTCGTTCTACTTAATATTTATTCTTTTGGTATACAAAAAAGATGTTTTCTTCCAGTTTTTGTGAGGTTTGTTCACTGTAATTACAAAACTTCTTTATGATTCAATATGTTTTTTGCCTTAGATTTTTTAAAAGGTCCTCATTTTCCGACCATCCCTCCAGCTTTGATGCTGATTGTCATGTGCCAGGCCCATGTTTCCTGCTGCTCCTCTGTGTTTTAGTTTGTCAGACTTGCATATGAGTAAGGGGCTTTCTGTCAAGGAGTTTGTAGGATGTGGTGTATCCCCTACATTTAAGTTCTCAAAGTTTCTGAACCCCCAGAGTAGGAACATCTTTTCTCTCATGGTTAAGTACCTCTCCCCTCAGTCACGGGGGTTTCTTTGAACCTGGCCTTCAGCCTGATTTCCTTGCTGCTAGGGTTTGTGCGTCAGAATTAATAAAGGGAAGGTGTCCTACTGGTATGTTTCCTTGCCACAGGCATGTGGGGTTTCCATGACCGGGACTTGATGCTGCGGAAAGCTTTGTATGCGCTGATGGAGAAAGGAGCCGAGAAGGAAGCATTGAAACGGCGCTGGAGGTGGCAGCAGACACAGCAGAACAAAGAGGTGAGGGGATTTGGGCGGGAGCACCTTGTCCCTCAGAGTGAGCTGCGGGAAATGCTCGGTGCGCACCAGGAGGCGGTGTTTCCTGGTGCCTAACTGGTGGTACTCCCCTTGTAATCCTGGAAGTTGTAGAAAATGCAGAAGACACCACAGGGCCCAGGCCTTTCTGATGTGGTCATGAGAACTAGTATGGGGAAGCCGAGACCCACAGAGGAGGTAGCTAACATTGTGCTTCTTACCTGATATATTCTCAGTAAGCCTCCACTAGTAAGTAATCTTTTGCAAAGTAAGATAGGACAAGTCCACAGGATTTTTGTATTGTTTGGGGGTTTTTTGGCTTATTATAACGCTAGACCAATTTTTAAGGACTCATGTTTTCAATTCTTATAGAAATGCTAAATGCTTAAAAATTTTGTTGGCTGTATGTACTGTTTGCTTTTCACGTACTCTGTTTGTTTAAAAATTTTACAACCATGCCTGTTAAATCGAGTTTGAAAGGTACTTCTCAGGAGTTTAGCAGATGTTGAGACGGCTTTTGTATAAGAAAGTGACAACGGACTGTTTGTACTTTCCAACCCCGTGCCGGGGCTTGAGCTAACTATGGCCTGTGGGACAAATCCCACCAACAGTTTTATTGAAAAAAAAAAAAAAAAAAAGTTTTATTGGAACATGGCCCTGCCCATTCATTTATGTATGTTTGTTTATGTTAAGCTCTTTCCTTGTGTAGAGTACAATAGCAGCAAAACAGAGTCGTTGTATATGGCCCACAAAACCTAGGAGATTTACCATCTGCAATTATGACGGAGGAATAAGGGTTTGCCGACCCCTCACTTCAATAATGACACTGTGCATTTACATAAAGATAATAGGGCTCCCTCTTTCCTTTTCTCCCTGGTTCTCTCTCTGTCTTCGGTGTTTATCTTGTGCTCTTTGTGAGTATCTGGATTTTTTTTTTTTAGATTTATTTATTTATTTATTCATTTATTCATTAGAGAGAGAGACTGAGAATGAGAGGAGAGAAGGTCAGAGGGAGAAGCAGACTTCCCGCAGAGCCGGGAGTCCGATATGGGACTCGATCCCGGGACTCCGGGATCATGACCAGAACCAAAGGCAGTCGCTTAACCAACTGAGCCACCCAGGCGCCCGAGTATCTGGATTTTTTTGCCATGTATATGGCTGGGTGCTCTGGCATAACTAAGGACCTGTCTCTTCAGAAACTTCCCTCTCTCTTTCCATCTTCTTCTCGTCACCTTTTATTGCTCTATTATGACTGGCCATTATATAGAACTAAGAGGGGTTTTTTTTGTTTTAGTTATTAGAATTTTGTATCCTGAAGATTAAAATATGAAGGTAGAATGTGTCCTGTTTCTCTCTTAAAAACAAAGAACCCAATTGTTAAAATTAGGGTGGTATTAAGCTCAGAATGGTGTCTTTGATCAGTCAGTCTGCCGCAGAGGATTCCTGAGGGAAATAAATGCACCGGGGCAAGGCCAAGTAGATGGCATTCTTTATTGTGGCCAGATCCCATGGCTCCCCGGCGAGCTGAGCTAGACCTTGTGGAGAGCTTTTTTTTTGCTTAAGCTAGAGCCAGCTGAGAGTTGGCTTTCTTCACTACTGAACTCACACCGTCCCTGAACCTTACATTTGACCACCCCACAGTCAAGAAAAGGCCGAACTGGAGCATTCAGCTACAAGTCGAAGTGATAGCAACAGTCAGAGAATAGGTGTGCCCGATTCCAGCTATTAAGCTATTGTAGTTATTTTAAAGGTGGGGTTAGATTATTGTGGCTTTAGCCAGGAGACCCAGAAATACCCAAGTTCTGTTCTTGGTCAGCCACCTGTCCCTCCTCAAAGTCCCCAGTGGAAATACATGCATAGAGAATAGTGGTTATCAAAGGAGCAATTATTTTACTCCTTCCGCCCAGCACGTTAAAAGTTCCGTACTGGAAATGTGGCCCAGAGAATTGTTTTAGTTGAGACTATTTATAGCATTATACCGCACCTTGGGCCTGGGAATGGAGGGAGGCATGAGGGGCCGTGGGGGGCTTCTTTTAATCAGGACCAAACACCACACGAACTAAATTGGTCCTGATTTCCCAGGCCTTCTTGTTTTGTGTTGAAATTAGTGGTCAAGCCCAATGAGGATGGGGGCGCCCGACTGGCGCAGTAGGTAGAGCGTGTGGCTCCAACAAACTAACAAAAAAGTCAAACCAACGAAGACGGTTTCAGGTTGGCAGGGTACGCCACCTAGTGGCTGTGTGTATGAAAACAGGAAGCTGAAATAGGTGAGAGGAAGAGTCACAAGAGCGCCCAATCAGTACTTACTGCCTGTGCATTGTTTTTATTTTTAGTCGAAAAGCTTCGATACAGCATTTTACAAAGACAACAGAGCTTTGTCCTTTTTTTATTATCAAAGTAAAATATGGACACCTGGGTGGCTCAGTCGCCTTTAGGTCGAGATCCTGTGGTCCTGGGATCAAGCCCCGCCTCCGCCTCAGGCTCCCTGCTTCTCTCCCTCCCTCTGCGCCCCCCCTCCCCCACCCCCCCCACCCCCCCCCCCCGCTGGTGCGCTAGCTCTCAAACAAATTAATAAAATCTTAAAAAAAAATAAACTAAAATGTGCTAACAACAGCTCTTTAATTCTTCTTAAATTTGCTCCTCACGCCCCTCATGTTTTCAGTGTGATTCTTTCTACTGTCAGTGTGTAAGTCGCATAACCTCATTTAAATACTAATGTAAGCTGAATACAATGAACAACATATACTTGTCTGTCAAATTATCATATACATCCTAAAGGCAAATGATATTGTTAAGTTGTTCTTACCACTTTTCCCATTCCTTTGATAAAAAGTATAATAGTTTCACTAAGCGTGTATTTATTAATTACTGATAACGTCATAGACACTAGCATATTGCCTGAAACATGGTCCCAGGCCTTAAGAGTAGTAGGAGGAGACGGACGTGTAAATACATAATTGCACAGAAGTAATAGGTTACTTTGGTACTGTGATAAAGGCTGCATAGGGAGGAGGGAGGGCACAAAGGAAACAGTGGGTCTACAGGGGAGATTTAGGAAAGGCTTCATAGAAAAGATACTTGAGTTCTCTCCTGATACTTGTCCACCAGATGGATAGGGGGTGGGTTGCTCCAAGCAAAAAGAACAAGCTAGACAAACGCTCAAGTATAAAGCAATACAGTGCATTCCAGGAACTACAATTGTTTAAATGATGTATTTGTGGGCAGGGGCCAGGAAGTGGACTTCGTATGCTAACTACACATGAGCTGGGCGGGGGCTGGGGGGTGGCCAGAGGGAGAAGCAGACTCCCTGAGCAGAGAGCCCGATGTGGGACACGATCCCAGGACCTTGAGATCATGACCTGAGCGACAGGCAGCCGCTTAATCAACCGAGCCACCCAGGCGGCCCAGGTCATGATGGTTCTTAAAATAATTTGTAGCAGGAGCTACAGGAAGCAAACATCAGATTTTAATTTTAGAAAAACCTTTCTGGTAACATTGTAGAAAATGGATTAGAGGAATGGATGACTGGAAGTAGGAAAACCCGTTAAGGGTCCACTGCAGTAGTTCATGCTTCATAATTGTTGACGAAGGAATCCAGGTGTGGGGTGGGTAAAAGGAGAGGAGTCTTCAGTAAGTCCCTCGTTTCTAGCTTGGATGTTGGGTGATACTCAGTGCTCTTCACTAAGGCGGGGATAGAGGAAGAAGAGTGGGTTTTGGAAGAGGTAGGAGTTCAGTTTTGACGCGTAGAGTTTGAGGCTGTCATGGGTAGCTGGCAGTCTTCAGTAGGCAGCTGGATGTGAATATAGAAATTCAGAGGAGGTCTGGGTGGAGAGGGAGATTTTAGAGTTCTGAGCGTATAGATGGCGATAGATGAGACCATGGCAGTAGAAGAGCTCGCCCAGAAGGAACCAAGCCTGCCCATGCTGTTGACACAACCTTGGTATTGCTGCAGTGGACAGAGTTGGGAGAGATAGAAGAGAGTAGTGTCACAGAGGCTGAAGGAGAAGAAAGTTTAACGAGGAGTTGAAATGCTACATGAAGACTACGAAAGATGAAAACCAAAGAGTCCACTGAATTTGGTAATTCGAAGGTCATTGTCCTTTGCCAGAGTCAGGCGAAGTGACGTAAGTGGGGCAAGGGATATAGGCCGGAGGACAGAAACAGAAGCTGGACTGAAATGGGCTGGAAAAGAATGGAAGAAAAAGAAGTGTGAGAGACATCATAGATTATTTTTTTGTGGACCTTGACTAAGCAAGGGAGAGGAGACTTGACTTTGTAGTGCACGTTGTGAGCCAAGTGCTAAGAGAATAGGGAGTGGGGCGACGTGAGCTACTGCCTCGGGAACCCAGCCTCTCACGGCTTGATCTCCCCGCTTGTCTTTCACACAGTCAGGGCTGGTGTACACAGAGGACGAATGGCAGAAGGAATGGAATGAGCTGATCAAGCTTGCCTCGAGTGAACCCCGCATGCATCTGGGTACCAATGGAGCCAACTGTGGTGGGTAAGTGTGGCTCAGCAGGGGAGTAGGAAGTAGTCTTCCCTGAGTCCTCAGTGTCCAGAGAACTTCATGGCAAGAAGATACTAGAAGGAGAGGGGCCATGGCAAGGGCACAGAAGGGTATAAGAAGAGCGTGGTATGTTCTCGGAACTACAAGTAGTTGGCCATTGCCAGAATACAGGGTGCGTGGTCGGGAGTGCCAGGCGAGGCTGGATAACCGGAGTTGCGTGTGCCAGGCTGAGGGCTCTCTCGGACCACGTCCTGTCCAGACTTTGAGAAACGGCATCTCAATAAATATGTTGCAAGGCAATTAGAAAGGGAGAGGGAACCTAAGTTTAAAGACGCTTAGACAAATCAACTAGTGGAAACGTATGAGCATTTATTTATAAGACAGCTGGGGAAACATGAACAATGTCTACGTGTTTAATTATTGTTAATTTTTTTTAAAGTGTGATATTAATGGTTGTGTGGCTGTTTTTAAAAGGAGTCCTTTATTTTTTTAGAGATAGAAACTGAAAAATTTATGGATGAAATGGTACGATGTTTAGGATTTGGTTCAAAGTAATCTGGTGGGGTGGGGGCGGGGGCGTATAGGGAAAGAGGTCAAGGTCTAGGTGAAACGACACTGACCATGTGTTTTGTAATTGTTGAGGCTGGGTGATGGATGCCTGAGAGTTTAGGTGTAATAGTCTTTCTAGTTTTGAATGTTTAAAATTTTGATATTTTCTGTGACACAAAGTTGAAAATTATAACCTATCCAGACTTCACTGTGCACAAGAATAATCTAGGAGGTCTGTTAAAGTGCAGATTTGGGGGCCCCCACCCTAAGGAAGTTCAGTTGAGTTGGACTGAGCTATGGCCCAGAAATCTGCGTACCAAGTACCCCGTATTGAATAACGTTGCTGCAGGGGGCAGGAAGCCACTGCGTTGTGTGTCTGCCGGTGACAGGAGCAAATCTGTGTATTTAAACACACTGCTAGCTGAGCGGCTGATGAAGAGGGCAGTGAGACAGGGGGACAGTTGTAGAAATCCAGGAGACAGGCCATGGGGGTGAACATGAGTGGTGGGCTGCAGACAGGCCCGAGGAGGGAGACACAAAAGACATGTACGAGATGGAATCAGTCAGGCCAGGTGATTAATTAAGATGAGAGATAAAGAAGAGTAACTAAGGGGCGCCTGGGTGGCTCAGTGGGTTAAAGCCTTTGCCTTCAGCTCAGGTAATGATCTCAGGGTCCTAGGATCGAGCCCCGCATCGGGCTCTCTGCTCAGCAGGGAGCCTGCTTCCTCCTCTCTCTCTGCCTGCCTCTCTGCCTACTTGTGATCTCCCTCTGTCAAATAAATAAATAAAACCTTTAAAAACAAAGAGTAACTATTTCAGACTTCTGATTAGGCTACTAGGTAGATAAGGTGAGGGCGAGACGCTCGTCTTCACGTAAAGGAACATAGGAAGGGGAATTTTTGTTTCTTTTTTTTCCGTAGTGCTTGGTGCATGGGATGTGTGGGCGGTTGTGGTGGGTAAAGTGAGGCTACACAGTTGGGTCCTGTGCCACGGGATAAATCAGATTGGGGAAGGCTATTGAGCGAGATTGGTTTTAACGGAGGGATTACCTCCAGTTTCCTAACACTACTTTAGCCCTAGGGCCTTCAGATCTCTTTTCTTGGGTTTCCCCATCTCTGAAACAGGAATAGAAATAGCCACGGTAGCATAAAATAGTCAGCTCTGTCCATGGCGGCCTTAAGATTAGAAAACCAGGAAAGGACATTTCCTCTTTTTCCTCTTGGAGGAACTGGTCTTCAGGGGTGTCTTGTTTGGTTTCCCCCCCCTCTCCCCTCCATTGCACCCCTTCCACTCTCTCCCCTCCTGCAACTCTAGGGTGGAGAGTTCAGAGGAGCCTGTATATGAGAGCCTAGAAGAATTCCACGTCTTTGTCCTTGCCCATGTGCTTAGGAGGCCCATAGTCGTCGTGGCCGACACCATGCTGAGGGACTCTGGTGGGGAAGGTGAGTCCGTCCTCCCTGCCCTGAGCACCTTCTGTTTGCAGAGCCTTGGGCTAAGCACCGGGAGGAGGGAAGGAAGGGACTATATGGACCCTTGGGGGAGAAACAAGGGTCTCATTACATTAGAACAATGCAAAATTCTCAAGAGATGAATGCAAAGCAGTTGGGGTTAATTGATAAGGATTCTTAAGAAAGAATGATTAACCAGGGGTTAGAGTGAGTGCAAGGGGGGGAACTCACTTGGTAGAGTGGGGTGTGGGGATTGCCCTCTAGGGAAGAAAACATCCTGAATAACAGTCTTTGTGGTTTGCTGCAGCTTTCGCTCCTATTCCCTTTGGAGGAATCTATCTGCCCTTGGAGGTCCCAGCCAGCCAGTGTCACCGCTCCCCTCTGGTGCTTGCCTACGATCAGGCCCACTTTTCTGCACTTGTGTCCATGGAGCAGAAGGAGAATGCCAAGGAACAAGGTGCTGAATGCGATGTTGGTGTCTTTGGGTGTGCGTTATTTTCACTTGGAGAAACTGAAGAGTGTAGGAGGGAAGAACTAAGTGACATACAAGCCTAGGCAGTGCACGCTGGTACTGCGTTACTAAGCTAAAGATACACCGGGGTGGTTAAATAAAAAATAAATACATTTCAACAAAGAACTTTGGGGAAAAACACAGTAGCCTGCCTATATTTGCTGCTCCCTGTTTTGGGAGTAAAAAGTGGGGGTATTAAGGTTGTAGAATCTTCCAAGTGATGCTTTGCTGTATTTGTCTTAATAATGACTTTGAATTTTTTTTTAATGTTTTATTTATTTCTCTGAGAGAGAGAGAGTGAGAGAGAGCACGAGAAGGGAGAAGGTCAGAGGGAGAAGCAGACTCCCCGTGGAGCTGGGAGCCCGATGCGGGACTCACTCCCGGGACTCTGGGATCATGAACCTGAGCTGAAGGCAATCGCTTAACCAACTGAGCCACCCAGGCGCCCCATGACTTTGAATTTTTTGAATCCACGTTAACTGACAAGAACATCAGGAGTGTTCGTTGACTGACCGGTGCAGAGTCATGATTAGCGGCCTGAATTGTGTGTTGGCTAGTAAGGGAAAACCAGTCTGTCTGTTCCTGATGCCAGTGTAATTCACATGAGAAAACTGAGGAGTGAGCTCAGTTTGAGACCTGTGATACAATCCAGCCTCCTTTTTTATTGAAGTCAGTTTGCTTTCGGTTGCCTTCCTCTCTCCTTGAGGAGACTCCTTGATGACCTGTTTCTTCCTCCCCAGCTGTGATCCCACTTACAGATTCAGAGCATAAGCTGCTGCCCTTGCACTTTGCTGTGGACCCTGGAAAGGGCTGGGAGTGGGGCAAAGATGACAATGACAACGTCCGACTGGCCAGGTGAGGCAGGGGTAGCGTTCCCACCTACTAAGTGTCTCTTGCACATACAGCATCCGTTTCCCCCGGGACTCTTCCTCAGCTCAGAGGCAAGACAAGTCACATCCTAGCTCCAGTGTTTTGGGAAGATGGAGACGTGGGGGACAAGTTGGGCACCAGGATTCTTGCAGCATGCAGCTGCTTTTTCTCCCCATGAAAGAGAGGGAAATCCTGGGACTGCAACTTGTTCTTTCTTTATGGTACGAGGAATGTTCTTCTACTGATACATCCCAGAGTCTCCAAAACAGTGATCAGAAAATCAAAATAATCAAGTCACACTCTTTCTCCCAGCCCAAGCGAGAGGGTTTTTATTTTATTTAAATTTTTTTAAGATTTTATTTTTTAAATAATCTCTACGCCTAACATGGGGCTCAAACTCACAACCCCACGAACAAGAGTTGCGCGCTTTACCAACTAAGCCAACCAGGCACTCCATGAGAGGGTTTTTTTTTTTTTAAAGATTTTATTTACTTATTTGACAGAGAGATCACAAGCAGGCACAGAGGCAGGCAGAGAGAGAGGGAGAAGCAGGCCCCCCGCTTAGCAGAAAGCCCGATGCGGGGCTCGATCCCAGGACCCCGGGACCATGACCCAAACCGAAGGCAGAGGCCCCAACCCACTAAAGCCACCCAGGCGCCCCGAGAGGGGTTTTTAAATAATTGGCCAAAATAGTTAGTTTGCTTTGGATTTTTGCCTTTCTGAATTTATTTTTATTTATTTTTTTTAAAAGATTTTTATTTATTTATTTATTAGAGAGAGAGACTGAGAATGAGTGGAGAGGTCAGAGGGAGAAGCAGACTTCCCGCAGAGCCGGGAGTCCGATATGGGACTCGATTCCGGGACTCCGGGATCATGACCTGAGCCGAAGGCAGTCGCTTAGCCAACTGAGCCACCCAGGCGCCCTTGCCTTTCTGAATTTAAACGGCAGGAAACATTGGTTCTTTCTGCCAGCCCCCCCCCCCCCCCAAGCAGGTTTAGTCTTTGGCCTTTGCCTTCCATGGCTTCCAACAAAGAGGGTATGGGTATAAAGGCTCCTCCCTTACCTCTTACCCAGTGTTTCCTTCTTTGGGCTCCTGGCCGGGGGATCTAATTGAGAGGGTTTGATTTAAAAACTCAGAATTAAAAATAAATAAATAAATAAATAAATAAATACTCAAAATTTATGGCTTTTAAAATAAGTTCTCACCTAAATATCAAAAGTTCCCTCTCAGTAATATTTACACCAACAACAATAGTGGCTACTGTTCAGTAAGTATTTCCTGTTTTCCAGACTGTATGCTGGGTGCCTTCCAATACTGTTTGAATCTGCACAACAACGCCACAGGGTAGATATTATCTAGGTCCATTATCAACCCCAGCTGAGTTTCAGGGAGGGTGAAGTGACTTGCCTCAAGGTCATAAAGCTTAGTACTAATTGGTGGAACTAGAATTCAGACCCGACCTTGTCGGAGTCCCAAGCCAGGTTGCCCCCTCCCAGCCTACCTCCCAACTGGATCACACGCTTTGCTTCTTAAAGGTCACGGGACGTTTTTAATTCTTCCTTTCTCCTCTTCAGTGTCATCCTGTCCCTAGAGGTCAAGTTGCATCTGCTGCATGGCTACATGAACGTGAAGTGGATTCCTGTGTCCTCTGATGCCCAGGTGAGAACCTCTCCCACCTCCTCGTGTTCAGCGACCGACCCGGGTAACAAGGAGATTTGGTGGTGGTCTCCTTCTGAATCGCTTCTGAGTGGTAGCTGACCATTCACGGTCAGGTAGAACTGGAAGATAGCAGATTGAGTTCCAGAAGACACTTTTTCCTGCCTTTTTACCTGTTAGTGCCCTCTGTTTTCCAGCGCTCCTTTCTAGCTCTGCTTTTTGATGCTAAAACACATTCTTCAAGAAAAGTTTTCTAGACTTTTTGGTGGACTTCGGACTGTCATTTGTTCCAAGCCTTATATATGCAGACCTCTGTGGAGGGTACCGGAGGAGACAGAATCGCTTACGTCTCCCTTAAGAGGCTGATCCAGTAGGTTCTGAGGATGTCCTCATTCTCCATAGAGCAGGAAAACAGGAACAAGGGTCGACTGACAGACTTCAGTGCTGAGTGTCTAAAAGTTGAGGGGATGCACAGTGGTTAGACTTGGTTGTGGTTAGTTAAGGCTTCCTTGAGATTGATTTTGGACAGAAACTGGCATAGGAAAAACAATTTTTTTTTAAGGATTTTATTCATTTGAGAGAGAGAGAGAGAGAGACAGAGCACAAGCAGGGGGAGAGGGAGAAGCAGACTCCTCACTGAACTGGGAGCCCAACATGGGGCTCGATCCCAGGACCTAGAGATCATGACCTGCGCTGACGACCGACACCCAACCATCTGAGCCACCCAGGCACCCCAGGCGTAGAGAAGTTTGTAATGGGGGCGCCTGGGTGGCTCAGTTGGTTAAGCATCTGCCTTTGGCTCAGGTCATGATCCTGGGATGGAGCGCCACATCGGATTCCCTGCTCAGTAGAGAGCCTGCTTCTCCTGCTCCCTCTGCCTGCCGCTCCCCCTGCTTGTGCTCTCTCTCTCTGCCAAATCTTAAAAAAAAGAGAGAGAGAAATTTATAATAAAGGATATTCTAGTATCTGTGGAATATTCTTCCTCCTTACCCAGACGCCACGTATCGTATAGTTGCCCGTTGCTCTAGAGGAATGGCAGGCTTCATTTTATTACCTCCTTATTACAGAAGGGAGCACATTGCATATTAGATATTAGATACATTGTTCCCTGGTCCATGGGAGAGCTGACTGGAGCTGGGGAAGGTCAGTGCCCGCCTGGGTGACCTTTCCCCCCATGACAGCGGCCCTTCCTGGAACTAGGCAGGCACTCCAGGGAGGGAGAGCACAGGGTTGGTGGTATGGGTCCCTTTCCACGGGACTAGAACCGTTAATCCTGTTCGTATGTCCTCCAGGCTCCCCTGGCACAGCCCGAGTCCCCCACAGCCTCAGCGGGAGATGAGCCCCGGTCCACTCCTGAGTCCGGGGACTCAGACAAGGAGTCGGTCGGCAGCAGTTCTACAAGCAATGAGGGCAGCAAGCGGAAAGAGAAGTCGAAGCGGGGTCGGGAGAAAGACAAGAAGAGAGCAGATTCCGTGGCCAACAAACTGGGCAGCTTCGGCAAGACCTTGGGCAGCAAGCTCAAGAAGAACATGGGCGGCCTGATGCACAGCAAGGGCTCTAAGCCCGGTGGGGCGGGGCCGGCGGTGAGCGGCGGCACCGAGACGCTGGAGAAGAAGAAGAAGAACTCACTGAAGAGCTGGAAGGGTGGCAAGGAGGAGGCCGCGGGGGACGGGGCCGTGTCCGAGAAGCCCCCCTCTGAGTCTGTTGGTAACGGAGGGAGCAAGTATAGCCAGGAGGTGATGCAAAGCTTGAGCATTATGAGGATTGCAATGCAAGGGGAGGGGAAGTTTATTTTCGTGGGCACCCTGAAGATGGGTCACCGGCATCAATATCAGGAGGAGATGATTCAGCGCTACCTCTCTGATGCTGAGGAGAGATTCCTGGCAGAGCAGAAGCAGAAGGAGGCAGAGAGGAAGATCCTGAATGGGGGCGTGGGGAGTGGGCCTCCTCCAGCCAAAAAGCCAGAGCCAGATGGCGGGGAGGAGTTGCTGACTGCCCCCCCAGCAGAGTCCAAGGCAGTGGTGTTCTCTGCTGGCTACCCTGGGGGCTTTACTATCCCTCGGCCTGCTGGGGCTGGAGTGCACTGCCAGGAACCCCGGAGGCAGCTGGCAGGGGGTCCCTGTGGGGGAGGCCTACCACCCTACGCCACCTTCCCCAGACAGTGCCCTCCAGGGCGACCCTACCCCCATCAGGACTGCATCCCGGCTCCAGAGACGGGCAGCCACTCCAAGGATGGAGCGCACAGGGGTGCCCTGTTACCACCCCCCTTCCGCGTGGCTGATTCCTATAGCAACGGCTACAGAGAGCCCCCTGAGCCAGACGGATGGGCTGCAGGTCCCCGGGGGATTCCCCCAACCCAGACCAAATGCAAACAGCCGAACTGCAGCTTCTACGGACACCCGGAGACAAACAACTTCTGCTCCTGCTGTTACAGGGAAGAACTGCGGCGAAGGGAGCGCGAACCGGGTGGGGAGCTGCTGGTGCACAGGTTCTGAGGGCCCGGGGAGCCCTGGAGGGCAAGGGGGGCTAAACAAAGAGAGTTAAGCTCAACGAATTGGCTCATCAAGACCCAGCCCCCGTGCGGATGGGGCGAATGCAGTAATGTTGGTGGGAGCCTGGCTAAAACTTTTGAAGTGTGTGCGCGAGCTGCCAGGCTGGCCAGAGCAGGTCGGGGCTGGACGGCGCCTGGAGGGCCGCGCTAGGCCTTGGCCAGTCTTGCTGGGACTGAGGAGGTCCAAGGGGGAAAGGTGGTGATTCTGTCTCATAACTGCTTGGGTACACCCCAAGGGAAACGAGGGGAAGGCTCAGCGCGTGGGGGTGGGGAGGCGGGCAGAAGTCCGGGGCAGGAGCAGGCAAAGGAGGTTCTCAGTCAATAAAGGCAAAAACAGACCAAAGTTCTTGGAGGCTGGAAAAAAGCACATGACGTGGAGTTGGGAGTGTGGAGGGAAACTGGGGAATTAGAGAGATTTGCTACTGATTTGAATTAAGGTAGAAATTAGGGTTGGATAAATTCTTCCTCCTGAAGGATCTGGAAAGACAAGGCAGTAATGTGTGCTCACGGGTGCTTATTAGGAGGGGGTAGTTTTACATCCATTTATTGAGATGGGAAAGGGAAGGACTTAAAAAGGGGAATCCTTTTCCTCTCAAGTTTGATTTCCTTCTAAACAGCCATCTGCCATCTGTTCTAGTTCGAGAGGAGATTGCTGATTGCCCCGTTATCTTTTGCTCATCCTTTTTGAGGACTGAGCCAGCTGAGTTAAGATTGTGATTTTTTTTTTAAATGACTTTGATTTTATTAAAAAAAAAAAAGCTCCCTCGGGGGAAGGGAAGAGTGATGAGAAGAACAGCTGTGTGGGCTGAATCTTCTCCAGGTGAGTGGGTGCACAGGTGATCTTTTGTAACTACTTAGCAATAACCACACTTCGGGATGTGACTGCACCCTGGGAGGGGAGGGAGCAGGACAGACCTTTGGCCAGACTGTTTCAAAAACAAAACCAAAAACCTAAATAGAGCACTACCATCCTCTGCTGCTGTATTTCTGTAGAAAGCAACTTATTTTGACTGTTGTTTTTTTTTTTTTTAAGGAAAAGAAACAAAAAGACCCCAGTGAGCAAAAACATTTTAAAAAATGATTTTTTTTTTTCTTTCTTCCTATTTAAGTGATTCTTTCTCCTTCCTCTCTACTTTTGGAGAATGAACTTAACATCCCGGCTTCTTTTGTTAAGCCATAGCTGACCTTAATCTGTGGTTAGTTTATTAAAATAAGAAAAAAAAAATACTTTGTAAGAAGACATATTTTTGATAATAGGATTGATGTTGAAACACAGGGGTAGGGGTTAGGGGCAATTTATAAAAAGGTAGTTAGAGAAATATATTTTAGTGAACTGTAACCACAGATCACAGATTACTCCCAATGAGCTGATCTGTCCTTGGGTTTCCCCCTTTCCCTGACTCAGCCCTTTTCCCCAAAGGGTGGGAATGGGCCTATAGACACAGAAGGGGGAGCGCCTTTGCATTTTGCACAAAGCACATGTCTGGCCAGCCTTTACTCTGGCCAGCATTACTTCTAAGAGCTTTAAACTGGAGGACCTATCCTGGGCCAATTTTCCTTTTTCTTTTTCTTTCTTTCCCCCTCCCCCCCCCCCGGGGGGGGAAAAATCAACTATGCAATTGTAGACACTCCAGGGTTCATATGAAGAAGGGGAATAAGTGTACTTAAGTGTCCAGAGTGGTAATTGGGGCTCTTTTCCTGCATGTGGATTTCTCTTTAGAGGTGTGTACTCCTAACCCATCTCATGGAATGTCACCCCCACATTTGCTCTAAACTGGATGTGGGCTCTGTGTGTGTGTGTGTGTGTGTGTGTGTGTGTGTGTGTGTTGGGGACGTGTAATTGCCATATGTTGCTTCTGCCCAATCAGGAAAATTGTCATCCCGCGACCCCCTTGCTAACAAATCCCATCAAGACTCTCCTCTTCATTCGAACCGCTCAGAGTTTAGAAAGCTTCCTCTCTCCTCAGCAGACTCAAAAGTCACTCATTTTTCAAATCTGATAGTCTGTTGATTTGATCATTTCCTATGGCTATTAATTCTTAGGCTTTTATTTGAAAATAGAATGGTTTTCAGGAAGCACTGAGGTTAATCGGTTCCAAAGGAAGGAATGTACGCATTTCTGGGCAGGGCTGGGACAAGAGGGGCACTCCCCTCAGGTACGGAGCTTTAAGGGGTACTGAAAAACCCCATGATTAAGGTAAATACCGTTTTAATGCAGTATTTAAAACACAATGCAAAAAAACTCCATGATGAATAAAATATCAAAATCTTAAGGATCCGACAGGACTGAGACTAGGGTGAGGGAAATAAGCTGAATTGAGCAAGTATGGGGTTGAATCCTGTCCTTACAATTTTTTTTTAAAGATTTTATTTATTTATTTGACAGAGGGAGAGGGGGAAGCAGGCTCCCCACTGAGCAGAGAGCCCGATGCGATGCGGGGCTCGATCCCAGGACCCCAAGACCATGACCCGAGCTGAAGGCAGAGGCTTTAGCCCACTGAGCCACCCAGGCGCCCCCCTGTCCTTACAATTTTGATACTTCATTGTGGATGTTTCACATGGGTTTTGATGATCAAAAAATACTGCATTAAAATAGTATGTTGGTTATTGAGTTTTGGGGCACCCCTTAAATTTTGTGCCCGAAGTGAGTGCCTTGCTCACCTCACCCTGTCTCAGGAGCTAGAACAACACTGGTGAGACCGTCACCTCCGTCTCCATCCCCTACGCGCCCCCAAAAAACAGGTGGCCCCAGCTCGCACCCGGCACAGCTCATCTAGCTTTCCCGTCGGCGCCCGTCTCCCGCACAGGATTCTGGCCTGAACTAAGAGGAATGGGAACAAACTGGGGGTTTTCCCAGAGAGTAAAACCAGGAAAGTTGTAATTCTCCTTTGGACTGCTGTTTGGACTTGATTTGTTATTAGATTCTAGTTAATAGTTTTGTTTTTAAAAACTGAGGACAAATGAATAACAGAAACCTCGTGTCCTGTTTTTGTTTTGATTTATAAACTAACCAATCCCAGTTTATTGGACCTCTTCAAATAAAAAAGGTAGAAATTCTGAGGGATGGTCTAGGGGTGAGTATGATAGAATAGGGCTTTATTTAGGCCCTATAGCTTTTTATTCAGAAATAAATTATTTTCGTTCAATTTGGGAAGGTAACTATATATTGAGGCAGTAAAAAAAAAATTCTCCATTCTAAGGATGAGGGGCCCTGAGTCAATGGATGTTTTTCTGTAGGGATGAGTAAAGACTGTTTTGCTTTATTCTTTGAGGGGGTTGTGTGGGATGGAGGGTGAAGGAATAATGCCTGGGAAATGAAAACAGACTCTGGTTGGTTTGTGGTATTTTGGGAAGATGAGGGGGTGGCAGAGGCAAGCCCATGCAATTACTGTGCTGGGGAAGGGGGAGGAGGGGGGTACATGATGTGCATCCAAAATGAGCAAGAATTCCTTGGTTAAGGAGAGGTATGGGAGTGAAGGGGGAGGCAGATCCTGTAACCCTGGCTGAGGGATGGGATCTCTCAGGCTTAACTAAGTGCACTTAGTTCCTTTAATCCAGGGCATTGGGTACTTACCAAGGTTTTTATTGGAGAGGGGGAAATATTTGGGGTTCTTATTTTCCCCTTTTAAGACTGTGCTGTCCCTCCACCCTACATTCTCCACCCCAGCCCTGATGGAGCAAGCTTTCTGTAGGATAGGTCTCCAGATTCCTACCCTACTCTGTGCTCGTGTTATTGGGAGTGACAAGGTTTAATCAAAAGTTTTTCCCTCATACTGGATTCTATCAACAAAATAAAAAGATTATATCAAAATCTTTTTTTTTTTTTTTTAAGATTTAGAGATCTAGTCTCTGTACGGAGTGGGGAGGTGAGAAACTTGGTGCTGTACAGGGCCTGGAGGGAAGTACTCTCCTTCTCTTCTTGGCTAAGTTTCTTCTCCAATGAAACTAAAGCTCCCAGACCAATAAACCAAGTTAGCAATGCCTTCATTTTGTGTATTTGGGAAGTGATACAGAGGCAGAAGAAACGGAGCTGGTTCCGAGTGGTCTCCTTCCTAAATGGCTACACATCCAGTGTTCCAGCCACATTTGGTTTTCCCATTAAGGTGCTCTGGCGATGACTGTCCCCGAGTTACTCAGACACCAGTGACTCTCGACTCTGGGTCGTCGTCTTTCTCCCAGCAGTCAGTGCCCCAGACACAGATGGGAAGACAGCATTGGAAGCCCGTTCCTGGCCTGGAATCACCTGCACCCCACATTTTTCTAATTTCTTTTTCCCTCCAGGCCCTTCAACTGCAGATTCAGTGAGTCCCACAGGCGCTCCTGTCTCTATCACTTTGTGGATACCCAGCCTGCAAATCGCAGGGTGTTTTGCCCCTGTACTTAAGTAGCTTAACAAAATATTTATTATGACGTCTTCCTGGCGACTTTCTTCATGCCACCGCCCTTCACTGGCCACGTGGGTTAGGGGCGGTAGGAAAGAGGAACGGAAGCTGGCTGACGGTAAGCTGGCTGACGGTAACGGGGAGGATGATGGCCTCTTTCTGTGCTTATAACTGGATCTGTGACTCATCTTGTGAGTCACTCAGCTCCGCCCCCCCCAGCTGCCCCTCCCAGCAGCCTTCACTCTTGGCACAAACCTGCAACCAGACCAGGATCCTGAAAATGGAAAAATCTGATACAGCCCCTTGGTTCTGCATCCTTCCTTCCATCCACTTAAAACCTCCACTGATGTGGGGGGTGCGGGGACGGAGAGGCAGTCCTCCCATTAGCCCTGGGCTGCTGCCCCTTTGCATTCCCCTGCTCATCCAAGTCACTCTCTTTTTTTCTGCCTTCCACCTCCCTGCATTCCCCTGATGTTTTTCTTTTTTTTCTCTTGATTCCTCTGCTGCTGCTATACCTCAAAATATGAAGAATAGAATGAGGCTCTTGAATGTAGGGTAGTGGGGAAAAGGAAAATGGAGAATGGGATTTTAAAATTGTGGAACACAGCTCTTCCTACTGCAAGAGACCTTGGGAAGTATTTCTTCCCCCAAGAGATTGAGGCCCATGGAAAGTAGGTGGGGTTGGGGGTGCTTGGGAGCTTTTAGGACTTCTAGAATAAGGCTTCTGGGCCACCTTCCTAGCAGGTGTATGCCTCTTTGTTCCAAATTAACTTCCTGTCTCACAATATCTTCGCTATTTCCACAGTAGCAGCCAAGACAGGGAACTTTTACAGCTGAGGCCGGAAGGGTGTGTGTGCTGAGGGGAGGAGAGAGTTGAATGTCACTTTGGAAAACTGGGGCCCCCACCTAAGGTCTGCTGCCTCTGTACAGACTCAAAATCAATAAAACAGCAGCTCGTTAACCCTGATTTTGTATTGCATTGCCTGTTTATTCTGCATCTAAATGCAGACTTTGCTTCCTACCCAGGCGCCAATAACTGCAGTTCCTTTATTTCCCTCCTAGGACCCTCCCCACCCCCCTCTGCCCTTCGGGTTGCCAGGGGGATAGTAGGGGGATGGGGCTATTGAACTGATAAAGGTTTCCAGCCCTCAGCTTTGCAGGTCCTGAACATGAATCATTAATTTGGAGATCTGGTGTCTGGCTTGGAGGGAGGGGTCATGTACCCGGAATGGGCTCTGGTTTCCCACTGGGGTGTGTGTGTGTGTGTGTTGGATTAAGGAGTAAGATCTCTTCCTCGGGCCTCCCTCCACTCCCAGGACTTGCACATAAACACACCTGTACTTCTCTGCATCCCAGAGATATTTCAATTTTTCTCCCCAGTGTTCTCAGGGTACCCTCCACATGAGGTATGTTTCGTGCTCCCTGGAGAACCATATACAAAATGCGTTAAATCTCCTCCCTCATTTCTTGGGCCTCCCCAGGCAAAAAAATCCCCTGAGGCCCAATTCCCTACTACTTTTGTCAGGTGTGTCAGGGGAGGCCGCGAGGAAGCCTGAACTACTTTTGCATTCCTCCCACCGCACCACCCCTTTCTAGAAGACAAAAAAACTGAGCCCAAATTATTCCGGGTTAATACTCGCTATTACTGCTCCCCTCAGATAATTTCCAGTGCTTGTGAACAGAAAGAGCATAGGATCTGGGATTGGGGGAAAGAATCTGGGTTTCCCCCCACCGCCCCAGTTACCCATTTTTTCCTCACCTTTTCCAGGCTCCTCCACTTTTCCAAAACTGTGTGTATTCCCCTTTAAGGGGCTGGACATCTCTCCCGCCCTCTCCAGAGTGACTGAAGTTTCCGAGGAGCCTCCTCTAGCTGGGTTGGACACACCTTTCAAAAGACCCCTAATCGTGCTCCTTGCACCTCAAACGCTCCTCTCCCTGGTGCTGTCCCCTGCCCCTCTCCCTGACTTCCCTCTTCTCAACTACAAAGATTCAGCCTCTCCTTAAGGGGCTTGAGCATCCTCAAGGTTTCCCACCCTTCACTGCTCCGTCCGTCCCCGGATGGAGCCGGAGAAATGTGGTGGGGGGGTCGGGGCCAGAGTTTCAACATCGCCCCCCAGAAGGCGGAGCCAGACATGGGGGTAAGGAGAGGAGACTTGGGCTTGGGAGGGAAGGGCGCCGTGGGTAGGAGGGTGTGAATGAGGAGGATATGGAGATAAAAGAGGGGCTACGAAAGGAGCTAGAAGAGGAGGAGGAGGGTGTGTCCCATTTCAACTTTGCTTGATGGAGCTTGGTCTGTCTTTTTCACAGTCTCAAGTTCATTGTCTCATTATCCATTAACCAGCCCCTCCCTTTACTGTCTGCCAACTGGGTCCTAAGCTCCCCACAGCCGCTGATCTCAGTTTCCCCTGAGAGTCTGAATGTAGGCCTCCACCGGTGGCTGCTGAGGTAATCCCAGATCCCAGGGTAGGAGAGGCCTGGGGATTAACCCTATACCCTTCATAGCTCTCTGGACCAAAATCTGTCCAGAGGACCGGGATGCTGGAGTCCAGGAGTTGTCATCTTGGCAGTCAGCTGGCCACAGGATGCCTCCCAGGTAATAATTTCCCTTCCAATGCTTCCAGTCACCAAAGACTCTTCCAGATTTCATCCTGCTCAAACTTTGCTTCAAACCTCACCACAGATACCTCTGTATGCCTCTACTTGCTCAAAGTGCAAAGTCCGAGGCTTGCTCTCTTCTCCTTTTCCTGACCCCGTTACTCCCTTTTCTTACTTACTTATTCAAGAGGCATTTGAGTGCCTCCTCTGTGCCAGGCACTGTTCTGAGCTCTAGAGTAAAAGAATACAAATGATCTCCTCCTAAACTTCTGTTCTAGTGGAGTTAGCGGAGGGTCTTAAACTTCCTTCTTTACATTCTCCTGTCTCAGAGGAGTAGGTGTCTACCAGTGTGGGTGACACTGGGAATAGTCATAACCTGACTTCCCCCCTTCCCCTGTAGGGGAGCAGATCCTAGCATGGGCCCCAGGGGTGAGGAAGGGGCTGGAACCTGAATTGCCTGGAACCCTAATCTGCACCAACTTGAGGGTCACCTTCCAGCCCTGTGGATGGCGACGGAGTCAGGTGAGATGGTTAGGGCAATGGAAAGGACAGTTCGCGGGAAATGGATTGGGGAGTCTAGGAGGATTTGGACAAGTGAGACAGGGAGAGTTATGCAGGACAAGGGGTTGTCGGGATTATCTCCAGGGAGGTTAGGGATTGCCAAGGTAGGACAATGAGCAAGATTTCAGATGTCTTTCGCATCGGTCATGCGCTTCCTCTAGGAGACTCCCCTGAGCAGTGAATACGATTTTGTGCTGGTCAACATTGGGCGATTAGAGGCTGGTGAGTCGGGGGTGAGGAGGGTGGGCGGTGAGGTGCTGGTGAGGGGGTTTACTGGGGGCCCACCCTTCCTCATCCTTCCTCTATTCTCAGAGGGCAGCGGGGATGGAGTGGGATGGGCTGGAAGACTTCCCTGTAGAGGGCCCCTGATCCATGACGACACTGCTTTCTAACTCTTGATTTCAGTGAGTGGCCTGTCCAGAGTCCAGCTTCTCCGTCCAGGGTCCCCACTTAAATTTATCCCTGAGGAGATTCTCATTCATGGCCGAGATTTCCGGCTGCTCAGAGTTGCTTTTGAGGCTGGAGGACTAGAGCCTCAGGCCTTTCAGGTAAGAGGCCTTCAACCCAAAGACTCCTCCTCCCCTTAGAACCTTGGAACTTTCCTTGGCATTCCTACTACTCCCCTATCCCCTCGGACCCCTCTCATCATTCTGTCTGCTCCTCTCCTCAAGGAGAGGCTAAAAGGCTGGGATAAAGGATAGCATGATGAGAGTAAGGGGCCTGAAATCTAGCCTGGCACCGCCAGTTCGCAGGAGTGTGACAGCGGGCAAGTTTCTTCCTTTGAAAAACAGGGACGGCTGGATGAGATTGTTCTGGAAATTTCTCCCAGAATTGACATTCCGTGATTCTGTGGTTCTGGATGTGTTCTCCTGATCTCAGTTCCCACCACCCGTGGAAGCTCCTTCCTTGGGATGGTCTTCTCTGTTCTCTACTGGTGACAATGACAGTTGAGCAACACATGGGTCCCATGTCCTTCTCTTCCCCTCTTCAGTCTGAGCCAAAAGGCTGGGATGCCCTTTCCTCCGCAGGTGACCATGGCCATTGTCCAAGCCAGAGCTCAGAGCAGTCAAGCCCAACGGTATGCAGGGATATCCCTGAGCAAGGCTGGTGAGTGAGGGTGCTTTAGGGTAGGGAAAGGGTAAGGAATCGGGAAGAGCAGAGGCTGGCTGAAGACAGTAGAGCTGAGAAGCTCTCTCTGATTCCTCTTCCTTCTTTTCCGGGCTTCATTCCTGCTCAAGGCCAGAGTTCAGGATCCAGAAAACCACCTATTCCCCTCTTGGAGACATCAGAAGACTGGGAGACAGAGCGGAAAAAGCAGTGGGCCAGGGGCTGGAGGGTCAGCACTGTCAATGAGAGGTTCGACGTAGCCACCAGGTGATTCCCCAGCCCCTCTCCCCAGCCCCCCACTGCCCTCCCAATCTTCCCACGGTTCTCAGATCCTCTAAAGCTAGGACTCCCCACAAACCTAGCCTCTTATGAGATCCATAAAGCTATCCCGCCTAGATCTCTACACCTGGGGTCCCTTGAAATAATCCCCTCCCGAGCAACTTCCTTGTAGCGACAGGTCTGCGTTATAATGGGTTCACTGAGCCAAGCTGTGACTGTAACTCAATTTCACAGCCTCCCTCGCTACTTCTGGGTCCCGAAGCGAACTCTGGACAGTGAGGTCCGGAGAGCATTCGGCCACTTCCATCAGGGCCGAGGACCGGTCAGTGTGGGGGCCAGGGTGATGGTTGGGGATTAGATGGTTATGGGAGGTTGGCGGGGGCGGGGGGGCATGTCATTGTGGAGGGAGGTCAGGGTGGGGAGTTTCTAAGAGTTTCTCCCGCGGTGATCCTAACCTCCCACCATCTGCAGCGCCTATCCTGGCATCACCCTGGGGGCAGTGATCTTCTCCGCGTTAGTGGCTTCTATACAGCCAGCGACCCTAACAAGGAGGATATCAGGTGAGGGGACACACTTGATGAGTAGAAGCCAGAGTCAGAGGTTCCGGACAGACTTGTTCCCTTACCTCATAACTTCCTCCCCTCCAGAGCAGTGGAGTCAATGCTCCAGGCTGGGCACTCAGATGTTGTGCTCGTGGACACTGTGGATGAACTGCCTAGTCTAACAGATGTCCAGCTTGCCCACTTGAAGCTGAGGGCCCTCTGCCTGCCTGGTGAGTGACCTCTGACCCCTACCCCCCACCCCTAGGTCTGCTCACGCTAACCTGGTTTACCCTTTTGCCCGTCACAGTATGAGTAACCCTTCAGGCCGAAGATCCACAGTTTTCTATTCACTGATTTCCTGTCTTCCTGACCCAGTGTGTTCTTTCTTTCTTTCTTTTTAAACAGCTTTATTGAGATATAATTTACATACCATAAAATCCACCCTTCACCCATCTTAAGTGTTCGGTGAACTTTGTTACATTTATATGGTTGTACAACTGTCCCCACGATTTAACTGGAGTAACCTCATGACCGTTTACAGTTACTATTCATTTCTATCCCCAGTCCTGGGTGACCACTACCCAACTTATTCTGAAACCTCAGGCTGCAGACCCTGAATCGCAAATTCCGAATTCTCCGGATCTCTATGCCCTTCTGACCCCTCTACTCTCTCTCAGATTCATCTGCAGCTGAGGAGAAATGGCTCTCGGCCTTGGAAGGAACACGATGGTTGGATTACGTCAGGTACTCCCTCATTTTCTAGCCATGATTTATATAATTCAACCTTCCCCAAGCTTCTGTTAACTTGAATTCCTAAATGGCCTCCCATTAGCTTTTCTGATTTCCCAAGAAAACTCTTCTTTGCTGCTCCTTAGAAGGAGAACCGGGCAGAATTTTGGAGTCTGCCTCTTTTCCATTCCATGACCTACCACTCCCTTTTTCCAGGCTTACCGTTCTTCTCTCCTCTTCCTCAACTGCCCCCTCAGGTCTTGCCTTCGAAAGGCCAGTGACATCTCGGTCTTAGTGACATCCAGGGTTCGCTCTGTAGTACTCCAAGGTGAGTTTCTTGGGTTAACCTATTCCATGCCTTCCTTTTTCCTTTACCCGCCCAACTGGGAGGAAGATCTTTAAGTCTCCCTTGTCCCCAGCCAGCACTAGGATCCTCCTCTCCTGTTACTAGGAACTACCCATGGGCCCTAACTCATCCTTCAGTGCTACCCCCACCTCCCAGTAGTAGTAGTGCTACTACTAGCTGTAGTGTTACTACAGCTTGTGGTCTCTAACAGTAGGGTTCTTCGCTTCTGTTCCTGTCCTTCCATCAGTAGATGGTGACTGGGTTGGGGTGGGAAAGACAATGTGGAAGCTGGTTTGAGATTTATGATTCTGCCTCCTGCACATGAAGCTGGGTATTTCTATCCAGGTGGAGTCTATGAACTGAATCATTCAAGGTCTTTGTTTTCTCTTCACTTCTATTTGCCCTCTCAATCCTACCTAACCCAAACTTTTCTCCTCTGTGTCCGTCTCTTCTTCTTGCCACGTTTCCTTTTCTCATTTTCTTCTGCCCTAGTTTCTTGGCCCCTCCTTCTTTGTCCCTTCTCCCTCTTTGTCACCCAGAGCGCGGTGATCGTGATTTCAATGGCCTCCTCTCTTCACTCGTCCAGCTGCTTTCAGCCCCTGAAGCCCGAACACTGCTTGGCTTCCAATCACTAGTGCAGCGAGAGTGGGTGGCAGCTGGACATCCCTTCCTGACCCGACTTGGGGTAACTGGAGCCAGCGAAGAGGTAAGATCATTTGGGGAGGCTATTGGGGGGAGATTATTATTAAAGATGTAAGGGGATATAGTATAATCCACTGGAAGTAAATTGGGTTAGAAAGATCCCGAGATTAGGTTGAGCTTAAAGGGAGCCCTAATGAATGAGGCACCCCAATCCCCTAATACCCTCACTCCAGATTTCCATTCGCTGACCTTAGTGGCCCTGTTGGCTGTGTCCCCTGTCCCCCATCATTTTGTCATCCTCCCCCTTTAGGCGCCTCCAATCCCTTCTAACCTCTCACTTTCCCTCTTCTCAGGCTCCAGTGTTTCTCCTCTTCCTTGACTGCGTCTGGCAACTCCTCCAGCAGTTTCCAGTCGAGTTTGAATTCTCAGAGTTCTTCCTTCTTGCCCTGCATGACAGTACCAGGGTCCCTGACACTCTCACATTCTTGAGAAATACTCCCTGGGAGCGTGGAAAGCAGAGCGGACAGGTCAGTCAGTGACTTCCTTTTTTGAGCTGTCTCTTCTCCTCCTCCTCGAGAAATACCCTCTGAAGTTTAGTCTTGATTTATGGAACGGGAAGTCTGTGGGTGGGAAAGGGGGAAGTTGGTGCTCATTCTCATGACTGGACTTTCACCCCACATCTGATTCCCAGGGGAAGAGGTGAGCGTGCCATGATTTTCTCTCCCAACTCGGGAAAAGGCATACCTTCTTAAAGTTTGTTTAACCATCCTTTTTCTTGTTTCCTCTGTCCAGTTCAACTCCTATACACAAATCTATAGCCCAGGATACTCCCAGGCCCCTGCTGGGAACTCTGTCAACCAGAAGCTGTCCGTCTGGGACTGGGATTTGCGCTACAGCAGTGAACAGATACTACAATTCCGTAACCCTGGCTATGCCCCGGAACACTGCCCGGGTTCCTGGCTCCCTAAACAGCAGGTGAGGTGTCTACACTTCTAAGTTCCCTTGACTTACTCATAGGCTCATCCTCCTGGATAGGGAGAAGTGGAAAGACACAGTGTCTGAGTTCCCCGGGGAATGCTACCCTACACTTCTGTAGCTGTCACTTAGAGTCCCTGACTGTCCCCAGGAAGGCAGAAATCCTAGAATAGCACAGAGGGGATCCTTCTTGTCCTCATCTTTGTTTTTCTAGCTCTTACACACTTTTTTTTTTTAAGATTTGTTTATTTTAGAGAGACTGAGCATGTAAATGCGGGGGGCGGGGTAGAGGGAGAGAGGATCTCAAGCAGACTCCCCCCGTTGAGCGCACAGAGCCTGATGTGGGTCTGGATGTCACAACCCTGAGATCATGACCCGAGTTGAAATCAAGAGTTGGATGCTTAACTGACTGAGCCACCCAGGTAACCCCTTTCTTACATACATTTTATAAGTTTCCCTTAAATTGACTTTAATCAGACCCGAGGCCTAGTTTGAAGCCTAATGAGGAGAGTAGATAAAGAGTTCTCAGGGGGAGTCCCGTAGTTTGATCACTAATGCAGTGCAAGTAGGTGGCAGCTAGACATTCCTTCCTGACCCAGTTTGGTGAAAGCAGGGTCATCTGGTTTTCTAGGTTGCTAGTTGATTTCTTTTCCCCTTCAGCCAAGCTTCATGGTTCCTGGACCCCCCAGTTCTGTGTGGCTCTTCTCCAGAGGGGCCCTGACCCCCCTGAATCAGCTCTGTCCTTGGCGGGACAGTCCCTCCCTGCTGGCAGTCTCTTCTCGTTGGCTCCCTCGACCTGCTATCTCCTCTGAAAGCCTGGCTGATCAGGAGTGGGGGCTCCCCTCACACTGGGGAGCTTGTCCTTTACCACCGGGGTTGCTGCTGCCTGGATATCTGGGACCCCAGATCAGGCTGTGGAGACGCTGCTACCTGAGGGGAAGGCCTGAGGTCCAGGTGAGGAGGGAAGACAGGGATAGGGATTAGGAGTGGGAAAAAGGGCTTGACCACTAAACCAAATGTTCTGGGAGAAACCAGATGTGTCTAGGACCTGGAAAAGCAGGGGCTGGGGAGGATTGAGGAATGAAGTACCATTCCTGTTGGTATCAGAGTGGAAAGGTTTGGGAGTGTGTGTGTATATATATGGGAAAGACTGCTTGTGGTTCAGATACAAGTAGAAACTAGGGCATAGTGGGAGGGGGAAGAAGAATTAAAGATGCCAGAGGTGATGGGAACTAGACTTATCACCAGGATCTCTTTAATGTATAAAAAGATCAACTTTTTGTATAAAAATTGTATAAAAGTATAATTTTATAAAGTATAATTTTACAAAATTTTATAAAAGTATAAAGATGTGCACCTGAAACTTACAGGATATGGTATGTCAACTGTAATAGTAATAATAAAAAAGATAATATAATAATAATAAATAATTAAAAAAGAAGTAATGGACAGATCTCACAGAAACAGGGAGCTAGAGCTGTAATAATATTCCTGTCTGCCTCTCTTCACCCCCTCCCCAGAAAGGGCTCTCAGCTCCCACAATCTCTGGCCTCCAGGATGAGCTATCCCATCTTCAGGAACTTTTAAGGAAATGGACACCAAGAGTATCTCCTGAGGATCATTCCAAGAAAAGAGATTCAAATACCATTCTCTCCCAATCATGCTGAAATTGCTATCTTTTTTATGAGCATGGCAAAGGGTGGTCTGGGGTGAAGGAGGGTTCTTTTTTAATCCTCCAATTTTTCTTATCTGGCCTTGCTGTCTCAGCTTTTGACACTCCAACCCTCAACAAGCTCACTGACCTGACTTTCCCTTGCAGTTGGGTGGTGCTAACCTTCTCGCAACTCTTGCCCTGTCCTGTTTTATTCCTCCAGAAGAGGAGACCAGATGTTTCTCATGAATTTGAGGAATTAAGAAACGAAAGCCATCCTGAATACAATTACCTTTGTTTTTGCAGAGGAATTCTATCCCTTTGGATATCCAGCTGTTAAATTGTGAGATTGTCAGTTCTAAAAAGATGGCCTACAGAACTCATTCTCACCTCCTCTTGCTGCTTCCTTAATTCCAATTTCTGTTTCTTCCTTTTAGTTTTCTATGGGTAGGCTGTGGGTATGGGGGGCACCCTGTCTCTTGCCAATTGTATATTTTGTAGTGACATTTCTATTTAAGGAGTTCATTAAAGCACAATATTTATGCACGGTGCTGGCATTATCCCTTGTGTCTGAATAAGATTCTAGGTGAGGAACTGATGGGTATAAACTGGGAAAGGATGCAACCCACCATATTATTGTTAAGGAAATATGGGGATAGGCCAGGCGAAGTTCACATGCATCTTTTTCGAAGATGGGGCAAAGAGCATACCAAGACGTTGTTGCTGGGCCCTGGATGTTCCGGCGGTTGAAACTGAGGCCTCTGGGCTCCAATGTCAACCACCCCTCGGCTTTGGTCACACTTCATCTCTGAGTCTCAGGTTTCCATCACCCTTCATGCAATAGGACTCGGTGAGCTCGGACATCACCCCAGCTCAGACGTTCCGCAGTCCTCTCCCCTGAGGAAAAACGAAACGCCTAAAGCCCAGGGTCTGCTGAGGCCGCTGCTGCCCAAAGGCTGCTGGCCAGAGCGGAAGGCTGACTCCGTGCCCTAAGGCAGCCGAATCCTTGGCGGGGGGGGGGAGATTCGGGGCGGGGGAAGGGGGGATCCGAGGGGGGGATCCTTAGCACACTCTTCTCCGGGGAACAAAAAGGATCGCTGGTCAACAAAATATTTTAAAAAGTAAAGTTTCATTGTTTTAGCTTTCGAATTTACATCTTTGGGAGCACTATGACCCTCTAATGTCTAGCACCGCCTTAAGAGGGTCTGGGAATTTCCATTCCGCCTTCCTCGTTTTGATCGCACGCAGCCGTGACTCCGCACATGACCAAGGACGGGAGTAGTGGGTCGCATAAGTCGCGTCGTCCCCGCGGTTCCTAAGATGGCCGCGGCCGCTTCCGGCTCCTCCTCCGCCATGGCCCCGCCCACCATCCTCAAGACCGCCTTCGCCTCCGGAAGTGGAAGTAGTGACTAAGGTCAGGGGGCGGGATCGCTGCCTGGAGACGGCGGGAGCTCTTTCGCCATGGCGGCCGGGCCGATCTCCGAGCGGAACCAGGGTGATTGGAGGGGACGAGCCCGAAATGGGCCCAGGGGAGCTCGGAAGCCTCGACTAGGGCCAGCAGTGTTTCGCTGGGGCGGGAGATCAGATCCCCCCGGAGGGCGGGAGACGGGCCCCCGTGCCTGCTGGGGGCAGGGTGGCCGGGTGCAGGCTGAGGCCTGTAGGTGTGATGCTCAATCCAATCCTCTCTGCTTTCCCATCCAAAAAAAAAAAAAAGAAAACAAACAAACGAGCAAACAGCAGAAACAAAGCAATTCACAGAGAATTTGCAGCAGAACCTTAAGTTGGACTTAAGGTTCTCTAGTTCTGGAATGAGGGACGTGTAAGGGGTTTATCTAACTTTCTTTTTTTCTTTTTTGCTCCTACACCTTATGTCTCCTCCTAATTCCCCCGCCTGTCACCTCCTTGTTTCCTGTTATTGTCTCATCCCTGCCCCAATCTCCTGCTCCTATCCTCTAGATGCCACTGTCTACGTCGGGGGCCTGGACGAGAAGGTTAGCGAACCACTGCTGTGGGAGCTATTTCTCCAGGCAGGGCCAGTGGTCAACACCCATATGCCAAAGGATAGAGTCACAGGTCAGCACCAAGGTGAGTACATGACAAGAGGAATGTTAACCTATTGCAGGGACAGATTGCTCCTGGAGGGTTCCAGTAGTTTTCATAGTTGTTTTGGAATGAATCACGTGCAGATTCTTCCTTTTAAGGGTAGCTCACAGTTTGCTTCTGGAACCATTCCCAATTGAAATGAGGTTGTTATTTTCTGTTCTTTGTGCCTTGGAAGGTGAATGAGTTATACCCCATTTTGAATCACTTCACTTAAGTTGTTAATCTCCACTCTTCTACTTCCCAGGCTATGGCTTTGTGGAATTCTTGAGTGAGGAGGATGCTGACTATGCCATTAAGATCATGAACATGATCAAACTCTATGGGAAACCAATACGGGTGAACAAGGCATCAGCTCACAACAAGAACCTGGACGTGGGGGCCAACATTTTCATTGGCAATCTGGACCCGGAGATTGATGAGAAGCTGCTTTATGACACTTTCAGCGCCTTTGGGGTCATCTTACAAACCCCGAAGATTATGCGGGACCCTGACACAGGCAACTCCAAAGGTTATGCCTTTATTAATTTCGCTTCATTTGATGCTTCGGATGCAGCTATTGAGGCCATGAATGGGCAGTATCTCTGTAACCGCCCTATCACTGTGTCCTATGCCTTCAAGAAGGACTCCAAGGGTGAGCGCCATGGCTCGGCAGCTGAGCGACTTCTGGCAGCCCAGAACCCTCTCTCCCAGGCCGACCGTCCTCATCAGCTGTTTGCAGACGCACCCCCTCCGCCCTCAGCCCCCAATCCTGTGGTATCTTCATTGGGGTCTGGACTTCCTCCTCCAGGTAAAACGTTTATTTGAAATATTTTTGTCTTCGGGTTGGGGTATGGTGAGGATGGGGCAGGAGGAAGGAAAAAGAATGGATAAAGGGGGACGTGGAGTCAGTAGGGGATGAGAAAGGGAGTGAGGGGCGACAGTTGTGGCGGGGAAGAAAGTTGTGGACTTGAGGAGACTGAAGTTGTTCAGAGTTGTCTAGTATTGCTTCTGACTTTAGAGAGCTGGGAGGAAGGGAAGAGAGCCTGTGGTGCCTGAAGAGGCCAGATTGAACAGGCTCTCCGAAGACATTCTCTCCTTGCCGTCATTAACTCTTCTTCCATTTCCTCTGCAGGCATGCCTCCTCCTGGCTCCTTCCCACCCCCAGTGCCGCCTCCTGGAGCCCTTCCACCTGGGATACCCCCAGCCATGCCCCCACCACCCATGCCTCCTGGGGCTGGAGGGCATGGCCCACCATCAGCAGGAACCCCCGGGGCTGGACATCCTGGGCACGGACACTCACATCCTCACCCATTCCCACCGGGTGGGATGCCCCATCCAGGTGGGTGCTCTTTGCTGGGGAAGGGAGTGGCCAGCCTGTGGACGAGCTCTGTTGCCGCTTACGGTGCTGCCCTTGCCCCTCAGCAGTGAGAATGATAGGTAGCCCTAGAGCTCTACTCTTCAGACGTTAGTTTATAAAAACAAATACAAAATATTGCTCTCTGCGCCCTTTCACAGCTACCACCCTGTCCCCGTTTCTTACGTAAATTTATCCAAAGAGTATTTAACTGTACTTGCTTTCCCCCCCCCTTTAACTTTTACTTCCTTTCTCTCCACTGACTTCTACCCCAAAGCAGTAACCTAATTGCGAGAGCTAGGCGGTGCTTCCATTCCTTATCTGGTTTGCCCTTTGGGCAGGTCGTCCTTTTTGAAAGTCCTGTCCCTTGGTTTTTCTGGAATCTTCATCGATGTCTGATTTCTTAATCTTAGCCACCTTAATAGGCTTGCTTTTTTTTTTTTCCTTTCCTTTCCGTGTCACTAGGTTTTTGTATTTGGTTCTCTTCTCCGCACAGTGCCGTTACTTGTACACTGTTGCCTTCAAGATACGTGTCTCTGGTCCATGACGTTTGATCCCGCTGCCTGACGGACAGCCCCACTGTTCTGCCCTCCTCTTCATACCTACTCTTCCTCTGGTATTCTTTGTTTTCAGGTGCTTAGTTCAGAAATCTGGGAACCATTTTTAACTGCTTCCTATCACCCCACTGTAGATACCAAGTCTTATTACTAATATTTCTGGCGTTGGGGCCCACTGCCGGTGCCCTTGTTCTGGCCCCCTCTTACTCATTATTTCGCCCCTAATTTACTGTAGTAGTTTTCTAACATTTTGACTCCCAGTTCCTTTATCTGTGATCCACTTGCACAGAGGAATTTTTCTGAAACACAGGTGTTTATAGACCCTTGCTGAAGATTCTTCTCTTGCTCCCTTTGACCTACAGAGTAAAACCCAAACTTGTCACCATAGCATTCTAGGCTTTTCGTGCTCGGTGCCTGCCAGTTATCCCCTGGCAGGCTATGTGCTGCTCTTTATTTCTGAGTTACAGGCTTTCCCTGAACATACTCGCTGTTTGACGCCCCTCTGATTCGCACATGCTAACGTTTCCTGCCCGGGCTGCTCTAGTCCACTCTCTCGTCCACTTGAAAAATTCTTACTCGTTCGTAGAATTAGATCTCTGCTCAGACAGTGTGTCTGCTACCTTCCTGTCAGCGGAATAATCACTGCATTTGTCACACACTTCTGCAGCACTGTTAGAGCGTCTAAATCGTGGAAGGAGCAAGTGAAGTGGGTGAGCAGTTGATTGGAGGGGGGAGTTGATTTATTTGTGCCCGTGGAATGGGGTGGAGGATAAAGGCACTTCGTACCGGCCTTACTTTCCGGACTTCCTGATGTGACTTCATTCTCAATTTTGTTCCCTTCCTTTCTCCATCTTCTTTGCTCTCTGTATTCCTTTTGTCTCCTCTTTGTGTCTCTTTTGTTCTCACAGGGATGTCTCAGATGCAGCTGGCCCACCATGGCCCTCATGGCTTAGGACACCCCCATGCTGGGCCCCCAGGCTCTGGGGGGCAGCCACCACCCCGACCACCGCCTGGAATGCCTCATCCCGGACCTCCTCCAATGGGCATGCCCCCTCGAGGGCCTCCATTCGGCTCTCCCATGGGTGAGTGGGCTCTAACCACCTCTCTCCTCCTTGAGTATCGGAGTCTTGCAGCTTCCCTTGTCACAGCCCTGTCCCCTGCCCTTTCTTTTATTTGCATTTCTCCTCGTGGTCTCCCTGTCGGTGTTCTCTGTGCATTCGCCCCACATCAGCACTTCCCGTTTCTTGCCTTGACTGACTTTTTTTTTTCCTTTGTGCAGGTCACCCGGGTCCTATGCCTCCACATGGGATGCGTGGACCTCCTCCACTGATGCCTCCTCATGGGTACACTGGGCCTCCACGACCCCCACCCTACGGCTACCAGCGGGGGCCCCTCCCTCCACCCCGGCCCACCCCCCGGCCCCCAGTTCCCCCTCGTGGCCCACTTCGAGGCCCTCTTCCGCAGTAATTTTTCAAGTAATTTCTCTTGCCTCCTGTTCTATCTTCCCAGTATCTTCTCAATCCCTTGGACCAATCAGACTTGCTGTAGCTCCCTAGGACTAAGGCACTAATCCCTCTCAGGCCTTTTTTTTTTTTTTTCCTTAAGTGTAATTTTTTTTTTTACAGGAGGTTTTATTTTTTTTTCTATGTTGGTCCTAAGTGTTTTGCAAATGCACAGAGAAAATAAAACTAAACTCTTTGTTTATGCTTTGTGCTGTTTTCCTTGGTAGAGTAACTTCTCTCTTTTCTCTGAGAGGTCAGTATGTCGGGAGAAGAATAGTAGGGTAGGAGTGAGGGTCCTTATCGCATTTTTAAAAGGCTCTGTTTAGTTTATTTAAGCTGAGACCCAGTAGCCATGACACAGGGTGATTGTGACCGTGACGCAAGGACAGAAGCGAAGCTCCTGGAGACGGTGCTGGCAAAAATAGGTAATGTGTGCAAAGCCACCCGTCGCAGCACTGTATGTAAAGACAGTGGGTTGGACGCAGCTTTTCTATCCATCGGTAAGGAATGCTTGAATAAACTGGTAAATCTACACAGCAGTGGCAGAAAGGAGTGAGGAAAGACTACGTACTGTTGTGGAGAGCTCTCTCGCGTACATCAGGTAAAGAAAGTACTAGAACAAAATGTGTAGTATGCCCCCTCATCTCAGAGGTGGTACGTGATCTATACATTTGTTTATATTTTAAAAACAGATAAACCGAAAATGAATGGAAATTGATCCCACGGCGGCGGCGAGGGGGATGTAATATGGAAGGAAGCCAGATTTGTTCCGAGCATACTGTGTTAAACTCAGTCTCCTTTGACACCATATAAATAAATGTCTTACATGATTGCAAAACTGTTGAAATTGGGACTGTAGGAACTCAGTAAACCTTCATTTTCTTCCATTGTCTACCTTCAGGCATCATGCATAAGGGATTTGGGTTCATCCCTATTTTTTTCTTTTCCTCAGTCCTTGCAGACCTAACTTCCGACCCATTTAAATCTCTGTTCAAAGACTTTCAGTAAAAAAAAAAGATTTTCAGTTATCAGACCAAATCCAAAGGCCTTCTTTCTGTTCTTGGCTGCATTTAATCCCCTGATACCGCCCCTTTCCTAAAGCTCTTTTTCTGGTTTATGTGATCCCGAGCTTTCCTAAAGTCTAAGTAAAAAAAGGTGAAAAAGGTGAGCCTGGTCCTCAGCTTGCGCCATTCTCGTTCACGTGACCTGATGGCTACGCGACCTCCGCTGGTGGCTGCTGTTCTGCTCTAACCAAGGGAGTAGGCTGACACGTACGTAATTATTATGGAACAAAATATTTTGAGAGGATGAGGAAGGGTATCTAACAGAGCATGACAGTCCCAAGAAAATTCCTGGGAGGAAAGTGATACATTTGCATGTAATCTTAAAGGAAGGGTAGAGGTTTCTGAGGCGAAGAAAGGGAAGCTCATTCCAGGGGGATGGAATGTTCCTGAGTGGAAGCAGAGATTGCTGAAGGGCACGACAGAAAACGCGCACTGGAGGGGCGCCTGGGTGGCTCAGTTGGTTAGGCAACTGCCTTCAGCTCAGGTCATGATCCCAGAGTCCTGGGATCGAGTCCCACATCGGGCTCCCAGCTCCATGAGGAGTCTGTTTCTCCCTCTGACCTCCCCTCTCATGCTCTCTCTCATTATCTCTGTCTCAAATAAATAAATAAAGTCTTAAAAAAAAAAAGAAAAAAAACGCGCACTGGATTCGGTGTTGGAGCTAGCTGGGGGGCTCCCACGGATTGATGGTCCTCTGCCCCCTCTCACGCGGCACAGAACCACTTGAAATAGCGCGCAGAAGGCTGCTTCGGGCCAGAAGCTATTGGCTCAGAGATTCTTGCCGTCCAGGCTCTGCTTAGCCCAATGTGCTGAGGGAATTCCCACGAGAGCACCCCTGTCAGGCGCACAGGTTGCAGGAAGCTGCTCTCCGTGAGCGGAAACCACAGTGGGGATTTAGGCAAGGGCGTGACAGATGTGCATTTTAGAAGACTAAGGGCAAGGTGCCAAGCTGGGCATTTGGCAATAATTGGAGTGAGAGACAAGGGCTGTGAAAGGAGCCAAGGAGCCAGGATGGAGAGGAAAGGATACACCAGGGAGGTATTTTAAAATGCAAACTAGCAGGATGAGGTGTTAGATTGGATATCTTAAAATGACAGGGGAGAGTGGAATCAGGATGAGCGTCAGTAGCAGGAAGAATTTTGGGGAGCGGGATGGAAATGGAAATGGTAAGTTCAGTTTCGGGTATGTTGACTTTGAGGTGAACTGACAGGCAAGTCGGTCATCTGGTGGACAGTTGTCAAAAGCTCAGGGAAGGTTCGGCATGATTATCTGACACCATGGATGACTAAGGATGCCAGGCTTCTAAATCGCAGTGGGATAAATTGACCTCTTCATTTCAAACAGAGCTCTGCCACGCAATTGCTTTGCTGTGGCCAGAAGCTGAGGTCCTGGCCGCGCTGGGAACCTGGCACAGCTAGCAGCTGGCTCCTGGCTCCAGGCGCCCGAGGCCGGTGCTCCAGCAGCCCCAGGTGCTGGGAGGCTTTGTCTCAGCCTCTGTGGCCTTTCTGCCTCCATGGCATCTGTCAAATGAACCGACTTCTGATTGTCCACCAGGACGTCAACTGCGATTACCCTTGTGCTGAGGAGTTCCAGCTTGCTTTCTCATAAAAGCTCCTGTGTGGCATTTTCAGCCGTTACCTGGTAGAGAGATGGCGTGTGGATGAATTCACCACCGTCACAGAGTGAATTCGGTGCCTTTGCTGAATTCCTCACTTCCCTCTTCGGAACCACTGTTTCCTCAGGGCTCACTCTCAGAATCTCTGGGCTTTCATTCAGTCAGCACTAATTTTGTAGTGCCTTCTCCAGTCATTGAGTTTGACTCCTCCTCCCCCACACTCCTCTAGCTCCCCCCACCCCCGCTATTACAGACGCCAGTGCTCAGCAGTTCTCTGTGTGGAACCAAGTGTTGTCCCTGCATTTCCTTACTTCACTTCATACATCTGTTTGTTACTCACCAAACAAGAGTTGTTTTTTTTTTAAAGATTTATTTTTTATTTATTTGAGACAGAGAGATCATGAGAGGGGAGAGGTCAGAGGGAGAAGCAGGCTCCCTGCAGAGCAGGTAGCCCGATGTGGGACTCGATCCCGGGACTCCAGGATCATGACCTGAGCCGAAGGCAGTTGCTTAATCAACTGAGCCACTCAGGCGCCCCAAACAAGGGTTTTTCAACGAATTTTTTTTTTAGTTATCGTCGCCCCTACCTCCCCCACCAGGAGACATTGTTTTCAAGTTACCCTCCCCACTGCATGAGATTTTAATATCACAGATATGCTGTATATCTGTTTATGTACTAGGGCCCTTTGGGGGGGAAGACACAAACCATTGTTCTATCTAAGATTTCTGCTGCCCCAAACCAGTTTGTGACCCCTTGGGGGGTGATGCCACCCCTATTGAGAACACATGCTCTAGACCATGGGTCCTTAATATTTTGTGGGCCACAGACAGTCCTTTGAGAATATGACAAAAACTATGGACCCGACCCAATAAAAATATATATTTGCATATATATCCAACATCCTGGAGCAAAAATTCCGTAAGATTCATGGATCCCAACCTAAGTATCCCTGTGTTACAGTGAACCCATAAGGAATCTCATTCTATTAATCTATTTCCCGAGAGTATTTAAAGGTGCCTGGCTATACAATAATAGTTGTAAATATTAATATATATTATATACATAATATATAATATATGTAAATATAAAAAAATAACAGCTAATATTTCCTGAATGCCAGGTACTGTCCTAAGTGTTTTATCTGCATTATCTCCGTTAATCCTCATAACAATCCCCTGAGGTATGTTTTATTACTAACCCCATTTTAAGATCAGGAAACTCATATGAAGTTGCTTGACCA
>CM052798.1:91964363-91979957 GCA_028533885.1 Nasua narica | reverse complement strand
TGCATGGGGGATAGTTTGGGCCTTGAACTACAAAGAAAAGAAGGTGACCTAGGGGTCACTGCTTTTCGTCATCGTGGTCCACTGCTCACATCAGGCCCGAAGGGCTAAGGCCTTGCTTGCCAGTGCTTCTCTCTGAGCCACATAGCATTGACTTACCCCCTTCTACCCAGGCTCCTGCATGCGTGTGTGACATTTAAGGAAGGCCCTAGATGGGTGGGAGCAGGAGGCAGGATATTTTTAGGGGAATGTTCTCTGATCAGAATCTCATCCTGCTTCCTCTGCTTTTATGAAGGAAAGGGAGTTCTCTTCTGCTTCCTTCTGGAGGATGTCTTTTGGGGGGGGGGGAGGCCCAAGGCCCCCTTCATTCTCTCTTGGCCTCCTACGCAGTGCGGTATTTGTAGACTCCTTTTTCCTTGACTCCTGGAGGAGGAGCAGAAAGGATTAAGGGGGGATTAGGAAAGGAGGCCCTGGAGAAAAGAGGCACAGCTATGGACATTAGACCCCCCCACGCTGGGAAAGTGTGGATCTGATCAGCCATTTCTATTCCCGCCCACACCAGGGAAGGGACCCATGGATGGTGTCCTGCAGGAAGGGGGCAGCAGCCAGACATCACCTCTTCTCCATGACCTTAGGATCCAGGTCTCCCCTTTTTTGAGTCTTCCCTTGTTTGTCTGGGGGGAGACAGTGTGGGCCCATCTGCTGGAATTAATTTGAACACAGAGCGGTCTCGGGACTCTGTTTTGGGAGGATACTGGACAACAACCTCTAAGTATGACCCCTTGTTCTTCCCTTGCTGCTTCCTGCTTCCTTCACATTTTTTTTTCAATCTAGTAGGAAGGAAGGAAACTAATATTTATCGAATATCTACTATGAGGTTGAGTTCTGTCTTGGACTCAGAAAAATAAAATTATCCTGAGTTTAAATATAAGGACACTGAGGTTGAGGGAAATTAAATAATTTGCCCAGGTGCAGTCTGTGAGTAAATGGCAGAGCTGGGATTTCAACTTAGGTCATATCACTGTCGTGCGCTTTGCTCCGAACCAGCTTTCTCCATGAGCACCCAGAGGTGGCTTTCGTCCTAGGGTCTCGTGAGGGAGCGGAGAGGATCTCGCTATATTATCATCATCGCAAAGAGTAATGACTAGTATTTCTTCGTCACTTTGTATGTGCCGGGTGCTAGGGTAAGGAGCTTATGAACATTGTGTCATTTAATCCTTACTTTCCCCTTCTTAAGGAAGAGGAAACTGAGGCCTAGCTGTTCAGAGTCATGCCCGAGGTCACTTAACTAGTAAGTGCTGAAGCAAGAAGTCAAACCTAAGTCTCTCTGACTCTGGAAGCCATCTTTTACCCACTGAGAAGACCCCCTTCTCGCGAGGCCGACAATTGTGGAACTTGAGGGGAGGAGCGTGGAAGCCTCAATTCAGATGCCGTCAGTGGACTGAAGTCAACAGTTGGGAGGACTTGGTCCCCGTACACATTGTCTCCAAGCTCTGCCCCAAGTAAGAAAGCCAGAGCGGACTAGAATAGAGAATTCTGGTTTCCCATAGTTCCTGTTTTGTTCTTTGCAGGTTGGTGGTAAAGCAAGGGCTCTGATCTTGATGTGGGGCAGGGGATCAGGAGGAGGGCTCTAGGTGACCGTGACTCTGGAGAAATCTCACAGGGCTGATCTCCAAGGTCAAAGTAAGGCGCCTTATACTGAATGGTCCACGGTTGTTCCAGGTGTTCATCCCTTTTTACTGAGTGTGGGCTTGAAGCCAGGAGACCGTCAGTAACACGGGGCCCCAGCAGGGCTCTGGGTCAGTGGGAGCTCTATCTTGGTCTTCCTCACCATCTTCACAACCTCTTTTTTTTCCCCTTTTATATTTTCTAGATCTCCCGAAGCTTCTAGAAGACAAGAAGGTGGCCTTTCCTGACTTATCCTGGCTCCTCATCTCAGCCCCCCCAACCTGGCTCCCCGCTCCCTTCCTATTCCCCTACTCCCTCTCTCCCTTCCCCATGTAGCCAACTGAACTGGCCAGCACTCCTCTCCCTCCTTTCCCCTCCTAAACATCCCTATTTTCTCCCATTCTGTGCCCAGAGATATTTGAACACTCTTCATCTAAGTACCTGGGGGAAGGAGGCTTTCTGACTTCACAAATCCTTGAGCAAAACCTACATAAGGAGCAGGGAAAGGAGGAGATCTAGTGAAGCATTCTCAAAGACTCATCATGGAAGAAGGCTTCAGAGACCGGGCAGCTTTCATCCGTGGGGCCAAAGACATTGCCAAGGAAGTCAAGAAGCATGCGGCCAAGAAAGTGGTGAAGGGCCTGGACAGAGTCCAGGACGAATATTCCCGTAGATCCTACTCCCGCTTTGAGGAGGAGGACGATGACGATGACTTCCCTGCCCCTGCCGATGGCTATTACCGTGGGGAAGGGGCCCAGGACGAGGAGGAAGGGGGCGCATCCAGCGATGCCACTGAGGGCCACGATGAGGAAGATGAGATCTACGAGGGGGAATATCAGGGCATCCCCCGCGCAGAGTCTGGGGGCAAAGGCGAGCGGATGGCCGATGGGGCTCCCCTGGCTGGAGGGAGGGGGGGCTTGGGCGACGGGGAGGGCCCCCCTGGCGGCCGGGGGGAGGCGCAACGGCGGAAAGAACGGGAAGAACTGGCTCAGCAGTATGAAGCCATCCTCCGGGAGTGTGGCCACGGCCGCTTCCAGTGGACACTCTATTTCGTGCTTGGCCTGGCGCTGATGGCTGACGGTGTGGAAGTATTTGTGGTGGGCTTTGTGCTGCCCAGCGCCGAGAAAGACATGTGCCTGTCAGACTCCAACAAAGGCATGCTAGGTAAGACACACGGGGGGGCACTCCAGCCCTGTCCTGCCCCGGACTCTAGAAGCACCTCTGGTCTGGTCGTGAGAAGCCCTGTCCTTAGCCCTGGGCCCCCTGGCACCCTGGTCCCAAGATGTCCCCAGAGGGCTTGGAGTTCCTCTGCATACTGTCCCCTCACGCGCCCTCCTCTTGAAGCTGGGTCACAGGGAGGTCGTGTGTGCCAGGCTGGGGCTTGGCTGGTGGTCATCTTAGT
Source organism: Nasua narica (assembly GCA_028533885.1). Classification (NCBI taxonomy): domain Eukaryota; kingdom Metazoa; phylum Chordata; class Mammalia; order Carnivora; family Procyonidae; genus Nasua; species Nasua narica. The sequence goes on along the minus strand of CM052798.1, from coordinate 91,976,890 downwards.
TCTGCAGGAGGTGGTCGCGTTTCTTTGGATGCTTCTCTTCTGTCAACTTGCTCCCTTTCCGTGATCGGGGAAACAAGAAGTCAGTGTCTAAAACTCCCTAGTCTAGATGGGGAGTCCGTTTAGGTGGATGGGGGTTAGGGGAACAATCCCAAGCCTGTCTTCAGCCAGAGAAGATGGCCGCACTTGCTCTTGGCCAGCCTCGGGAGTGTTCAGGAACCAGTGAGTGGTCTCTAATGGCCTTTCCTGGTGTGGACCCTGAGGGAGGAAACCCCCTAGACTCACCCACAAAGGGTCTCTTGGTCTTGCTCTGCTCCCAAGTTGCCTAAGAGACCTTGGGCAGATCCCCACTCCTTGGGGCTTGGCTGAAGCATGGCTAAAATGCAGAGTTTGAAGTAGATGGTCTTTAAGATGAGTTCCAACCCCGAATGCAGGAGGGAAATAAGAAAAGGAGAGTTTTAGGTCCAGAGGCCTTGGAGCTGGGAGGAGTAAAGGACGGGTTCTGTGGGGGGGGGGGGACTGAAGAATGGAGCTGCTTTCCCAGGGACACAAGAGATCCCTCCTGCTGCTTTGAGGGCGTCAAGGCTGGGAGAGGGAAGGAGACCCTAGGAGGGTTTGGGAGCCTAGGCTGATCCATTCCTCCTTCCAGGCAAGCCAGAGATAGGGATGGGGTGGGGGTGGGGGGACAGAGAGACAGAAACAGAGAGTGAGAGCTGAGAGCAAGCAAGAGAGAGCCGGGGGGAGAGAAAGAAAGAATTCTGGGGATCTCCCATATCTGCATTCCTGCCTTTGAACCCCTGGCCTGCAGGGATGGCCTTCCATCTTGGCTCGTACTTCACCTTCTCTTACTTGCTCTCATCTCTGGGTAGACTTAGCTGTTCTAGAAGTCCTCCAGCTCCTTGATCCGTTCTACTGCAGCCCTAGCTCCCTTAATGCTCACCAAGGGCAAGAATGGAAGCATGTCTGCTCATACCCCTGCTGCCTCTGTTTCCCTCCTTCAGGCCTTATAGTCTACCTGGGCATGATGGTGGGAGCCTTCCTCTGGGGAGGTCTGGCTGATCGGCTGGGCCGGAGGCAGTGTCTGCTCATCTCGCTCTCAGTCAACAGCGTCTTCGCCTTTTTCTCGTCTTTCGTCCAGGGTTATGGCACTTTCCTCTTCTGCCGCCTCCTTTCTGGGGTTGGGTGAGTGGCCACTTCCTAAATCCCTGGAGGCAGTCCTGAAGGAGGACCGTGCCTTGGTCACTGTTGTATTTCTAGTGCCGGGTATACCAGATATCCCTCAAATCTGTATGCGTTGAATGAATGAATTCCTTTCTCCCACCAACTTCAGGCCAGCTTCCGCCTGCCCAGGACATCATTCCTTGTCTGGTCCACTCCTGAGTCCTCCACCCCACCCTCTATTTCCATTCTGAGCCTGGCTCCACGAAGAGGCCTGGTGGATCCTGGTGGATCGCAGCCTTACCCCTCGGTGCCTGCGAACTCTTGAGTTATCCCCTTCCCTGCATTTGACAGCAGCCCTTGCTAACACCCACAGAGGCCAGAACTCAGAAGCCTTGACCCATCGCACTCCCACACTCCCTGAGCCACCAGCATACATTCATTGCCTGGGCCGCGAGCTCTTGTCCTGGCCTTCTCCCCACAGACCTTCCCTGAGACTCCTCTTTGCCCATATTTCTCCTCTGGGCATTTCCCCCCTTGTCCATAATTATCTTCCTGTCTTGCAACTCTGTGGTCATCTTCAAGATTCAACGTTTGCGCCTCCCCTTCCCCTGAGGCCTCCCTGCCTGTCTCCCAGGGTCTCCTGGATGGGTGCTTGCTGGCTGCTGGGGAGGGAGTGGATAGGCCACTGTGGGAGAAGTCTCTTCACTAAGGTGTGGCACCTGAAAGGCGCTCGGGGATGCAGAGCTCTGGGGCAGGGGATCAGGAACGGGCCGTTTTCTAATGCTCGGTTCTTGTGACGCCCTCCAGGATTGGAGGGTCCATCCCCATTGTCTTCTCCTATTTCTCGGAGTTTCTGGCCCAGGAGAAACGTGGGGAGCATTTGAGCTGGCTCTGCATGTTTTGGATGATCGGTGGAGTGTATGCCGCTGCCATGGCCTGGGCCATCATCCCCCACTATGGTGAGCAGCCCCCAGGGAGCGCGCCCCAGCCCCTCCCTCTGCGCCCTGGTGCGGAGGGGGGGTGGGGGGTGGGGGGGTAGGAGCGCCCCCAGCCTCAGGCCTCTGTGCTGATGCCCACTGTCCCTGCCAGGCTGGAGCTTTCAGATGGGGTCTGCTTACCAGTTCCACAGCTGGAGGGTGTTTGTTCTCGTCTGCGCCTTCCCTTCCGTGTTTGCCATCGGCGCGCTGACCACACAGCCAGAGAGCCCCCGCTTCTTCCTGGAGGTGAATGGGGCAGGGCTGGCCTTGGGAGGGGATGCCGGCGGTTCTGTGTTCAAGCACTCACAGTGGGTTTGGTTTAAAGAACCCTTGCAGGGTCCATACTTCTGGGGACTTCGTCTTGCTTCCTTTGTCTGGTGCTATATCTCCAGGGGCGGGGGTGGGGGGCTCTGTGCGCTGAGAAGCCAGGGTACCCGTTCACCCAGGAGTGGCTTAAGATGTTGCGGGCAGGGGCCCTGGTCCCGACTTGAGAGCTCAAGAGACGTTTCCCCCCTCTACTTCTTCCCCCTCCAAGTAGATCTTGGTCCAGCAGGGTTAGGAGGCTGCTTCTCCTCTGACCATCTCCTTGTCCTCATCAATTCCCTTGTTTTCAGTTCTCTCTTTCCTTTGTCCCCCGGGATCCCTAGGACCTGTAGTTGTGTCTGTCTCCTGGACTCCCCCTACTCTCGCCCAAGTCCGATTATATTTTGCTTTATTCCTTCTTGGGGCTCTTTCAGAGCGGGTGATGTCTGTGCCTGCAGGTCGGGGGTAGTGGGGGGAGCCTTTTTTGTATCCTGGGACTAGAGAAGCCACAGGGAGGGCACCTGTAGCCCTCGCTCAGGCTGGAGCTAACCCGGATATGGGGACTGTGTCTGCGGTTCTAGAACGGGAAGCACGATGAGGCCTGGATGGTGCTGAAGCAGGTTCATGACACCAACATGCGAGCCAAGGGCCACCCTGAGCGAGTCTTCTCCGTAAGCCACTGCCCTCCCCGGGATCCTCCGCAGCCCTCCGGTCCCGGCCCCACCGGCCCCTCTCTGGGTACCGCCCCCTACCTTCCCTGACCTCTCCGATCACACCCCACACCCCGCCTCGAGGTCAGCTCTCCGGGTATCGAGGCACATCTGTCCCCCGCCCCCTGCTTGCATTTTGCTACCTGAAGGAGAAACCGAGGCACCTGCATGGGCTTGGAAAGTACAGACTATCTGATGGCTAACCCCCTCTCTTGACCCCAGGTAACCCACATTAAGACGATTCATCAGGAGGATGAGTTGATCGAAATCCAGTCAGACACGGGGACTTGGTACCAGCGCTGGGGGGTCCGGGCCCTGAGCCTGGGGGGGCAGGTAACGAGGGATGGTTCCGTGAAGAGAGAAGGGAGCGGGAGAGGTGGAGACGAAGGCAGGGCTGGAGCCTGTGTGCGGGGGTGGTGGGCGAACTGAAGGGAGAGGGGTTAGGTCAGAGAAGGGGGGACCTGGGGATACTAGAAGTTAGTGCGGCTTCTGCCTGACTCTTCTGCTGCACCTAGGTTTGGGGCAATTTCCTCTCCTGTTTTGGTCCCGAATATCGACGCATCACTCTGATGATGATGGGCGTGTGGTTCACCATGTCATTCAGGTGAGGGGGTGTGTGCGGGCGCTGGGGATCGCAGTCCTGAGGACCGGATGGAGGTTAGACAGGCTGGGGGTCGGGGAGGGTCGGGGGGAGACTGTTCCAGGCCGAGGGCAGAGCAGACGCGTGGGAGAAAAGAGTATGGTGGGGGGCAGACGAATGCGAAGTCCCCCCCCACCCCCGCCCAGACCCGCGGCAGTCAGGTGAAGGGAGGAGGGGTGAGCAATGAGGCTGGAGAGGTAAGCAAGGTCCTGACTCTCTCCCCCCTCCCCCATTTCTGGACCCCCTGGTCCTAATCCTGAGCCTTGTCTGATTCCGTTGTCCTTGACTCTTCCAGCTACTACGGCCTGACAGTCTGGTTTCCCGACATGATCCGCCATCTCCAGGCCGTGGACTACGAAGCCCGCACCAAATTGTTCTCTGGGGAGCGTGTGGAGCACGTGACCTTTAATTTCACCCTGGAGAATCAGATCCACCGAGGGGGACAGTACTTCAACGACAAGTACGTGGGCACTTTTCCATGTCACTTCTTGCCTGTCCTTTCTACCCCTCGTCTCTTCGATGAGCCTAGGAGTTCGGAGACGGGGTGTTGGGGGGGTAAATACTTGGGCTTCCTCCTCACTTCCATGGGAATGAGTGTTGGAGGAGGGTATGAGGATGAGATAAGTATATCTCATCACCCTGGCCTTCCAGGTTCATCGGGCTGCGTCTGAAGTCAGTGTCCTTTGAGGATTCCTTGTTCGAGGAGTGCTATTTCGAGGATGTCACTTCGAGCAACACATTTTTCCGCAACTGCACGTTCATCAACACGGTGTTCTATAACACTGGTAAGGTGGTGTGGCCGCTGGCTGCCACACCGAAGGGCTGGGTGGACCCTGAACGGGGGAGGAGACTTTCTCATTCCCCAGCTCAGCGTTCACAAGCTGGAGGAAGGTGGCATGCGGGCCTAGGAGCTACCACCCAGAATTCCAAAAATTGAACGGAAATGGAACATTCTCTGTAATAGTTTTAAGACTACCCGGCAAAAACATCGAAGTTCTTTGCCTTTGAGCTGGAATCGAAGCAACTCTGTGGTGTTAGGAGTGCGCTTTTGAAGAGGGCGAAACTCCTTCAAACAGGGTCTTTAGGAAAAAAAAAATAAAAGGGATATTTGGTGGGTAAAAGGTTGGAAATCATTGCATTAGTCCAGGGCTTGTTTTTTTTTAAAATTTTTTTAAAGATTTTATTTATTTGAAAGAGAGAGAATGAGAGAAGAAAGAGCATGAGAGAGGAGAGGGGGAGAGGGAGAAGCAGACTCCCTGCTGAGCAGGGAGCCCGACACGGGACTCGATCTCGGGACTCCAGTATCATGACCTGAGCTGAAGGCAGTTGCTTAACCACCTGAGCCACCCAAGTGCCCTGTTTTTTTGTGGGATTTTTTTTTTTTTAAGATTTATTTATTCGAGGGGTGGGTGGGGTAGGGGCTGGCAGAGGGAGAGGGAGAGAAAGAACCTCAAGCAGACTCCCCACTAAGCAGGGAGCCCCAGGAAGGGCTCGATCCCACTACCCTGAAATCCCCACTGGAGCCGAGATCAGGGGTCAGCTGCTTAACTCACTGAGCCCCCCAGGCGCCCCACATTAGTCCGGTTTTTAAAAGAGTGATTCCCAAACATGAAATGCTGCTTTGTCACCTAGACTAAGGATCCCACCTCTAATGGAGTACTGGGTGAGTTTTTCCCACCTTGCAGGGAAAAATAATGAAAAGGACTTCTAACGATTTTTAATATCTGGCTCAGGAATTTTTCCTAGACCCACGGCACCACTCCTGCTTACAGTCAGCTAGGGCAGACAAAAAGAATGAATAGGAGGGCACCTGGGTGGCTCAGTCGTTAAGCATCTGTCTTCAGCTCAAGTCATGATCCCAGGACCCAGGATCCCATGATCAGGCTTTCTGCTCGGCGGGAAGCCTGCTTCCCCTTCTCCCACTCCCCCTGCTTCTGTTCCCTCTCTCACTGTGTCTCTCTCTGTCAAATAAATAAATAAATAAATCTTAAAAAAATTAAAAAAAAATAGAATGAATTGGAAGCAAAGATTATTAGTGAGACAACTTGGAATGGCCAGTTCCACTGTTTCGTTTTGTGGACTGTGGTCATTTCCTGCACCATAGGAACAATCCTGGTTCCCAGGGTGCTCTCATTTGATGTTTTGTAATGAACGCCCTGAGCAATTTCGAGAGCCCCGCCCCCCTCCCAGCCTGCCCCCCCCCCATCCCCCCCAGGCAGTGCCCGGCGCCCTGAGCACTGGCAACCTCCCTCTCACTTTTCACTGACCGCCTGCCTCGCTTGGTCTTGGCCCCTAGACCTGTTTGAGTACAAGTTTGTGAACAGCCGCCTGGTGAACAGCACATTCCTGCACAACAAGGAGGGCTGCCCGCTGGACGTGACGGGGACCGGCGAAGGCGCCTACATGGTGTACTTTGTCAGCTTCTTGGGGACGCTGGCTGTGCTTCCCGGGAACATCGTGTCTGCCCTGCTCATGGACAAGATTGGCAGGCTCCGGATGCTCGGTAAGGGGGCGGCTGGGGGGTGGTGCGTCAGAACTGACTGGGGGGGCTGGGGGGGCAGGGCGAGGCTGTCAACACGCTTCTCTCCCGATTCTGAAGGAAGAGCTTAGCCAGAGAAGGTTCTCTGTCTCTTGTCTTCTGTTTAGGTCTTGGCTGCGAGATGGGGTGGGGCCTGGCGTGGAAGCTTCTCTGGGGGGTAAAGGAGGTAGGCAGAATAGCAAGCACGCAGGCTTGGAGGCTATGGGTTTTGAATCTCAGCAGCGCCACCTACCTTGGGCGAGTTACTTCACCTCTCTGAGCCCAGGCGTCTTCGTCTGCAAAACGGGGGTAATGAGGACAGTACCCCCCTCACTGGGTTGATGCATTAGATCAATGCATGTAAAGATCAAGCTCCCTGGCCCATAGCTGTCATTGAAGAGATGGTTGTTACTGATGTTATTAATAAAAGGAGAATGATAAGGGAGGCTGGGGATGAGTGAGGAGCCTTCCTTTTGAGTCCTTTGGGAAGCAGAGTCTCATCCTGGGTTACCCTCGAGCCAGGTTGATGGCATGGGGGCGGGTTGTGGATGGGCATCGCTGTGGCCGGGTTCATGTTCCCTCCTTTCCTGGCTCCAGCTGGCTCCAGCGTGATGTCCTGTGTCTCCTGCTTCTTCCTGTCTTTCGGGAACAGCGAGTCAGCCATGATCGCCCTGCTCTGCCTTTTTGGGGGGGTCAGCATTGCATCCTGGAACGCACTGGACGTGTTGACCGTTGAACTCTACCCCTCGGACAAGAGGTAGTCAGAGTGTCTTGGGGGCAGGGCCGCCGGTTTTCAGGGAGGTGGGGTAAGGAAGTGGGCTGAATGGGAGATCGTCTTTAGGCTTACAAGGGTGTTCATCTCCATGGGGCTTCTCCTCTAAGGGCTGGTAACTTTGGTATTCGCTCTTTGAAGTCTTAGCTATTAACTGAATTTTTTGGTTTTCTTTTCCCCTTGCCTCCCAATCTCTATTCCCTGCTGTCCATGCCTCACCTCTCCTATCTTTCCATCCTCCCTCTCCTTCTCGGACACCGCCTGCTGTCTCTCCTTCGCCTTCCCACCTACTCACCAATCCCCTATGAACCCCCACCCCCACCCTGGGCCTCTTCCTTGTCTCCCCTTCGTACTGCCCTGGGGGCTTGGAGCAGGACCACAGCCTTCGGCTTCCTGAACGCCCTCTGTAAGCTGGCGGCCGTGCTGGGGATCAGCATCTTCACATCCTTTGTGGGCATCACCAAGGCTGCCCCCATCCTGTTTGCCTCGGCCGCGCTTGCCCTCGGGAGCTCTCTGGCCCTGAAGTTGCCTGAGACCCGGGGGCAGGTGCTGCAGTGAGAGGGCCGCCGGGCTTTCGAGGGTGGCAGGCACACTGTGAGGCCAACGGCTCCTTCTCCCTCCCTGCCCTGCCATCCCGGCCCGAGCAGCCTCGCTCCCCGCTCCCGTGTTCCGTGTCTTAGCCGTGCGCGTATGTGTGTGTGTGTGTGTGTGTGTGTGCGCGTCCACGTGTGCATGTGTGTGACCCCATGGGCAGGAACTACAGGGAAGGCTCTTTCATCCCCGTTTTGGGATGCAGCTCTCCTCCCCACCTCCTACCCGCCCCCCCCCCCCGTTGACTTTGCACAGGAGAAGGCTTGGCCCCCCCCTTCTCCCCCAGTGTTAGTGAGGGGCCCTAGCTCTTCCCGGCTCCAGGGGCTCCAGAACAGGCCTCCTGCCCTCCCCCTCATCCCCTCTGCCAGGGCCCTGGTCAAACTGTGGGCATGTGGTCACGCCGGGGGCTGGGGCTCCGGGTAGCCTATGGACCAAAAGAACTTCTTAGAGTTGGAAGGGCCTCGGGTGCCCTCCCGCGCCTGTCGGATGCTGGGGGAGTAGCAATAAACCTCAGCCCCCTGGCCTCCACTCCCCCCTCAATTTGGGCTACAGGTAAGGAGCCTGAGTTTTATGAGATTAGCTTTCTGATTCTTATTTATTTATATATATATTAAGTTCTGAGGCAGCTCAGCAGGACTGTGTGTGTGAATGCGTGTGTAACACTAATGTATGTGTGTGTATGTGGGGCGGGGTGTCACAATATGTCCTAAGATACAAGCCAAGGGTGATCTCCGTGGACACACACACTACCCTGCCTCCCATGGTCCCTCCCCTAATCTTGTTTCTGGGCCAGGCCCGGGAGGGATGCGCCCCAGGCCAGGCTTGGATGAGTCCTGCAAGTCTAGACCAATCTGAGGGCACCTGACGAGGCCCATCTCCTCCCCTCCTCTCAAGAAGCACAGGCCTCTGGAGTGAGAGGCTCTTCCACTATAGCACAGACAGGGACGGCACAGATGCCCTCCCGCCCCTCGCCGGTCCCCCGCACAGGCAGGGTAGCAGGGGAGGGAAAGAAACTAGGCATAGGGTCAAACCAGCAGATCAAAAAGCACAAGGAGCTGGGGCAGGGGCAGAAAGCAGGGACCCTCCCAGCAACTCCTCTGAAGTGGGAAGAGGTTGGGCAATAAGCCAGGGACCCCCTAGTGTGGGACCAGAAGCCTCAGTTTCCCCATCTCACCCTCTCTACACGATAGCCCCTGTAGGTTAAGCTGCCCTTGCCTCTCCCCACTGTGTGGCTGCTTTCTTTGGTGCCCTCCTGCCCCCTACCCCTCCCCGACTGTAGCTGTGATGTGTTGTAGTTTTTAGCCGTTTGTAAAATGTTAAAAAAAAAAAAAAAAGTTACAAGGAAAAAAAGTGAAAACAACAACAAAAAAAGAAAATCCAAATTCACCCTCCTCATGCTGCGTCTGGTGCCCCCACCCTGTGGTCACTCCCATTTTGTAACACTGAACCAGGTGGGGACTGTTTAACTCTTTGCTGTCTGTGCTCAAAGGACCACCTTCTCCAGTGCCCAGTGTACAAGTGTGTACCCCTTTTCCTCACCCTTCATTTGCTGGACGCAGCCTTCTCCCCTGTGCCCCCTGGAGGGACCCATCCATCTCTCCTGCTCTCCCGGGGAACCCCCCTAAACTCAACTCTGTTGATGTGAAAAATGAAATGAAAAATACTGATGAAGAATAAAAAGGAAATAAATCCTTAAAATCCCAAATGGCTACGTCTGCTTTCTGTTCTAATCAAAAGTTTCTGATTTGTTTTATGGTAGGTCTCTAATAAAACTCCATCCTTTCCGTGCCTACGGCTGACCTTGAAGTCAGGGTCCCACCTTTCCTCCGATGGTCTCTGTGGCTCTAATCTCCTATGCCAATTCACTTACACATCACTGCCAGATCACTCTGCCCCAAAATGCTCTTTGGTATGCCCTTCCTTAAAACACAGTGACTTCCTATTGTCCAACCAGAAATGCAGTCTAAACTGTAGCTCAAAATGATCAAGATACACGTTCATCTTTTTCTTTAGTATCTAGAGTCTATTGCCACATTAAGGTCATTAAAGTGGTTTATCTAGACATCACTTGAGCTTCCCTCAGAAATACTTTGGAAGGCTCGTAAGGAAAAGGACTATATAAATTTTCTCCTTCTTCCATACTCATTTTCCCTGTTACCATCTTTGCACTGCCTTAGTGTGCTTTGGTTTTTGTTTTGTTAAGGATTTTTCTGAGAAACAAAGGCAAATCCTTTTGGAAATGGACAGGTTGATAGAAAGTCAAACATTCCCCCTGGTATGAAATTTAAATGTATTTGAAACTCCTGTCTTGTCCAACCAAGTCACTGTCTGATCCAGCTTCTATGCCTTTGCTTGAGCTCTTCCCCCTACCTGTAACATCTTTCCTCTCCTTTCTGGTTCAAGTCTGTGCCTTCCTTTAAAGATCCAATTAGGTCACCCCTGCCCCCTCCCAGGGAAGTCCTTCATGACTACCCTAAGCTACAGCTATCTTTCTTCATCCCAGAACATCTGTAGCACTGACTCAACAGGCCATTAACAACACAAAGCAGTATATATATCTCCTAGGATAATTCAATTGTTAATGTATAGGATTATTACCAACTCATTAGGTCTGGTGGTTCCTTAATCACAATCTAACACGAAATGCCTGGGCAGCTTTCCTAAAGGGTAAAGGGCAAGGGCAAGGGCAGTGCTGAGTGATTCTACTCTTTCCTTGAGTAAGCTTTGATCTGAAATGAGTTCCTATCTCCAGAGAAGATGTATGTGCTGGTTGAATAGGACCCAAGGGTCCTTATCCCTTACAAACGCCAGAGTGTATTGACGGGAAGACAGCCCGTAGTTTATTCACAGACAAACCATTAGACTCCTGGTCTTCCCTCTCCTGGGGCTCACGGGGTTCCCCGAGTTTTTTTGCTCCCACCCAGGCAAGGGGGGCTCATGTCCAGTTGAGGGTTTTCCTTCCATTGGGCCGGGGTCCGTGCCTGTATGGCCAGTGCGTGGACCGGTCCAGCCAGCTCCTCGGACAAGGCGGCGTGGACCAGCCGGTGCCGTTGTAAGGGGCTCAGTCCCTCAAAGCGAGAGCTTACCACCGCCACGCGGAAATGTGTCTCGCTGCCTGGTGGGACCGCATGGCCGCCGCTCTCGTTGCGCAGCTCCAGCACGTCGGGGTTCAGGGCCTGCTCCAACTTCGTGCGAATGGCTGCCTCGACGGGACCCATGGTCCCCAATCCTGCGCTGCTCCGGGACAGACAGACGCGACCGGCCACGGAGAACAGGCGTCCGATCAGCTGCCCACTCAGCATCGGCTACCGCAGAGACAAGGCCCAGAGCAGTGAGGGTCAGAGCCTCCCACCCCGAGCCGCCCACATCCAGACTCCGCTCCAGCAGGGTGCCCGCCTCGCCTCCAGACACCAACCCTTTCCTCTGTGTGACGTGGGGGAATGTGGCTTCCAGCCGAGGGCAGCGGAGGGCCCACAAGGGATCGGAAAGGGCCCGCGAAGAGCCGCATTTAGCAGGGAGTGGGCCGGAGGTTGCAAAGACAGGGTATGCGCAACTCCGGGTTTGTGGCTGAGCCAGTGTCCCCTTTAAACCCCAGGCTGGGCCCCTTCTACCTTCCCCTCAGCCTTGGCTACCGCAGCTGTGGCTCAGGGACCGGACTCCAGAAGTTCTCGGACAAACGCCGTCGTCGCGTCCTGAGGCACGCTGGGAAATGGAGTCCTGGCTGCGCGATAGTAGAACGGGCAGGCGCCACGTGAGGCCCCGAGGGCTCACGGGAATTGTAGTCTGTGATTTTTGGCGACTCGTGCTTTTAGGTTGTGAAGCAGAGGGATGCAAAAAATCCGGGAATTCGTGCTCAGTTGGGACTGCTGTTATTTGATACATTTTATTGTCATCGAGCTGAACTCCTTTACTTTACATGCAAGTAAATGGAAGCTGATTCCATTTACTGGACACATAATTACTGTGCGCAGACCAGTCCTGGAGACTGGGAAATAAAGCCGGCCCGTCCTCGAGAAGTTTCGAGAACACTGAAGATGAACAAGTAAGCGGGCGGTTACAATACTGTGTGCTAAGTGCTATGATGGGACTGAGAACAGGATGCCAAGGAGTCCTGTCAGCCAGACCTGGGGGCGCAGAGGAAACGTAAGAGAGGAGATTTTAGGGGAACGGTTTAGAAGAGACAGCTCGAAAGCCCCCCTCTCAATCCCTCATAGTTAGGCTGTAGTAGTCGCACATGCAAAGATCTGGAGAGGGAACTTTGGAGGAGTGGTTACTTAGGGTGTAGTTAGGGGTAGTTGGAGCCTGGGGGGTAGGGGGCAGGGGCGGGCCGGGGCGGGCAGAGATGTTGGTGATGCGCATTGAGTGAGTAGGTAGGCCTGCTTGGGAGAAGGTAGGGGCTAGACCATACTGGGCCTTACAGGCCTTGTTAGGTGGCTTTGTCTTTATCCTGGTATCAGTGGGAAGCTAGTGAAGGTTTTAAGCAGGGTTGTAACAGAATGAGCTTTTTCCAAGATGATATGTAAGTTTTCAATTTCTATTTTATTTTTAAGCTTTAATATTTTATCGATTATTTGTCCATATATTCCCAAGTATTTTCCCCAGCTTCTAACTTTGAAAAATGTCAAACCTGCAGAAAAATTGAATCCAAAGCACCAGTTTCCTTTCACTATTTTTTACATTTATTTATATTGTATACTTATACATATATATTCAAGTACTTTGTATATACCTATATACTTTATTTTTAAAATTTATTTTAAAAAGTTTTTTAAAGATTTTTATTTATTTGACAGAGAGAGACACAGTGAGAGAGGGAACACAAGCAGGGGGAGTGGGAGAGGGAGAAGCAGGATGCGGG
>CM052798.1:91941578-91963863 GCA_028533885.1 Nasua narica | reverse complement strand
TCTCTACTTGGGGGCTCATTCTTGTCCCTAATTTTACCGAGACCACCAAAATCTAGGGCCTACTTCCACAGAAAAGTCTGAGGCCCCTTCTCTATAGTTTCCCTCATGTCCACGCTAATTCCTCCGCAGAAACCTTTCCTTTCCTTAGGCGGCTAATGCCTTCCCAATTACCAGGGTGTCTGCTGGGCCCCACAACTTCTCTCCTTCCTGGACATTCATTCATTCATGTCGTTTTTAAAGATTTTATTTATTTGACAGCGAGAGAGATCACAAGTATGCAGAGAGGCAGGCAGAGGGTGGGAGGATGAAGCAGGCTCCCCACTGAGCGGAGATTTCCCCAGGACCCTGAGATCAGGACCTGAGCAGAAGGCAGTGGCTTAACTCACTGAGCCACCGAGGCGCCCCATGGGCCTTAATTTCTTGATACTCACTCCAGAGTGAGAGGCTGCTCAGCGGTCCGCCCAAGACTCAGCATGCTAACCAGTGATCTGATGACGCCTTAAATTCCAGATACCTGCCAGCAGAAAGATCAGAAGCAGCAGTGGCTTTGGTTTCAAGTATTCAAAGTGACCTCCCATACTCGCCCATCCTTTCAAAGACAGAGAGCTCTGAAAAATCCCTTGTTTAGACCCCAGCCTGTTCTGCTCTGAATTAACCTAAAGGGTATAGTTGCCCTTTTTTCTTTTTAGCGTTGCCTCCTGAGACAACCCTGGAATCAGCTGTCTTGCTAGTACAATAGATAATCCAACCGAGAGAGCACTGGACACATAGAAGTGCAGGGAAAACCCTCCTTGAATCAGCAGTAAACCCAGACCTCCCACATGGAAGGCCAGAATTCTGCTACTGAACCACCGCCAATGCTTGTTTCTCAACTGCTGGAGAATAGGTCTAATCAGAAAGAGTCTCTAGAAGGACTTTGAAAAAGCAATTCAAAAACAGCTTTATACACAGCTGTTCTCTTTGGAAAACAGATAACACATAGAAAACACTTGCAGCAGAGGCTTGCAATGGGGATTTATGTAAAGTAGCCATTACTATACTATAAAGTATATACTTTATACTATATACTATACTATAGTATACTATATACTATACTGTAAAGTAATGGCACTCAAATCAAAATATGTGATATGAAAGTACCGAATTCTGGAGGAGGGGGACTCAGGAATCTCTTAATAGATAACAGACTTGTAGAAAAATACAAGTCTCAGTGTTGTGAGTTTGAGCCCCATGTTGGATGTAGAGATTATTTAAAATCTTTTTAAAGAAGAAATTAGTTCACCTTCTTGTCTGGTCCCAAATCTAGTGTGGACCTATGGAAAGCTAACGCAGTATCTTTGCCTCCCGTTGCTTGGTGTCTCTCAAACCTTTTCCTTCCATTTTTTTTCACCAGTTCTTTACACAATGAAGGTTCAGGAGGCTGGCTTATTGAGTATGCACTGAGTTACTCAGGAAAATTGGGGTAATAATTGAGTCTCTTCACCTCTGAACCTTCTTTCGAGTGTCTCGAAAAGACCAAGGGAAAAATAGCCCAGCTTTTAAACTGTGATGTCTTGTAGAGACCTATACAAGATGAATAAAAAGTGAAAATTCCAAGATTCTTTCCTTCATCACACCATCCTGGCCATAGAAGGCAGCCAGGGAAAAACAATTTGACATTTCCTGTAGACTCTAGAATATCCCTTCTTCAACCAATTTAAAAACTTCCCCCCTGCCTTTGTCTTTGTAGGAGAGTCATATCTTCACTCGCAGTTAGCCTGGTACAGACTTGTACTATTTTTAATATATAGCCCTTCTCTGTCTAGCACTGCCATAGCTGGAAATGACTTTTACACCTATTCTGAGAGGATTTTTTTTTTTTAAGATTTTATTTATTTATTTATTTAACAGAGAGAGAACACAAGCAGGCAGAGAGGCAGGCAGAAGCAGAGAGAGGAGCAGGTTGCCTGCGGAGCAAGGAGCCCGATGCAGGACTCGATCCCAGGACACCGGGATCGTGACCTGAGCCGAAGGCAGCCGCCCAACCAACTGAACCACCCAGGCGTCCCTGAGAGGATTTGAATCCATTGTAATTGGTTATATTTAGTGTTGGTTGGAGATTGCGGACAGTTGTTTTTTCACTTCCACCACCTCGTTGTGTGATTTCTGTTGTTAAAAAAAAAAATTTCTCCCTGCCTGAATCCTGAGATTGAGTCCCACATTAGGCTCCTTGCTCAGCAGGGAGCTTGCTTCTCTCTCTGCCTGCAGCTCCCCCTGCTTATGTTCTCTCTCTCTCTCTCTCTCTCTCTCTCTGGTAAATAAAATCTTTAAAAAAAAATCTTGCAGAAGATCAACAAGGAGAAGACTTAACCAACATGACTTAACAGATATCTATAGAACACTCCACCCAATAAGAACAGAATAATACAGTTCCTCTCAACTGCACTTAGGACATTGTCCAGGATAGACCTAATACACTAAGCCATAAAAAAAAAAAAAAAAAAAAAAGCCTCATTATATGTAAAAGAACTGAGATCTTAAAGTTTTGAGACATCTCACAAACCACTACCATCACATAGTCTAGTTGCCAGTTGACGAGCGCGATGGGTAGTTTGGTCTTCTTTCACTTTGTCGTGAATGTTCAGTGACACATGTGGCGTTGGCCATGGTCACACATAATGTGGACCACTAGCCTGGAAAAGGGAAACAGCTAGAGGGAAGAGACTGATATTCCAGAGAAGTTTCTCTAGTGTCAGGCTCACAAAAGCAGGGAGAAATTGCTCTGTAGAAAGTAAGGAGGTGTCAGAGGATCACTTTCCTAACTGTGCCTCTTTTTAAAACTTCAGCCTCTATGGCACATGTCGTTGCACAGAAATGCTGTGGATCACCACCAACCGCCATAGACCCCTGACCTTGATTTTTACCTTGCTCCTTCTGACAAAACAACCACAAGTCCGCAGTTGTGGCTCAACACAACCTATCAATCTGTGTTCTACAAAAACTGCTCTGGACCTAATAACATTAGTTTGGGGCTCCTGGGTGACTCAGTTGGTTAAGGGTCTGCCCTGGTCTCAGGTCATGCATGATCCAGGGTCTCCTTGCTCAGCAGGGAGCCTGCTTCTCCCTTTGCTGGCCGCTCCCCCTGCTTGTGCTCTTTCTCTCTCTCTTTGACAAATAAATACATAAGATCTTAAAAAAAAAAAAAAAAGGATAACATTAGTTTATAAGTCATCCCAAGGCGGCCACTGCATGTATTCAAAGACATGTACAAAAACGCTTTCAATGACTTTGACAAATGGGAAAGATACCCTGTGGAGCTACAATGAATTTCATAAGGGACAATCACAAAATAAAAGATTTAAACACAAAACAACCCACACATACAGAAGGAGGACGGGGCTAAGGAATAAGGATGTCAAACTTGACTTCAAGTTTAATGAAAAGCCAGTATACTTCCTCAGTGAGGGAACAGCAGCAGACATAACCCTGGGCTATGGCAAGAAGAAAATTCAGACACAGGATAGAAATCTCTATAAATTAATTATTCACACATTGAATATTATACTCAGATTTTTTTCTTTTCTTTTTTTAAAAATTTTTAAAAGATTTTATTTACTTATTTGACACAGAGAAAGAGATCACAAGTAGGCAGAGAGGCAGGCGGAGAGAGAGGGGGAAGCAGGCTCCCTGCTGAGCAGAGAGCCCGATGTGGGGCTTGATCCCAGGACCCTGAGATCATGACCTGAACCCAAGGCAGAGGCTTAACCCACTGAGCCACCCAGGTGCCCCATTATAAGATTTTTTTCTTATAATGTTAAACTGATGTGGAATAAAACTAGAGAACCAAAAAAGATCACCAAGACCGTCAAAAAGTTTAAAATTTTTCCTGGCGGAAAAGTGAAGTGACTTCATGACAGTCCTTAAGACAATGAAAGAATTTGGGAAAATATTAGATCCTTTATGTTTTCTATGCACTGACAAGAATAAACAAGGAAAAATATGCTTAAATTTTAGAGAGAGAGGTGGTATCAGCACCTGGGCACACAAATACTGAGAGTTGCTGCTGGGGGGGTGGGGGGAATCCTTGTCAATGGTGATCTTCACAACAGACCAGGGGACCTTGTGTATCAGCATGGCCTTAGCAACTGGAAGACAGGGGCACCTAAGATTCCATGACAGCCCCCACTTTCCAGTTCTGTTATTGTGACTCCAAACAGGTTACCTGGCAGCCTGACGGATACTCCATCTGGCACTCTTACCAGAGCCTGAGCTGCAGGCAGATCCCCAGGCTCTGAGCTCTGGTATCTTCTGCCTTGTTTTTGTGGTCAAGAATTCTTCCACTTGTGGAATGCTGACAAAGTTTGGCCCCAAAGTAAGTATGAATTACATCTGCGTACTTTCGATCTGTTTAAATCCGTTTTTCCCCCTCACTTAATGAAACTTCAAGGTATAATTTACAAACTGTAAAACTCACTTATTAGGATTGTACCGTTCAGTGATTTTTTTTTGGGGGGGGGTAATTTACCGGGCAGTGCAGCTGTCACAATAACCTCTTCACTTGTTTCTAATTATTTGTGGGGTTTCTGCTCCCCAGGTTCTGGCTATACTTCTTGTACCACCACAAGCTTCAGCATGGCAGAATCTCTCACCACCTTCTCTGATCCGAGGGCAGAAATGAGCATCCTGGAAACCAACCGGTACTTGTGCTCTCAGCTGGAAGAAAACAAACAGAATTACCGAGACCTCACAGAGAGATTCCTCACATCCAAGGCTACTGCTTACGTCCTGGCCAACCAGCTGCAGAAATACAGTAAGCCCCATGGGTTCATAGTCACCAGCGTGATAAATGATGGCCTGTCTTCCCTATAAGAAACCAAAGACTCTCCAAACATTATTCTTCTCTCTCCATCAAAATATATCTCATCCTAACTATACTCCTGGAAAGGTAGAAGTGGGTATTTTACCCTCCATTTGCAGAAGATGGAAACACTGAGGCACAAAGGAATAAAATTTACAGTGAGAGGTAGGGAGGCCTAGAGGCTAAAACCCTGGTTCAGACACTGAACTATCTTTTCTCTCTTGGGAACGTGTTTCAGATTCTAGAAACATATAATATCACTGTTGGCTTAAATAGCTCAGGATTCAATTCCAACTTTTACTAAGTACCTCTTTGCAAAGCGTTGTGCTAGCTGCACTAGGAGTGTACGAGTATTCTTTCCTGCCTTATAGGCGCTTAAAGCTGTCTGTTCCCAACTGAACCGCCAATATCTGGGGATCATAACATCCATAGCAGACACAGAGGGAAGTCCTGATGCCTGGAGCAAGATTTTTTTTTTCCCATATGAGTTCTAAGAAGCTGTTCCTCATACTCTGGTGAGATCGAAAGTATTTCCAGGAGAATCGGAGACTCTATAACACCTTTACGATCTCTCCCTGAATATGAACTTTGCAGACAGCAAGCTCGTCTGGGATCTCGGCTCTGAGACGTGTAGCCAAAATAAGAGTGAGGCAAAGTGGGCGAGGCCTCTAGGTTGGTGTAGGAGCTGGCCCTTCCCTCTCCATGCTCAGCGCTCACATTTGGAAATCCTGGGACAATCCCAGACCTGTTGGGAATGGGAGTCGGGGGGGAGGGGGTTGGGGAAGCAGCAGGAAGCTGAAGTGATGGAAGGAACCGTAATGGAAGTGAGGACACATGAGAGACAGGAATATTAGAGGAGGATTCTTGCTGATATTGAAGTAGAGTTTGCTTTCTTTTTTATTTATTTATTTATTTATTTATTTATTTATTTATTTATTTATTTGAGATAGAGACAGTGAGAGAGAGCATGAGAGGAGAGAAGATCAGAGGCAGAAGCAGACTCCCCATAGAGCTGGGAGCCGGACCTGGGACTCGATCCCAGGACTCCAGGATCATGACCTGAGCTGAAGGCAGTTGCTCAACCATAGAGTTTGCTTTCAAATTTCTACAGTTATTTTTCAATACATCAATGGGGATAAAATTTGCTATCCAACTTACCAGACATAGAGAAAAAAACTTAAAAAGCCTACTTACTAGAGAAGGAAAAGATGAGCTTTGGGGTGTGGAAATAGAAGGGTGGTGTTTTGTTTTTTGTTTTTTTTGACATCCCTCATTAAAATCACAATTGTGAGACAAATTTTTTGAAACTAGAGAAGAAAAAAGATAGACCTTACACTAGACCTTAGTGTAAAGATAATTCAGTGCAGTGACTAAGAGCATGTATCCTGGGCCAGACTTCTGGGGTCAAATCCAAGTTATCCTCTTTGTACCTCAGTTTTCTCATCTATAATGGCAATAAGAATAATATTTACCTTTTCAGGGGCGCCTGGTGGCTCAGTGGGTTAAAGCCTCTGCCTTCAGCCCAGGTCATGATCTCAGGATCCTGGGATCAAGCCCCACATCGGGCTCTCTGCTCAACAGGGAACCTGCTTCTCTCTCTCCCCCTGCCTGCCTTTCTGCCTACTTGTGATCTCTCTCTCTCTCTCTCTGTCAAATAAATAAATAAATAATATCTTTAAAAAAAAGTCTTTAAAAATATTTACCTTTTCAGCTAGTGGTGGTGATTACATGATACTAATTCTTGAAAATCTACTAGAACAATCCCTTGGAGGCACTATATATTAGTTCTCTCTCTAACACAACACCTGGTGGCATTGACCATCCATCTTTCAGATTTCTTTCCCCCTCCATATACCTATTACACAGTTGTATCCAGATAAACTTGGAAATCTTTGAAATATTGGGGGAATTATCGAAACCCTCAACATGGGAGAACTGTCAGTCCTACAACATTCAGAGCCTTCCCGAACACACAGGAAATCACTACTTCACGACCTAGGTTAATGGTTTATACCTAAGAGGCTACGAGGTTTGGTAAAGCGGCCCAGGATTTGGAGTCAGACCTCAGGAGATAGGAATTCTGACTTGTCTCCTTCCAGTTCAATCATCTTGAGGAAGTGACCTGCCCATGAGCTGCTCTTTCCTCATATCTCAAACGCCATGTGGTCTGGGAGACTGAGGAACGAGATGTGGAAATCCCAGCGTGGAGCCTGGGAATGGGGTGGCATTTGTTTTGGGGATGGACCCTGCCGCCTCCTTTGAGGGCAGCGACCACAGCAGCACGTCCGGCTTTCCACTGAGGCAGGTGTGTCTATTTTGCCAGAGAGTGAAGAGTACAAAGGCCTCATCGAATCCGTTCTGGAGGAGGAAGTGCAGTTTGACAGGGAGCTGGCAGAGAAGATGAGCCCAGCTGCAAGGCTCGGGTAAGGAGGTACCTGTGTGGGAAAGTGTGAATTACTGCTTGAAGTGAGGCAACCCAGGCTGCTGGTATAAAGGGTACTTTTGTCCAAGGAGAGGGATAAAAAAGTACATGACGGGCACAGAACTAGATAAAGACAGCCGGCAGGGCTGTGGGAATTGGGTGGTAAAGTAGCTAGGTCTCTGGGGTTCACCCTGAAATAGCATATGAATAAAATGGAGACAGATGCTGGAAATGGAATACCAGCCGTGTGGCTTCTAGCTGTACGACCTTGGACAAATTTACTTAACTTCCCTGCATCTCGGTTCCCTCTACTACTTCATCTGTCAAATGAAAATACAGTATCATAACCCTCAGAGGGTTATGAAGATTAAATTCGTGATTATAAGTTAGAACCATCTCTGACACATATGAAGCTCTCAACAAATATTTTCTGTAGTTATTACACTTTTATTCTTTATAGGTGTGGTAGTTGTCATTAACGGACCACCATTTTCTACCACAAGAGTTATTTCCTCAGCTTTCCAAAGTGCTTTTCATGATGTAAATGTTTCTCCTCAACTTTGATTTTTTTTTTCCCCCTAAGTATCATACTATGTGGAGTACCACTGGTAGGGCTCTTGGGTAGATAGATAATCAACCAGTGGTCTGGAAAATAGATTATTATTGTGCTGAGGCCTGGCGTTGTCTGTCCTCAGAGGGTTTCACGTATAAGGTAGATTGTGGCATTCAAGATGTCTTTTAACTCTTTGTTGAAAGGAAATCTGAGAAGCTCAAATGTGTAAAATCTACTAAAGCAAGTAGTAAAATCTACTACTGACTGAAGGAAGACTGGGTCTGGAGCCTCCTCTGTTCTCTAGTCCATGCCTTCGCTAGCTCTGACACTTTATAGGAACTCTATGGAATAGAGTCTGAAAGACGGTCTGTAGAATATCACTTAGTAGGACAGCAGGGAGGAGATTCAGGCATCAGATGAGCCAGATGGTGATAAATGTCTAGTCCAGCTTGAGGATTACGTGGTTCTAAGTATCAACCGAATACTGTGTGTGTGTACACTCAGCTGAGCACTTTAAGTTGTGTAATATGCGGTGCTGTCCTTACCTCAGAGAGCTCACATTTTGGGTTGGAATCCATGCAGAATATTTGTACAATCATTAGAAAATGGTGAAAACCCACTTAGAGTGATGTAATTGTTGAATTCTTATTTACTCTTTAGTGTCTTCTTACTGATTATGGCTGTTTTCATGTCACTCAAAAGAATGCCATCCTTCTTGACCCTTTCATGGATTTTTCTTTTCATCCTTTGAATCAACACCACACGTGCCCATCCAACACTTCTGCATCTGGCTCGTGCATGTGTGCACACTACTTTCTGCATAATGCTTGATGATCTATATTCCATGGAAATGGATGTGGGCCGAATTCAGGAACTGAAGGGGCATCTTTTTCAAAGTAAAGTTAATTAGAAAAGAAACAAACCCAATGCTATTTCCTCATTCCCTCTGCCACAGGCAAGACACACAACTTGTGTAAAAATTCAACTTGGGAAATTCCTTAGGGGCGTTCTATGAGCTGTCTCTGCTGAAACTGCCATAAGCTATGTGCCGTTATATTTTACTTTTTTTTTTCTTACTTTAGGAAATACGATCCCCTGATTCAGGCTCAGGCGCGAGAACTGACCCACTTGCGCCAGAGGATACAGGAAGGGAAAAGTGTCTGCTCTCTTTTCATTCAGCATACAAAGAGCACGGTCACGTCTTTTAAGGGCCTCCTCAGGAGCACTGACATTGCCCACTACCAGGGACAGAGATTCTGTGAACAACTGGCCCAAGGAAGCCAGCTGGCAGAGAACCTTGCCAGCAAACTCACCACTGGTAAGTAATGGAGACCCTTAGAGCCTCCCAAAGATCCTTGC
This sequence comes from Nasua narica, assembly GCA_028533885.1. Taxonomy (NCBI): domain Eukaryota; kingdom Metazoa; phylum Chordata; class Mammalia; order Carnivora; family Procyonidae; genus Nasua; species Nasua narica. Next base: position 91,954,692 of record CM052798.1, on the reverse strand, counting down.
CTCCCGTAAGTCTCCATGCTTCCATGGCCCTAGGAGTGACTTTTTAGCCAAGATGACCTGTTTTATGCCCTTCCCAGCCTACTGATAGTGATGCTATCAGGTAGGAATACCTAGGGGCACTTACCTGGGCCCAAGACATTTCCTCTTTCTCTTAAGGGTAATTGATTTACAGTCAAATGGCCCACTGTAGTGTCAGGGCTGTGAGCTTTGAGAAATGTGTATACGGTGGTATAAGCACCGCCACAACCAGGATACAGAACAGTTCCGGCAGCACTCGAAGTTCCTTTGTGCCTCTGTATGGTCGAACATTGTCCCCCGCCCCAGTTTCTGGCAGCCACTGGATCTGTTTTCTGTCCCTACAGATTTTCCATCTCCTGAATGTATCAGTAGTTCGTTTCTTTTTCCACTGTTGAGTACTAATTCCGTTATATGGATACACCACTTTTATTTATCTACTTACCCATTGAAGGACATTTGGGTTATTTCCAGTTTGGGACAATTATGAATAATAGCTATAAAGGTTCACATACAGGTTTTTGTGTGAAAATACATTTTCACTTCACCTGGGTAAATATCTAGGAGTGGGATTGCTGGGTCACGTGTTTGACCTAGAAGAAACTGCCACACTGTTTTCCAGCGTGGCTATTACCATTTCAGAGTCCCAATGGCGACGTGTGAAGGTTTCAGTTGTTCCCCAATATCAACTTTTAATTTCAGGTGGTGGTTCTTTTACTTTTTGTCTTTTTAGCAATTTTAATAAGTATGGGGGCAGGAGAAGACTTTGTGGTTTTAATTTGCATTTCCTTAATAGCTAATGATTTTAAGGGGTTTTTTCATATGTCTACTGACTCTCCTTCTATCTTCGGTGAAGCCAGTGTTTAAACATTTTGTCATTTTAAAATTGAGTTGTTTGTTTTTGTGTTATCAAGTCTTGAGGGTTCTTTACGTTTCTGGGTACAGGTCCTTTATGAGATATTTAATTTGCAAATATTTTCTCCTGGACTATGGTTTACCTTTTCATTCTCTCTCTCTCTTTTTTTTAATTTTTAAAAAAATTTTATTTATTTATTTGACAGAGAGAGATCACAAGTAGGCAGAGGGGGAGGGGGAAGCAGGCTCCCCAGTGAGCAGAAAGCCTGACTCAGGGCTCAATCCCAGGACCCTGAGATCATGACCTGGGCTGAAGACAGAGGCCTTAACCCACAGAGCCACCCAGGCGCCACACCTTTTCATTCATTTTCACTAACAGGGTCCTTCAGAGAGCAGAATTTCTTTCTTTCTTTCTTTCTTTTTTTAAAGATTTTATTTATTTATTTGACAGAGAGAGATCACAAGTAGGCAGAGAGAGAGTGGGAAGCAGGCTCCCCACTGAGCAGAGAGCCCAATGTGGGGCTCGATCCCAGGACCCTTAGATCATGATCTGGGCTGAAGACAGAGGCCTTAACCCACTGAACCACTCAGGTCCCCCACCTTTTCATTCTCTTAACAGGGTCCTTCAGAGAGCAGAGTTTCTTTTTTTTTTTTTTTAAAGATTTTATTTATTTATTTGACAGAGAGAGATCACAAGTAGGTAGAGAGGCAGGCAGAGGGAGAGGGGGAAGCAGGCTCCCCGCTGAGCAGAAAGCCCGACTCGGGGCTTGATCCCAGGACCCTGAGATCATGACCTGAGCTGAAGGCAGAGGCTTTAACCCACTGAGCCACCCAGGTGCCCCGTGAGAGCAGAATTTCTTAATTTTAATGAAGTCCAACTTACGGCTCATACTTTTGTAGTTAAATATCTAAGAACTCTTGGCCTAAAACAAGGTCCTTTGCCTTTCCATATAAATTTTACAATCAGCTTGCCATCATCTGTTAAAAAAAAAAAGCAACAACAAAATCCTCTTGAGATTTTGAGTGGCATTGCTTTGAATCTATGAAAAGTTTGAGGAGGATTGACATTTTTAATAGTGATGAGTTTTCTGGGGCACTTGAGTGGCTCAATTGGTTGAGTGTCTGCCTCTTGGTTTTGTCTCAGGTCAGGATCTCAGGGTCTTGGAATTGAGCCCTATGTAGGTTGTCTCCCTCTGCCCTTCCCCTGCTCTCTCTCTCTCTCAAATAAATAAGTCTTAAAATAATATTGAGTTTCCTAATTAATGATCATAGTGCCTTGTTAGGTTGAGGAAGTTCCCTTTTTGATTTTTTTGTTTTATTTATTCATATTTGAATGAACAAACAAATCTTTTCTCTTTTGTTTTATGATGGTGACTGCTGACAACAGGGAAAAAAAATTATGTCTCCTAATGCACACATGAGTAAGCATGGTCCAATCAAGAAATGTTTCCAACTTATTTGAGAAAGTTCCTTTTTATTCCTTATTTTCTGAAAGTTTTATTTTGAATAGATGTTGAACTCTGTCAAATGCTTTTTATTCAGTTATTGAAAGGACTGAATATTATATCGTAAGACCCTGGGTCTTGTTAAAAACCCTATGGAAATTATTTTTTAGCAGGCAATCAACCCCATTAGGTAAAGACTCCCAAGTTCTGTCTTACCTTCTGTAGGTAGTAGTTCCAATGTCGGGTGAGTGTTCAATGCCTTTGATGTGCGACTGTTCGGGTTGGTCCAGCAAATATGTTACTCAGGTTTAGTCTGGACTAGGTGGTGGTTTATGTGGTAATTCAGTTCTTTGATTCGTTGGGTCTATTCCACACATATTCGGTTTGGGGGTGAGTCCTGGGACTTCTGTCATCTCATAGACCCTTTTCCAGCCTCTCTTCTCTCTGGGATTTCTTCCATACTTTCAAGTTCCCAAAGGTTCCTTTACCGAGTTTCTCTGTTCAGAAAGATTGAGTTCTCTCAGCGATTTCTCTTCTCACGTTGTGTTGCAGTTCTGCATTACTGGGGCCACTTTGAGAGCAAGGAGGCAAGAAAATTGAAAAATACAAACTAAAAGGATTTTTTTTTGAAGATTTTATTTATTTATTTGACAGAGAGAGAGAGATCACAAGTAGGCAGAGAGGCGGGCAGAGGGAGAGGGGGAAGCAGGCTCCCCGCCGAGCAGAGAGCCCGATGCAGGGCTTGATCCCAGGACCCTGAGGCCATGACCCGAGCCGAAGGCAAAGGCCCTAACCCACTGAGCCACCCAGGCGCCCCTAAAAGGATTTTTTTAAGAGCATTATTCACACTTTTTAGGCAAGAGGTCCCTTTTTCCTGGTTCTTTTGGTCAGGGAGTTAGATTCTCTTGTGTGGTTTAGGTCACAGTTCCGCTGCCTTGACAATACAGTTTTGCAACTCTGCTGGGGTTTCTAGTTGGGGTCAGGAAAAAAAAAAGGAAAAAAAAAAAAAAGAAGGAGGGAAGATTCTCTTCACACACTGTGGCACGCGCAGGTGCCTCTGTCCAGTCATTTGGTTAGAAGGGTTAGGTGGGTTCTCCTGAAGTTTTCGCTCCTCAGAGACTGCAGTGGGTTCTCTATGAGAGCCCGATAGGACACATAACCATGGTCTAGCCACCAGCTAGCTGGGGGGCAAAAATGGATGTTACAGCTGGAGAAGTCCACCAGGCAGCTGAGCAAGGATTCTGTGCACTGGACAAAAGACATTTTAAACTCCTTGCCTCGACTTGGTAGCAGATGTCATGGTGATGATTTGCCACACCAGGAAAACACCATCTGGTGTTGCTCGGGAAAGCCTGCCAGGCTACTTCTCTGAAGACACTAAGCCCTCTCTCTCAGAGCCTTCTGAACAAACACGCAGAGTATTACGTTTCTGATCATACAGGCCTTCGTATTTGTAGTGTGTGAAATGGGACCTGCTCAATTTCGGACTGGCTGTTTCTTTTTTTTTTTTTTTTTTGGTTCACAGAAAATCACGACGATAGGAACGACGAAGATGGACAGGAGCCACTGACACCCAGGTAACTGAATGATGAAAGGGCTGATAATAGAATGGTGAAGTCTAGAGACGATTCCAGAAGCAATAGACCAAGAGGCCAAACTCCCAAATGCAGGGAAAAAAAAAACTCAGAAACTACTGATTGTACCTATTTCTTTTTTTTTTTTAATTTTAAAAAAGATTTTATTTATTTGAGAGAGAGAGAACAAAAGAGAGAGAGAGAGAGAAAGCACGAGAAGGGGAGAGAGTCGGAGGAAGAATCACGTCCTGCTGAGCAGAGAGCCCCGTGCAGACCACCTGAGCCACCCAGGCGCCCTGATTGTGCCTATTTCATTCATTCATCATACTGTGTTGTGTTCGTCCTTTTAAACAATGTTGTCTGCTCTTGGTGCAGGTCTTGTATTGGTTACCATTTCCTAGTAATTCATCAAGTTTAGTTAGCTAGGTTTAGTCTGACACAAAGGCCAGAGATCCCTGGTTTCTGGATTCTAAAAACCTGTATGGTAAAAAACAAAAAAAAAACAGAGTGAGACACTGTCTCAGGAGCCAGTATTTAGGGGACCGCTTCTTGTTATATTAAACAAAAGCTGTCCGCAGCATTCTGAAACCCGTATCCTAGGTGTCTGTGTGTCATAAGTGCATTTGAGAGTAGCTGAATCTACTTCCTCACCCCCGCGTTACGCGGTCACAGCTGCTGCTGCTGCTCCCCCTGCCCAACTCTAGCTACAGCAGCCCCCGTCAGAAGTGGATCGTCATGCTTTCCCTCTCATCCGGTTGGCCTCTGGTTTCTGGCGTGTCTTCCAGGAGCTTCAGAAAGGACCAGCTGTAAAGCTGTGGTTCCAGGTTGCCTTAGTTGAATGTCCTGTCTTCCCTCCTTCCCTGCCCCCACCCCGGGCTCGGCAGGGAGCTCCAGGAGGAAGAAGTGAATGAAGCCCCGGAAGACTCACTAGATGAACGATATTTGACTCATTCCAGTCGCTGTGACTCTCACCAGCCTCCCAGCGGCAGTACCTTCCCCTCTGATGTGCAGGAAGCCAAACCTGCTGTGGAAGTCACCAGTGAGTACTCCCATTATAAAGAGAATAAAACTCCACCGACACCGGAAGAATGGAGACTAAAGCTCCAGTAGCTTCTCCATGCCTACCACCTCTGTCTAGGCTGCACGAGATCCCCTGTGCAGGCAGGCCCTAAAGACTGACCTTGAAAAAGTGATCAGGTTGAACACAGCTCTGGGACCAAGTTTCAAGTACAGGTAATTTGCCTTGTTGCTGGTCCACACCTCATCTCCGTCACTCTGGCCCCCACTGGCACGTGCGAGCTGCTGGACCCCAGGCAAGCCAGACTGAGGGTGAAGGGATCATGGCAGGCTCTCTGCCACCACTTCAGCATGTGTACAGAATCTACTAGAGGTCCTCTAAGATGAAGCATCTTAGTTGTATGTGTACGTGTATTGTGTATGTATCTTGAGTATTGCCTGAGAAATACCAGCAGTCTTGCCCGTATTTCTGGAGGTGCAGGATCATGGTTCTAGTCTCCAGTCTTCATCTCCCCTCGGATGACTTGCATCAGCTAACTTCCCTAAGGACAAGGCTCAGCTCTTGGCAACCCTTGGGCAAATGACTAGGATTCCCATCCTTTGTGCGACACCATTTAAAAAAAATGTCTGTGGGTTTAGTCTCAGTGCTATAATCTAATCTAAACCTACGACCAGCCTATCTACTGGAAAAAAGGCCTAATCTAGCAGCCATGCCGCTACCATGCCCCTTTCCTATGAAACCTAAGAAACCCCAAACTAGCCAATGTAGCTCCTCCAGGTATATAAGAGCCCCTAGGGGTACCAGCCTCACTGATGTGTGTGTGTGTGTGTGTGTGTAGATTATAACCTCAACCTTCATCTCCTTTCCCTTTTTTGGCTGTTTGACTTTTCTTTGGGGATAAAAGTTTAGACTGTTAGAGAATTATATGTCTTAAGTCCTCTTGTAGGCATGAGTAAGAGACTTTTTAAAAAAGATTTTATTTATTTATTTGACAGAGAGAGAGAGAGAGCAGGGGGAGGAACAGAGAGAGAGGGACAGAGTCTTTGCTCACCATGGAGCCCGATGTGGGGCTCGATCTCACAATCCTGAGATCATGACCTGAGCAGAAATCAAGAGTAAGACGCTCAACCAACTGAGCCACCCAGGCACCCTGAGAAGGAGACTTTCTTAATCCACTTAGTGTTAGCTGAATTTTTTTAATAGTGATATCAGCCATGTTAGGTTTTGTCTTCTTGCCAATGGCGGGTGCCTTTTATTACCCAGGCAGTCCCCTTACAAGGCTTCCTCGTTCCTACTTCCCACTTCACCTGGAGATGTAGGGGGAGGTCTTTGTCATTAAAGATGTTCAGTCATACGGGTCATGATCCCGGAGTCCCGGGATCGAGTCCCACATCGGGCTCCCAGCTCCAGGGGAGTCCGCTTCTCACTCTGACCTTCTCCCTTCTCATGCTCTCTCTCTCTCTCACTCTCTCTCTCTCCTAATAAATAAATAAATAAAATCTTTAAAAAAAAAAAAAGATGTTCAGTCATAAATCATGTGGGAGAGGTATTGAGTAGAGACATTCACTGTGCCCGAAAGTCTTACCTGAGAAGTGGCCACCCCTCTCCCAGTACTGGATAAGCCTTACCCAGAAGGCTTATTTGGTATTTTCCCACCTTGTGTCAACCCCCTTTATACTTCCCATATCCTTGTGTGAGGGCTGGTCCTGTGGAGTTTGCTTAGCACCGAACCATACTTTGTTTGAGGGCCTTTAAAGGGCTGTTAGAGGAAGTTCCCTGGTATCGCCTGATGAAAAAGGAACTTGGCAGAAGAATGGGGAAAGGCAGGGATCTTGCTCAGAGGCCCTCGGCCACCCCAGTAGTGATAAGGATTCTCCATCTTCTACCTCATTCCCTGTCCTGGCGGAATGGCTGCAGAAGATGAGATCCACAACCTGCACCAGCACCTGAAGGAAATTCTTTTCATCAATGACTGCCTTCAAGAAAAGCTGGAACATCATCGCAGCATTTCCGACCAAGGAAACGGTAGGGGAGGGCCCACGTCTGCCGGCTCTGGCATTATGTATCTTTTCAAGGACTCGTGTGTCTCAGGGCTTCACAGATCTCAAGAACTTGATATACCTTACGTCATTTACTCTTACAAATGGCCCAACTAGGGAGAATAGGGCAAGGATGACTATTCCTACTTTTTAGATGAGTAAATAAGCTCGGACAGCGATCTGCCCCACTGCTGAGCTATTTCTCCATCTTTGAGTTGTCTGACCTCCTAAACCCTTCTTGTGACTCTTTAGCTATATCCTTTCCGCCGCTCCTCCCGTCTCCGGGAGAACTCAGGTTGCTGGGTGCCACATTCAGCAGAGTGAGGGTCTCTGCCGCTGCCATCCTTAATCCCCTCTCTACGGTCTTGGTTGCTCTTCACTGTCCCCAGCGTGGTTCTTCTCCCCACATCCTCTTCCTGGATTGCACTCACACAGAGGCCATCGTTCCTCAGTCTTGGACTGGGCCAGAACAGTGACTGGGCCTCTTTCCACACCGAAGCAGCAGCTAAGTCTTAAGAAAAGTCTCCTTCATAATTTCAGCCGTTGGGTGTGATAATACTAATGAATGAGCTGGCATTTGTTAAGGGCCTTGTGAAAAATCAAGCTTCTGTCCCATTACACTGAAGTCCCAACCTTTGAGTCCCCAGGGTTTTCTTCTGGGCTGAGAAGGAAGGGGAAAAGGAATTGCAGAAAGCATTATCTCAAGTGAATGTGTTTAAGTTGCCTAAACTGTAACCATTTCCTGGACTAGGATGCACGTCTGACCTCAACAGGCAGAGCTTGGAGTCTGCTGCCCAGCTGTACAATGAAAACAGAGGTATCAGGGAAGAAAGCCTGAGCCTTCTGGCTCACCTGAATCGTATTTCTAGAGGTAAGTGGTCAAAACCCACAAGAGAAGCTCACTTTAGAGCCGCCTTTTCTCTTGCCATACCCAGCTATAAAAACAAAAAATGATCGGGACACCGATCTCATGACTACCCAGAGCCTCATGACTCATAATTCTCAATCTAGAGAGGGCTCCCTCCTAGGTGTTCCCTCTACAGGTCCCTGGACTCCAGGCCCCGGGAAGGAGTACCTCTGAGAAACCCACCCTTTAGGTACAAGCCGCACCTCACTAATGCAAGCCTGAGGAGAAAAGAACAATCCTCAAAGGTGAGAAGATGTAAGAGAACAATTATTTTAACTGAGTAAAATTTGCCAAGATTAGATAAATTCTGTCTTAGAATGCTGAAAGAACAAGCAAACAGAATTTAGATTCTAGGTCAGTAGGCTTTGAGGAAATGTGAGGACCAGAAAGGTACCATGAGTTTAAAAGGAGCAAAACCCCAATTTTCAAACTGATGAAAATAAAGTACTAAAAAATTCAAATAAGTGTAGCTTATATTGATCCTTGGCAAAATACAAATTTATTGCACTTAAACTATAATATTCCAGTCACCTTATGGTACCCAGCTCTTACTATTGAGAAAAGCCAAACCAAACCAAATTACCTTCAGATTGGCAAAAATATTTACAAACCTGCAAAATACCTTTGGCCTATCCCCTATACACCAGACTTAGTATTTACTGAGTTTTTGCTGTGTGGAATGCCCACCCCGATAGACATTCCTGCCTGATATTGTAGGTGCCAGTTAAGAAAGCTCACCTAAGATTCCTTTAAACTTTTTTTTTAAGATTTTATTTACTGGGGCACCTAGGTGGCTCAGTTGTTAAGGGTTCGATCCTCAGACCCAGGATCCTGGGATCGAACCCCACATTGAGCTCCCTGCTCAGCAGGAAGCCTGCTTGTGTTCCCTCTCTCGCTGTGTCTCTCTCTGTCAAATAAATAAATAAAATATTATTTAAAAAAGATTTTATTTATTTAGGGACACCTGGGTGGCTCGGTCATTAAGCAGCTGGCTTTGGCTCAGGTCATGATCCCAGGGTCCTAGGATTGAGCCCTGCATCAGGCTTCCTGCTCATTGGGAAGCCTGATTCTCCCTCTCCCTCTGCTGCTCCCCCTCTCTTCCTATCTCTCTCTCTGTCAAATTAATTAATTAAAAATAAATAAAAGATTTTATTTATTTGAGAGAGAGTAAGGGAGGGCGTGTGTGTGCGCACAAGCTGGGCCAGGGGCAGTGGGAGAGGGAGCAGCAGACTCCCGACTGACCCACTGAGCAGGGAGCCCCATGTGGAAGCTTAATCACAGGACCCTGGGATCATGACCTGAGCCAAAGGCAGACACTTAACCAACTGAGCCACCCAGGCACCCCTCCTTTTACCTTCTTGTACCTATGTTGCTTTTTGTTTCCAAGGAGTCTTCTAAATAGGACTGACCTCAGATTACTGGAACCAGTTGTCTGCTGGCTCAGAGAATGGAAGGACCTGGGAGTTTATATCAGTCCCACAGCATCCAGAGACCCTACCTATAAATCATTATCCATGATTGACAGGTACAGGCATAGGAAAGCCCAGCTACTTGATTTGAGGAAGGCTTTGTGGTGAATTAGCTTTGGGAAAAGGGAATCAGAGGTGAACTTGGTAAAGACCCAGATAAATAAACAGAAGGAAATCTAAATGAGAAAGAGAGATTCACCTCAGATCATAAGAAGGAAGATTAAAATCTTTAGGTCCAAAGGGAAAGAAGCCCATAGTGGGACAGCTAGAGAGAAACAAAGAGAACCATGGGAAATAGGGCTTCTTTTTCCCTATTTAAAGCCTGCTGTCATTATAAGAACCTGGTAAGGTTTTGCCTAACACAAATGCCTAGATATCACAGCTAGAGATTCTGATTAAACTGGTTTCACAGGTGTTTGGGGTGTTAGTTTTTAAAAGCTTCCAGGTGATTCAAGTATGTGGCTACCAGTGAGAAGGACCATCAATCTACTAAGATCTCAGCTCATCAATACAGAACTATCCCAGATAATGCAGTTACTTGTGAAAGGCCAATGATGGGATTTACAATCCTATCTCAACAGTGTTGTTTGTATAGCATGGAAAAAAGAGAAAAGAAGAGGTAGATGATTAGATCTATAACCAGTCTATCTGGAGCAGATAAAGGAAATTCAGATAAGATTTTAGATGTTTTAACTTGAAAATAATATTTACATCAAATCTATGATACCTTAAAAAGCTTTGAGATCTTACTGTCCTAAAGAGAATATAGAAGCAAAAAAAAAATCTAAAACTTTAGAGAACAGATTTATATTTATACTTGCCTTCCTTATACTGAAATGAAATATTTAAAAATAAAATCTTTCCCTAAGAAGTAGTTTGGAAAGAATTAAACGATAAGGAACACCTAGGAACGAGAAATTACTTTTTCAGTTTTCACTTAGAAACTCTGTTAGTTGGTCTAGTGGAAATCTTCCTACAAATGTTCCTAAGTAGCGACTATGTTGCCATGTGAACTGGAGAGACCTCCCGCCCTGGTGCTTCTACCCAGCCAGAAGCAAGAGGCCAAGTAGTAATTAAAGCCACAAGACCTATACTACTCCCTGCCTACTCTAACAACCTGAGGTTCCTGAAGGTTCTTGCTCTTGTCATGAGAAGAAATTCAAAGACAGACATATAACCCAGTGGATTGAGTAAAGAAGCAGGAAAGTTGTTTGTTTTTAAAGATTTTATTTATTTGACAGAGAGAGAGAGATCACAAGTAGGCAGGGAGGCAGGCAGAGAGAGGGGAAAGCAGGCTCCCCTGAGCAGAGAGCCCAATGTAGGGCTCGATCCCAGGACCCTGAGATCATGACCTGAGCTGAAGGCAGAGGCTTTTAACCCACTGAACCACCCAGGCATCCCAAGAAGCAAGAAAGTTTGTTAAAACAAAAAAGTACACTCTTGAGATACAAAAGCTGGCAAGCTCTAGAGAGAGATAGAGCAACGTCCCCTAGGGGTTGAGTTTCTTATAGTCACAGTTGTTAACTAGGGGGCGGGAAGCAGGGTTTTGGCTTTTTCTTCCTAATTTGGTCAGGGGTTTCCTGTGATGGCATCCGCCATCTTGGCTGGTCTGGTTTGATCCAGCTTCCTGTTGGGTGCTGCCGGGACGGGCGTCTGACCCTCCTAGTAGCTGCCCTTGACTTCATCATTGTTGACCTCCAGGTATCCTGTCAGAACCTAACTGCCTACTCTAACAGCCTGAGGTTAACTTTACAGGATATTCTCTAAAGGGTGTAAACGGATCAGTCCAAGGTTGAATTTTGCTCTTTTATTTGCTAATTTCCCCTTTTCTCTTTCTTATGATTCCTTTCTTTCTCTGTAATCTCTTAAGAAGAATACTTAAAAGAGACTTTCTATAAAGTCTTATTCCTGTCCCAGCCAAGGTACCCAATACACTGTGGAGCCTGTGGCTTCCTCCAGATTGGAGCCTTTCCTCTCCCTTTTCTTAAACTTTGTGACATAGTAAAAAGGCTCAAGGCATGGATTTTAGTCTCTGGATTTTCATTTATAGGTCTTGTGGCTTTAATTACTACTTGGCCTCTTGATACCACTGTTTCCTCAAGGCCAAAGGTGGAATTGTATTTGGATGGTAAATAGATTCCGGTACCAATTCCAACTTGAAAGGGGAATATTTCTCATGCCAATAAGCAATTTTGGGGACACCACCTGGATCTCCTAATATTGAACTCCATTCTGATATTACCTACTAGGTTTACCTACTAGAAGATAGCATTAGATTCCACAGGTTAAGGGTTCAGTCCTGTGAGACTGCCTCCACCCTGGCCCCCACTTCAGATGCTGGTAGCAAATCTAGGCTGTCACCTAAATATCTGACTATGAATCCGTTTCCTGAGAACCCCCTCCTAGGGTTTGACTAATTTGTTTGAGTGTCTCACAGAACACAGAGAAGCATTTTACTTACTAGATTACTGGTTTATGTTTTCCATGTATGTATGTATGTATGTGGTCTCTGCACCCAATGTGGGGCTGGAACTCATGACCCCAAGATCTAGAGTTGTGTGCTCTACTGACTGAGCCAGCCAAGAGTCCTGATTACTGGTTTATTTGAAAAGGATAGAACTCAGGAACAGCCAGAAGGAAGAGATGCATAGGGCAGGTCCTGGGGAAAGGGTACAGAGCTTCCATGCTCCCTGTGGGAGCTCTCCTCTCCCAGCACCTCTATGTGTTTACCAACCCAGAAACTGTCTGAACCCCCATCTTTCGGGTTTCTTTCTTTCTTTTTTTTTTTTTTTAAGATTTTATTTATTTATTTAACACAGAGAGAACACAAGCAGGCAGAGAGGCAGGCAGAGGCAGAGAGAGGAGCAGGCTCCCCGCGGAGCAAGGAGCCCGATGCGGGACTCGATCCCAAGATGCTGGGATCATGACCTGAGCCAAAGGCAGCTGCTCAACCAACTGAGCCACCCAGGCGTCCCCCATCTTTCGGGTTTCTAGTGGAGGCTTCATTGCATAGGCATGATTGAATAAATCATTGGCGGTTGATGACTGAAGTCAACTTCAGCCCCTCTCTCATTCTCAGAGGTCAGGGGGATAAGACTAAAAGTCCCAGCCCTCCAAATCATAAGGTTGGTAATCACCTTCCATCCTTCCAGGGCTTTCCCAAAGTCACCTCGTTAACATAACAAAACACTAATTCCAAGCATTTTAGGAGTTCTGCCAGAAACTGGAACAAAGACCAAATTTAATTTCTTATTATAAATCACAGTATTACAGATGGTGTCTAAGGACCCTGCTGGTTTTCACATTCTAGGACTCTTCCCTTGACACCACCCTCCTATTTAAAAAATATAGAGAGAGGTGCCTGGGTGGCTCAGTGGATTAAAGCCTCTGCCTTCTGCTCAGGTCCTGATCTCAGCATCCTGGGATCAAGCCAGATGTCAGGCTTTCTGCTCAGCAGGGAGCCTGCTTCCCTCCCTCTCTCTCTGCTTGCCTCTCTGCCTACTTGTGATCTCTCTCTCTCTCTGTCAAATAAATAAATAAAATCTTTAAAATAATTTAAAAAAATAAAATAAAAAATATATATATAGGAAATGTTGAAGGAGCAGAGCAGGGCGGGTTCCTTTTGCTTACACCCGCCTTCTTGTGTGTGGCCCCCCTGCAGGACCTGCCTCTGGGAGGGTCTGAGTGTGGCTCAGCCCTCCCTTGAGCTAATTAGCCCAGAGGGCCTATGGGTTGGGTTTGGGTTAGTCAATAGGAACGTGGAACCCCTGCCTGGGAAAGAATATAAACCCC
>CM052798.1:91921860-91941478 GCA_028533885.1 Nasua narica | reverse complement strand
TATTTAGGAGCAAGATTTTCCTGCAAAATATGCTCTCATTTCTAGAACAGACCATTTCTGAATGTGCATGTTTGAAGCAGGGCACATCTCTTGGGAGCTGTGAAAGGTTTTCATTCATTCTTTTCCAGAAGAGTAGAATGTAGAATAAACTGATCCCGAGGGAGAAGATGGTAGGGATCTGGCTAACCCACCTGCAGCAGCTTTGAGCAGGGCTATCAGCATTGTGAGGTGGGGGGGCCCTGTATCCACACCACAGGGCACATGGTGTATTTCAGAGGACTTTCCCTCTAATCTGCTAGTGTCACTCTTTCCAGACTGTAGTTTACCACCATGACTTACCCACTTTTCAGGTTGCACTCAGCCTCTTTTCCTTAGCTGTCATTTCAGCCTCAAGTATCAGCAGAACTAATAGAAGATTCTCATTTAATTTAGTTTTTTTTTCTCTTCTATTTCAGGTAAGAACTAATGGTGGAAATATGAAAAGTTCTTATTTCAACAAAACTTATAAATAGTTCCCCCATTGATGAGAAAAACGAAAACAACAAAACAGTGAAATTCCCAAATCTGAATCCGAGAAGGCTTCGTCTCCAAGAATCAAATTTCCAAGCCACTCTAGATTTTTACTCCAAATGGTTTGTTCGATTGCAGAAATCATAGCTCCTCGGCCTGCAAATCTGACAACTAAGTAAGAAACACTAATACCCAGATTCACAGATGATTGGGAGATGCCTACGGCTTCATTTCCCCACCCCCATCCTGTGGATAAGTGGAGTCAGCAGCAGCTAGAAGAAAATGTCAAGGACTTGGGTCAAGAATAAGTCAGAATAATGTCATGGCAGACTGTTCATCAGCTCTTCAGCACATGTCCATTTCCTTGAAGGATGAAAGTTTAGAAATCTCAAAGAATAGAGTTTATTTTATATATATACTGTTGCCTGTCATTTTTTTTTAACAAATCAAATTTACAAAGCTTTCTTTCTCCAGCTAACAACAGGAAACTCATATGTCCACTATATTTATATCCCAGAGTCACAGCAACCAAGTCTGGGGTGCGTCACTTCATTCCAAAATTAAATGTTATTGAGCACCTGGTATTAGATACAAAAACTACATTGTGTCTCACATTCTGGGAACCGAGCTAACTCAGGCAAAAAATCTGCCTTCACAGGCATCCGTAAGCAGAGCAGCAGTCTCATACATGTCTCCTGGGAGGGACCCAAAGAAAAGATGATAAAATCACTGCCGGAGAAGGATTGTGAGAGTTTTTGTTCACCCTTGTACTTCCTGTATAGGTCTAGCAAAAGTTGTTTCCTAGAGGAATCTGTTTAGAATACACAGGGAGAAACGATGTATCTACAGGAACTGGTAGATTTCAGGTAACTCCACTCTCATTTGGATTTTTCCCCCCTGAAAATAAGTACCTATTGATTTGTCTCTTGCAATTAAATATTTAAAATTAAATATTTTTAATTAAATATTTAATCTAAGTATTTACTATTAAAATTTAATAATTAAATATTTAAAAGCCAGACATCTTGAAGCTTTGAAACATATGAAGTCGCCTCAAACTTACCGGATTTCCAGGGTTGAAGGCTGATTAATGTAGGAAGGACAAATGCTGGATGGCAGGAAAGGATCCTTTAGATGGGAGTGTACAGCAAACTAGTGACTTATATTTTCTTGTACTGGTAGGTAGTATTGAAGACTGCCATACCCTCCAGCAAGGGGGAGACCCAGAGAAGGCCAGTTTTTTGTCCAGGACTCAGCTCTTCAGTCTCCCATATTTTACAACCAATTTCCCTCAAAAGTATTTACTTTGAAACATTTCAAACCTACAGAAAAATGGAAAGAATCCCATTATCACCTTTATTCTGTTCATCTGTTCAACAGGAAACATTCATTTGCTCCTTTTCTCTGTCCTATTACTTTAGTAAATGTAAGCCCGCTTCACCCCTAAATACTTCAGCGTGTATTTCCTGATATTAAGAGCATTATCCTGTATAACATAATACAATTCAATTATCAAATCTAAGGACAATATTAAATCAGTAACATTATCTAATAAATGCTGCATCAACTTTCCCATTGTTTAAAAAATGTCATCTATATACATATATATGTATATAGATGCATTTAATATCTGTATTATATATATTATATATAATACATAGTCTTAATATTATATCTATTATATATTATATATAATATAATAAGATTAGTATAATCTTATATATATAAGATTAAGGATTAGGAGTGTGTATTGTGATACTGATATTTTCCCAGGCTCTAATTCAAGTTCCTAAATTGCGCTTCAGTCCTTATTACCCGGAACTCTCCTGATGTCTTTGTTTTTGTTGTTCCTGATGGCCTTAACATTTTTGAAGAGGACAGACTAGTTATCTTGTTCAAGATCCTACCTTCTGATCAAACGACACTTTTCAAAAGAACAACACATATCTGTCTTTCCTATTGCATGCCGTCAAGAAGCAAGCTGTCCGAGAACAAAGCAACAAAATACTGTGAACGTTTTTATGTCGAAAATATCAAAGGAAATGCAGCATCTGCCAGCAGATTGTGGCAGCGAGAACCTTGGCTCCGATCCCAAACTGGAGTGCCCAGCATCTGTCTTGACAGGTACTGACTTTGGGTTTGCTTTTAATCCCAGTACTGACCATGACGGTGTTTTGCCCTCAGGGATTTACTGCTGGCTCTCTAGCACGCTGTGGTCAGAAGGGAAGGAAGAGCCACAGTAAACATTCCTAGAGCTGAGTGTTTGGGAAACTTGAACATGTGCAGAAACTACTCCAGAATGAGAGATTTGTCTGAAATGTCCACTGATGAAATAGTGCCATCATAGCTGTTTTTCTGTTTGAGATATTTAAAATACTGCGGGCTTTTTAGGAGAAATGAGAATGACCTTAGTGCATTTTATATAAAATCCAAACTCCTGTAGCCATAGGCCTACACAGATTGATCTCCATTCCCCATCAATATGGCCTCTAGTAGTTCTAGCACCGTTTATTGAACCTCATTGAACTGCTTTTTACTGAAAACCAGTTGGCCAAATAGATGTCATTTTTAGGGCTCTCAATTCAGCCTATTTATCGGTGTATCCTGCTGCCACTAGCACATTGCCTTGCCTGCTATAGCTTGTAATATGTCTTTTTAAAGAAAAGATTTGGGGGCGCCTGGGTGGCTCAGTGGGATCTCAGGGTCCTGGGATCGAGCCCCACATCGGGCTCTCTGCTCAGTGGGGAGCCTGCTTCCCCCTCTCTCTCTGCCTGCCTCTTTGCCTACTTGTGATCTCTTTCTGTCAAATAAATAAATAAAATATTTTTAAAAAATAAATAAAGAAAAGATTTGTTTTAGAGAGAGCAGGGGGAGGGGCAGAGCCAGAGGGAGAAATCTCAAGCAGGCTCCCTGCTGAGCATGGAGCCCACTGCCAAGGGGCTCCCATGACCCATGAGATCACTCTGAACCAAAATCAAGAGTCAGATTCTCAACTGAGTGCCCCAGGCATCCCAGTAAGTCTTAAATCAAGTAGTGCAAGTCCTCTACCTCTTCTTTTCAACGGCTTAATTTGGAAAAATATAAAACTCTATGTAAACAATTGCATAGATTAAGACGTGCTGTCATTTTCAGCCCTCTCATTTCAGCGTAGAACACTTGCCCACCGATGTATTGGTTGACCCCTGTGGTCCAAGGTTCTCTATCGTATCCTCTAGGAAAAATAAATCTCCCGTTGTCTGCAGGCTGAGGAAGAGGCAACACTCAGCAGAGTCTGGATTTTTCCTGAACAACAAAAAAAATTTCAACCACTTTTCTGGCATTTGATCTTAGGAAATGTTTCCTTTACTTACTTCTGAAACATTTCCAACTGTGAAATAAAGCCTTGTGTTATTTATAATTTTTCTTTCTAGGAAAATTGATTCCTATGGAGGATCCCTAATTTGCTAACCTGATTGTAAGATCTGATGTTGCAAATTGGAGATTAAGGAAGACTTGAGGGGCGCCTGGGTGGCTCAGTGGGTTAAGCCTCTGCCTTCGGCTTAGGCCATGATCTCGGGGTCCTGGGATCTAGCCCCGCATCGGGCTCTCTGCTCTGTGGGGAGCCTGCTTCCCCCTGTCTGTCTCCCTACTTGTGATCTCTCTCTCTTTGTCAAATAAATAAGTTTAAAAAAAAATAAGGAGGACTTGACTTTTCCTGGCATATGAAAGAAGACAGGAGAGAGGCAAAGAAGCAACGTGGGAAGAATGGTTTGGAACCTGAACACTAATGTTAGGATTTGGCAGTGAATGTCAGAGTCTGGGAAAGGGAAGAGACTGGATGGGCATTTCTAGGGGAAAAAAATCTTTAGTGGAAACAACAGATAGTTGGAATGCCTGGCTGGCTCAACTGGTAGAGCATGTGACTCTTGAACTCAGGGTTGTGAGTTCAAGCCTTGTGTTGGCCATAGAGCCTACTTAAAAGTAAATAAAAATTAACAGATTTTTAAAGTCCCTTTTATGACATTGCTTATTTGCTAATATATAATTTTCCCCCATCTTTGTAAATGTCGCATAGTTGAACTTGATGTGTTGTCTGTTTTTTTAAGAATGTATATTTTTATTTTTTTTTAAATTTTATTTATTTATTTGACAGAGAGAGAGATCACAAGCAGGCAGAGAGGCAGGCAGAGAGAGAGGGAAACAGGCTCCCTCCTGAGCAGAGAGCCTGATGCGGGGCTCTATCCCAGGACCCTGGGATCATGACCTGAGCCCAAGGCAGAGGCTTAACCCACTGAGCCACCCAGGCACCTCTATTTTTATTTTCTTCAATGTACGCTCTCTGCCCAGTGTGGAGTTTGAACTCACCACCCTGAGATCAAGAGTGGCATGCCTTACTGAGCTAACCGGGCACCCCTGGAATGTATTTTATTTTTAATGACTATTATACTTCAGATAGTCATCTGTGTACTTCTTAAACACATACATGGCCCTATCAGCTGTGCACTGAGAGTAAAATGGGCCCAACTTGGAGATCTACCTGGGAAAGTGCAATTAAAATTAAGGAGAGGGGTTGTGACTGTCTCAGGAGTATTAGCTTTCCCTCATGTAGCTGTTTTCCTAGTTCCTTCACATCTGATTCTTCATTTTTTTGAGAAGTTTAATCTCTACACACAACAGGGGGCTCAAACTCACAATCCAGAGATCAAGAGTCCCATGCTCCTCCAACTGAGCCAGTCAGGCGCCTCCTTTCTTCTTTTAATAAGGGCAAAAGAAAAACAGAAGTACTCAGTTGCGCCCTTGGAATCCACAGAAGTCCCAGCTATGGAAGGCAACTTACAAGGCAAGTTTAGAGATAGCCTGGCAAGGTTGTCTGTCGGTTTCCCCTACCTTAGCAGGGAGACTCAACTCACTTTCACCAACCATGGGGAAGACAAGGACCCAATGAGGCTGACTTATAACTTTAGATCCTGAAATCTCATGGGATTTCTTCCCTTCTCTTTGAACTACCTCTTCTTGCCTACCTAACAGGAGGAATTCACTGCCTTTCTTTCTGGTCAGCACTCTTTTGGGGTCCCTCATGGACATGTCCGAGGTAGGCAGCTAGTTTCTCCTGCGTGTCTTTCCCAATCTGGTTGATTTTCAATGACCAGAAGTGACCCACGACATAACTCCCTGTGTGTGGGACCAAAAGGATGTGGATAACAGCACAAGCTGTAAGAGATTACACACTATTAAGTCTCGGTTGCCTCAGTGCACCCCTCCCTTGCTACCTGGGTTTCTGGTAAAGGAGAAAATTCTATCTCTAAATCTTCTCTGCAGGCCAAACTGAAGGAAGTGGGAGGTTCCAAAAAGGTTAAGAAGAACCTTACTGAGTTGACCCAAACCCCAGCCTGGCCTTCCAGGACAGGCTTGAATGAGGCAGATTTTAGGATAAACCCAAAGAAACGGAGCAATGGTAGCATAATCCGAGGATACGGAGACCAAAGTCTCGAATCTTAACTTCTGAACGAGGTAAGGGCCATGAGTTGAATCGGTTTCCCACACTTAGGAAGAGACTCATTAGCCCAACATCAGGGGTTCTCAACGGAGGGCGATCTTGCCCAGCCCACACCCCATTTCCCGCTAGGACATTTGGCAGTGTCTGAAAACTTTTCGATTATCACGACTTGAGGGTATGTTTGGCTTCTACTGGCATTTAGTACGCAGACGCCTGGGAAGCCCCAGGCCACAGTGCACCCACATAGCATACAGTGAACAGGAAATCCCTCCCCAACCAAGAATTACCCTACCAGCATCAGTGGTGCGAGGCTGAGAACCCCTGGTGCAGATCAATGTCCACACTTCACTTACAACACTAATTACTGACTTATGGGTACGGAGTCTGAGGAAAACTGGTGTCAGGGAGAACTCTAAGAATTTGGCACACGGAAAGATGGAGATCGTGTGAACAAAAGTGGGAGAACTGCAGGGGCAGCAGGTTGTGTGTGTTTTGGGGGGGTAGATCTGGAATCCAGTTCGGGGCTGCAGAGCCTTCCTTGAAAGCTGTTTCGTTCTCACAATCTCCTCCATGTTTGACTTATTTCACTCCACATGATCTCTTCAGTCCCATCCATGTGGATACAAAAGTTGGGTATTCATCCTTTCTGATGGAGGCATAATGTTCCATTGTATATATGTACCATATCTTCTTTATCCATTCATCTGTTGAAGGGCATTTTGGTTCTTTCCATAGTTTGGCGATTGTGGCCATTGCTGACATGAACATTGGGGTACATGTGGTCCTTCTTTGTACTGCATCTGCTTCTTTGGGGTAAATACCCAGTAGTGCAATTGCAGGGTCATAGGGTAACTCTTTTTTTTAATTTCTTGAGGAATCTCCACATTGTGAGAAGGAAGGGAAGGGTGAATGGGGGACAAATCAGAGGGGGTGATGAACCATGAGAGACTGTGGACTCTGAGCAACAAACTGAGGGTTTTGGAGAGGAGGGGGTGGGGGGTTGGGCGAGCCTGGTGGTGGGTATTGAGAAGGGCACATACTGCATGGAGCACTGGGTGTGGTGCATAAACAATCTTGTAACACTGAAAAAATAAAATAAAGATATTTGGGGGGTAGGGGAAGAAAGCTGTTTCCGTCCTGAGTCCACTGGGTGGTGTCGCGGACCCCGGGGTGTCACGCCGGGCGCCTCCCCTCCGGCGCCCTCGAGGCGACCTCGTGTCCGCAGGCGGCCGCCTGGCGAAGGCACGTGTCCAGGGCGGCTCTGAGGGTGGCTGTCGGGGCCGGGACGACTGGCGCCGGGACTTGCGGACCTGGAAGGGCTCGGGGCGCGTCTTTGGCTTCTCCCAGCGCTCAGTGCGTCCCCTGAGGGCTTCGTTTTGGGGAAAGCTGGAAAGGAACAGTCTTCTGGATCCTCCCCGGAAGGAAGGGCGGCAACCCCAAGGGTGGGTGAGTAGTCCAAGCTTCTCGGTGCGCAGTTTTAACCGAGCTACAGCGGGTCGGAGGCTTCGAGAAAACTAAGTAGCACGGGGTGCCCTGGGGACGCACTGGCTGGGACTTGGCGCCTTTTCCCCACCATGGCTTGGGCTAGATTCTTGGTCACGTCCCGTTTGGGCAACGGCTCCCTTCCCGCAGGACTTGTCTTTATCCTTGCGTCCTTCGTGTGTTGCAAAAGACGGACGCAGAAGCGGCTCCGCAGCGAGTCCCCGAGCTCCCGGCGAAGAAGGGGAAATAATGGCGCTCCGCGGGTCGCTTCCCGGACTCGGCGCTGAGCACCCAGCGCCGCGCGCTGGCCACAGCAGGCCCTCTTACCTGCGCGCGCTGTCT
The DNA here is from genome assembly GCA_028533885.1 of Nasua narica. Taxonomy (NCBI): domain Eukaryota; kingdom Metazoa; phylum Chordata; class Mammalia; order Carnivora; family Procyonidae; genus Nasua; species Nasua narica. The sequence continues at coordinate 91,933,668 of CM052798.1, read as the reverse complement.
TTTTGCCCTCGGAGCATCCCTGTTCTGATCACATCTCCGTTTCACACAAGGGCCGGAGGGGCTCTACCGCGCTCGGAAGCCGCCCGTCCAAACGTCCATAGCCAAGCGCACGCTCTTGCTGTCGCCGCCCCTGAGGCGCTCTGCGGACGGTGGCAGTCACAGCGTCTGTGCATCCCCTGGAAACGGGCTGGCAGGTCGGCTCAGCCTCTTCGGTTCTCTTTGCACGTAAACTGAGTATTGGGCGTGTGGAGGAGGTGCCTGCTGGAGATCTGGCGAGGGAGGGAAGGAGGTGGGCGGGGGGTGAGGTCCTCGCTCGGGGGTGAAGCGAAGCATCTGTCCGCAGGTCTCACCCTCTCCCGAAACGCGAAACAACGTTTGTAGGATCTAGCCAACCGTGAAAGGGTCTTTGTGTGGTAAATATGTATTTCCAGCAAATTGAGATACCAGTTTTTTTCCTGCCTTGTTCTCTCTTTCCTGTTCTGGAACTCCAAATATGTTAGAACTTTTGATATTGCCCTATAGGTTCCTAAGGTTCTGTTTATTTATTATTTTCAATGCTTTTTCTTTATGCTACAGGTAGGATGATTTCTGTTTCTCCCTCTCTCTCGAAATTTATTGGATTTTTTCATTTCCATTATGCAGTTAAATCCATCAGTGATTGTTTTTTGAGAACTCTTTTCGATTTCAAAATTTACATTTGGTCCTTCATTTACTATTTCTATTTCCCCTTTTTTAAAGACCATTTTAAAAAAGATTTTATTTGACAGAGAGATAGAGAGAGAGAGAGATCACAAGTAGGCAGAGAGGCAGGCAGAGAGAGAGGGGGAAGCAAGCTCCTCACTGAGCAGAGAGCCCGATGCGGGGCTCGATCCCAGGACCCTGAGATCATGACCTGAGCAGAAGACAGAGGTTTTAACCCACTGAGCCACTCAGGCGCTCCCTATTTCTATTTCCTAATAATTTTTTTCTAACTTTTTATTTGTTATGGTTATATTTTCCTTCACAATCTTGAAATAGTTATAGTTGTGGCTTAGTATTTCTTGTCTCCTAGTTTCAACATTTGGGTGATGTCTACGTCAGTCTCCCATGATTGTCTTAGCTTGAGCATGGGTAAAGTAATATCAGAGTAATATATCAGAGTATTTTGGATTGTATTGTGGATACGGTGAGTGGTACACATAGAGATTCTGGATTGCTATGTATTACAAAAGCACTGCATTTTCATAAAAGCAGGCCTGGTTGATGTCAAACTGCAAATTCTTTCCCTTGTAATGGATAGCAGGTGAAATCTCAGTTGTTACTTTAGCTTTAACTGAACTACTTGGGGGCTGCCCAACATGCATTGTGCAGAAGTCAGCCAGAAACTTGGGCAGAATTTTACATGCAACTTTCCTTTTTTTTTTTTTTTTTTTTAAGGTTTTATCTATTTGACACAGAGATAGAGAGTACAAGTAGGCAGAGCAGCAGGCAGAGGGAGAGGGAGAAGCAGGTTATCCGCTGAGCAGGGAGCCCGACGTGGGGCTCGATCCCAAGACCCCAGGATCATGACTCGAGCCAAAGGCAGCCACTGAGCCACCCAGGCACCCCCTTTTCCTTTCTGAGATTCCTTTCCACGTCTTGGTTTTGCAACTGCTATGCTTGCCCAAACATCGTCCTCTGCTCCTTTAATCCAGTAAGACAGTTTGGTTTTGTACCAGAATTTGGCTGACCCAAATAGGGCAGGCCAAGGTGTGCTCTCAGCCAAAACCTTGCAAAATGGAAAACTCACTATGTGCAGTTCTATCTTGTATCTGTCTGCTTGCTTTTGTTCAGTCTCCCCAGCACCTTGAGATAATATTTCAGAAACATATTTTGTCCCCAGTTTATAGTTATCTGTAGGAGTACTCTGAAAAAAAGGAAGCAGCCATTACCAGAAGCTTACCTCATTGTCTCAGTAATGGCCGCTTAGCATATTGGGCTTGAATCTGCATGGCTGTCTAAGCTTGGCACAAGCTACTTAATGGATCTCTACAGTCACTCCTGCCCCACATGTGAAGAGGAGATATGACTAAAACCAGGGCGCGTGCAGGAAGATACATAGGGCGCACAAGTAAGGGGATTGGCCTCTCCGGAGGGTGAGGAGCTGGGCCACCTGCAGCACTTTTGAGAAGAGACTAGAGTAGCTCTTCATCACATTTTTTCTTTTTCTTTTCTTTTCATTAACGTATATCACTTTTCTTTCTTCATCAGTTTTAGGGCTTCACAAATTGCAAGGAGACCAGACTCTTCTGCATCTATCCCACTATGGTACACCGCCAAACTGCCCTGTACACAAAAGATATTGCTCTTGGGTGCTGAGACTTTACAAGAAAGCACATTCCCTAGCCAGAAATAGAGCCTGGGCCACAGTGGTGAAAGCCTTGAATCCTAACCGCTCGACTACCAGGGAATTCTAGGTCTTCTCTCCTGCCTTCTGATGATAGCTCCATTGGAACAGTACTCTAGCTGGCTTTCTTCCCCCCATCCTTTCCTGTCTTGCCTGCCCCTTGGGGTTGGCTTAAAAGGTCCTACCCTTCAAATTTTCTCTAAGAGGCAAGCCACAGGCGGTGCACCGGGTGGCCTGTCCCCCAAGTAGCACGCCGCCTAGGCAGCCAGGTGTACAAGTCACGGAGGGAATTTGCACCTCTTGGCTACAGACCTGGAGATGCATCTTTTATTTTCGACAAGGAGACCAGGTTGCTGGGAGGACGTGGGAGGGGAGGCTCCAAGGGTGAGAAGAAGCAGAGCACTGAGACCTGGGAATCAACAACAACAGGATTCAGACACATGCAGGAATGGAGACAGGGCGGATGGAGATCTCTTTCAAGCAAGGTCCTGAATTAGAACTCCCTCCCGGTGTTCTCCCAAACACATTTTGCACCTCACAGTGTTTCCTTCTCAGTTGGAATCCTTTGTTCTCATCCTTCCAATGCTCTGAACAAAAAAGTTCTTTTTGACTACAGAGTTTTGCTCAACTCCCACATCTAATTAGTCAGGAATTTGTGTTTTCCTGTCAGTCAAGTGTGGGTGTTGGTCTATGCTATCCTCCTCTTTCTTGATCTCTGAATTAGAGCAAACAACTCTCTTGATAAAAGCGGAGAGATCAATTTAAACAAGTGATCTTTGGCTCGCTCAAGGTCTTACACTTAGTCTCAGGATGGTTGGGTAGGTAATGTGAGTTGATGTTTGGGTCTGAGAGTGAACAGTCAAGAAAGAATTCTTGAGACGTTTTGAGTGCAAAAAGGTGGTTTTATTAAAGCAGAGGCATCGGACTCGGGGGCAGAAAAAGTTGCATTATTACTGTGAAGACCGACTGATAATATAGGTTGTCCTTGTTGTCGTCGTCTGTTTGTTTTTTAACCCTCTGAAGGGAAAGGTAACATTAGGGCTCCAGAAGGTTGAGTCTATAGTTTCCTGGAGGTCTGTCTATTATTAAGATCATGTTTTTCTTGTAAATCATTAAGACAGTAACAAACTGATGGAGTTTCAGGTCCTGCATAACTGTGATCTTTATCAGTTGACCATGTGTTTTTTCTTTCTTTGTTCTTGGGCAGTCATTAGTGTTTGAGGAATGTCACACATTGTCCCACCTTGGGTGGGAGGGGAAGGGGTACTGTGGAATATCAGTTTGCCTTTCCCCCTCAGCTTCCCTTTGGTTATCACATCCAGTGGGGTTGGCTTGCCTTCGCACTTTTTCTTTGGCTCTGCCCCCCTCTTTGTGCCTCCTCTCCTCCAGCAGAGTCAGGAACCCCACACCCTCCTGTTCAGCCTGCAGGGTGGCGCTTTGGTGGAGTAAGGCAGGATCCCGAGAGGCTCAGGTGCACTCAAGTGAGTTCGTGGTTTCCCAGGTGATGGCAACCCCTCATGCTCCGTAAAGGGAAGGCAACTGCTCCCTTTGTTCTGTGCAGTAGGGACCCCAAAATGTCCTATGAACGGAAACATGATGGATCTTCTCTTCTGACTGGGCAGGGAAAGAGGAAGATAGATCAAGGAGGGAAAGAAGGGGGCAAATGTCATGGAATTTCCTGATCTAAAGCGACCCTGAAGTCTGCCTCCACCCTGCCCCACAATTGCTGATAAGAGTGATATGGTCCATTCCTGCCCTGGTCTCCAGTTTGAGTCAGAGTTGAAAAAGGCCAGCCACCTCCGCCTGGTGTCTAATAAACCCATTAGATCTTTAATTACTCAGTTGCATTTTTGCTCTTTAACAGAGGCAAACCCGAAAACTTTTCAGACATTACCTTTCTCTGAAAACTATCCTTACCTCTTTGCTAAAACTTATGCTCCGAGACCTGTTGAGCAGGAAAACTAAAAAGGCAAATAAAAAGATATTTTGGGTGTCGTAAAAGTTGAAGTAAAACTGCCCATAAAAAAGAATCGAAAGATTCTTTCGATTCTTTCTCCCTCTTTCAATGAGGGAGAAATCTTGTGATCATGAAATCAGCATGGGCTGTCCCCAGGTCCTCCACCTTCAGGCAAACCTGGAAAGCTCTATGGTCTATATTCCGCCTTAAAGGCCTGACCTTCAAGTGAATTTAATACAGGGCAGAAAACACGGTTTGGCCTCTGTTTGGACATCAAACATACAAATGCCCTAGGGATGTCAACTTCTACTAGGGAACCGGCTAAAAGATGAAGGTGTGATTAAAATATTGGACTTAAGTTAGTCGACTAGAATAAGTGACAGCAGCAGGAATCGGAAGGAACCCCTCGGTCCAGAGGACCACGTAGAAGCGCAGAGCCGAAGGGCGGGCGAAGGAAGAACGCGCGGGGCGGGCTCAGCGGGGCAGGCGGGCCGCCGGGGAGAGCGCGTCCTTGGGTTCCTGGGAGGGTTCCCAGCGCCGAGCAGCGACCGCGAGCCGACAGCACCGACCGTCCCCGCAGAGAAAGGAGCCACCGACAGCCCCGGAGGGCGGGTGACCCCCGGCCGGGCGGAGGGGGCGCCTGGGGCTCGGAAGCACCGGACCCGCCCCCTCCGGGAGCTGGGGAGTCGGCGGGGCGTCTCCGGCACCGCGGCCCCTCCCTCTGGATCTGGAAACCTGACTGCCGGCGGCCCCCGGGTCTTCGCTTCCTGGGGGGAGACGCGGAATCCTAAACTCGCCCAGTGTGCGGGGTTTGCGGTCCCTTTGCCTGAAGGGTCGCGGGGGCCTTTCAGGGGCCTTTTGCACTTAGGAGAGAAGGTGGTGGGCACAAAAGTCGGGACAGGACGGGAGCTGTTCAGGGTTCGAGCGTGAAATCTCGCTTTGTGTCCCGTTTCCGTAGTGTAGTGGTTATCACGTTCGCCTCACACGCGAAAGGTCCCCGGTTCGAAACCGGGCGGAAACAGCTTTTTTTTTTTTCCCCCCGCCTCAAAGTTAATCCTCCGTTAGGTCCCGGAAGGAAAAAAGAGGACATTGGAAAGCAATAGCTGCGCCTGTGATTCTCAGGAACCTTGAGAGAAAGTGCCATTACTACCCAATTGGCCCACTATCCATGAGCCAGTACTCATTCTCTTCTCCTAAGCAGGCTGAAGAGGCCAGAAAGTTACCGAATTCCATATCCATACCAATTAAGAGTATATATTTTTGTATTTTACCATAATTTAAAAAAATAACACCCAAGGACTCCATATATATTTTTCAAAGACATGACCTTATTTATATATACAAAAAGATACTGGAATAAAAAGACATATGGTGAACCCCAGAAAGTGTAAACTTCTGGGGGTGGAAAAGGGAATGGGTATGGATAAACAGAAAATAACTGAAAGACAAGTATGAAAGAACCTTGTTAGAGCATCCATGTTAATGTTTCCTGAACTAAGGATCATAATAATTATGTACCTGGGATCTAAAAAAATATATTAACTAATCAGGAGAGTGGAATTTTTTAAAAAAGACTTTATTTATTTATTTGACAGAGAGAGATCACAAGTAGACAGAGAGGCAGGCAGAGAGAGAGGGAAGCAGGCTCCCCGCTGAGCAAAGAGCCTGATGTGGGTCTCGATCCCAGGACTCTGAGATCATGACCTGAGATCATGACCTGAGCCAAAGGCAGAGGCTTTAACCCACTGAGCCACCCAGGCACCCCTGGAATTTTTTAAAACTCTACAGAAAAACAGAATTTTGTCCATGCAAACCAGTCTAGTGAAAAACATAAGGAAAAAATTTTAAAAATACATGATATGGTGGAAACGAGACCAACTATGTCAGGCATCCCTAATACAAAGACTAAATACTGCTAAGTAGAATGGATTCAAGTCTTCTCAGGGGATGTATAAAAGTAACTTCCAGTTACAGCAGTGTAGTAGACAGAAAGGGATAAATATTAAGAGTAGCACAAATCTGTACTAAGCTACGCATGAAAGAACTAAAAAAGGGGGGAAATATTGTTTGAGGATTTCTTTTCCTTTAGTGCCTGGGGGTCTTGGCCACACTGCCTCTAAGAATGAAGAGGTAGACAAAGAGTGGTGGGCAGCAAAGCACATGCTTTCTTGAGCATAAAGCTCCTGGAGGAGGAGAGGAGCCCAAGGAGGTTGCCTTTGGAGTTTCTAAGTTTAGGGATTTTTATGAACTCCTTTGCAAAATATCTTTTTTTTTTTTTTAAGATTTTATTTATTTAACAGAGAGAGAACACAAGCAGGCAGAGAGGCAGGCAGAGGCAGAGAGAGGAGCAGGCTCCCTGAGGAGCAAGGAGCCGATATGGGACTCGATCCCAAGATGCTGGGATCATGACCTGATCTGAAGGCAGCTGCTCAACCAACTGAGCCACCCAGGCGTCCCTCTTCGCAAAATATCTTAAGCAATTGGTATGCTGAGTGGTGCCAATCAGGGCTCTGGTCAGGCATCTGCCTACCTATTAGGTTAATGCCACTGTGCTGATGGTCTTTTTTTGCTGACATCTGGGGGCTTATGCCTTAACTGCCCTTTGCCCATGATATTGACAAATGCTTTGTGGATAATTGTCTTATTATAGGACATTTTGCAGAATTCACTTCTGCAAGGGCTGTAAGAGAACTTTAGTGTAGTCCTATCTAAGCTGCAAAACAGGACGTTAGTGCTATCTTATTTTAGCTGTCCTGACTCCATATTTTCTTGCTGGGAACTCTGGCCCTGACTCCCTGTCCAATTAACACTTAATACACAGAGGGTTAAATAAGCATTAGTACACAGGGTATGGAAAGTGAGGCAGAGAGCAATACTTGTTCTTGCTAGAATTCTCATACATATGCTTTAAATAGTTCTTCCCAGGATCTGGGATGACCTTCCCATAAAGGATCTGCACAGGACAGAATGGTAATATAAATACAGCCTCTCGCTGGAGGAGGGGAAGACACAGAACAAAGACTTTCTCAGTACGTCCCTGGGTGGGCTCGAACCACCAACCTTTCGGTTAACAGCCGAACGCGCTAACCGGTTGCGCCACAGAGACCTGTGAGAACCCAGCCTGTCCTCTCAACAAGGAGCAAGCACACACTCAACCCCAAGGCAATCCACCACCTTTGCAGGACCACCATGCAGGCTCCAAAGCTTCAGAAAACCCAGGAGGAGTAGTCCAAGCGATGTGTTCCTTGCATTTTGAAACCCTTGCGTTGGGTGATTCCGAAGGCAGAAGGGCAGCCAGCCGAACTGCTGGTTGCTGTGGCCGGAACCAGAAAGTTGAAGAGCCGGAGGGAGGGTAGGAGAGAAGCGGGAAAGAGATCAAGGGAAAAGAGGAAACGTGAAAAGGAGCGAAAGAAACAAGTCTGGATGAGACGAAGAGACTACTAGGGAATCTGTAAAGGGGCACAGGCCCCGATCTGAGATATGAAAGTTGTTTTATTATGTAGGAGAACGGGGAGGGAGAAACAGAACAGTATGAAAGAGACCGGCCCGAACATCCGCAGGTGTCCAAGAACAAAACAGCCAAAGAAGTGCAAATAAAGGGCGCCTGGGTGGCTCAATTGGTTGAGCAACTGCCTTCGGCTCAGGTCATGATCCCGGAGTCCCGGGATCGAGTCCCATATCGGGCTCCCGGCTCTGCGGGAAGTCTGCTTCTCCCTCTGACCTTCTCTCCTCTCATTCTCAGTCTCTCGCTCTCTAATAAATAAGTAAGAAATCTTTATAAAAAAAAAAAAGAAGTGCAAATAAAAATTATAGTAAGTGCAGTAGCTGCCAGCAGGACTGTGGGGCGCCGTCCCTGTCTAAGGGTTAGTGCCCTTGTGGCCGGGGCAACCTCGGTTCACACCAAGTTAATGGTAGGGTAGGGTCTGACCAATCTTTTGGGCTGCTCTTCACCCCAGCAAAGGCTTCACGCCTTAGTTAGCGGCAGTCGGGACACAGGATACTTAGGAGCCGAGCACACCCGCTGGCCCCACAGCAGGTGCGGTCAGAAGAGGGGTAAATTCCGAAGTGCACACACCTTCTGGTGGGGGACCAAAGTGAAACCTTGGAGGGTTCCTTCTCTCCTTACTGAGCAGAAAATATCCCCAAGGATGAAATACTGCCTTTCAAGGAGACTGGCCTATAGCTTTCACAAATGAAATAGTGTCCTCATAGCCTTTTTTCTGGTAAAGATATTTCAAGTATCAGTGTGTGTGGGGGGGGGAGGGTTAACACTAAATGAGAAGGAGTTTTTGAGTTTACAATAAAATGCCACCAAGTTGTCATGACAATTACATGACAGCTTGTCTCCATCTGCCATCTGCTAGTTTTTACGGAAACAGTAAATTAGCGAACTATAGTTCACACAGAGTAAAAATCACAAATCTTTAGTGTGCACTTTGTCGAATGTGGGCAAACGTAATCATCGCCCAAAACAAGTTATGGAAAATTGCCATCGTCTCCGAAGTATATGTCAAGCCCCTTTCTGGGTAGTTCATACCCTATCTGGCTTAGTTAACTATTAGTTCGAGGTCTATTTGCTATAGGTTACTATTGCTTATTCTTGAAATACAAATGAATGAATGCATATTTCTTGCGTTTGCCTTTTTTTTTTTGCATTTGCCTTTTTTATGCAACATTATGTTCATTAAATACATCCATATTGACATGTACATAACTTGATTTTGGTATTGTTGGAGTAACTTTGGTGTTATTTGGTATTAGTTAGTGTTATTGATGAATATTCTTAGTGTTTTGTTGAATATTCCCTACCAGTCTTTCTGTGTACTTGTGCATTGATAGGTGTACTGAAATTGCTGAGTTATGAAGTAGGTATGAGTTTAACTTCATTAGAAATTGCCGACAGTCAGAGCACCTGGGTGGCTCAGTGGGTTAAGGCCTCTACCTTTGGCTCAGGTCATGACCTCTGGGTCCTGGGAATCGAGCCCCAGCAGGGAGCCTGCTTCCCCCTCTGCCTCTCTGCCTACTCAGTGATCTCTTTCTCTCTGTCAAATAAATAAATAAAATCTTAAAAAAAAATGTTTCATATAACTTTTGGTCATTAAGATATCTTACTTTGTGAAGCTATTCAAATGTTTTGCCTACTTTTATTTGGTTTCGTTTTTTAAATTACTGATTTATAAAAATTCTTTGTATATTTGAATAATTGAGACATTTTAAAGTAATATAGCTAATATATTTTCTCAGTTTGTGACTTAACTTTTGACTTCCATATGACGATTTTTCGTGAGTATGAGTGTTTAATCTGGATGAAATTTTGTTAGCTTTTGTTAGCTTTTTTATATTCACGGCTTTTTTTGTTCTATAAGAAATCTTCGTATCAAATATTGTGAATGTATTCTCCCAAATTCTCTATGAGCTCTAGAATTTTAGTTTTAATTTAAAAAATCTGTGACATATTCTCAAAATAAAAATATTCTTGGGGGGCGCCTGGGCGGCTCAGTGGGTTAAAGCCTCTGCCTTCGGCTCAGGTCACAATCTCACCGTCCTGGGATCGAGCCCCATGTTGGGGGGGGTCTCTGCTCAGCGGGGAGCCTGCTTCCCCCCCTCTCTGCCTGCCTCTCTGCCTACTTGTGATCGCTCTCTCTCTGTCAAGTAAGTAAATAAAATCTTTAAAAATATATTCTTGGGGGGGTGCCTGAGTGGCTCAGTCGGTTAAGGCCTCTGCCTTCAGCTCAGGTCATGATCTCAGGGTCCTGCGATGGAGCCCAGAGCCCAGCATCGGGCTCTCTGCTCAGCGGGGAGCCTGCTTCCCCCTCTCTCTCTGCCTGCCTCTCTGTCTACTTGTGATCTCTCTCTGTGTCAAATTAAAATATATATATATTCATTCCTGGGAGCTATCAATGACAATGCATAGAAAATACTTATAAAATGCTTTTAGGAGAATCCATTAGGCTTCCATACTTGTAGGAATGATGGTATTAGCATACTCTATGATCACAGGAAGATTCAGAAATTATCCTTCAAACCTGTCAAGTGCTGAGTGAAAATGATTCTTTTAGAAATCTTTACGACACAGTTTCCCCCTAGTTGCAATGGATGTTTACTGGATCCAGGGAAAGTCTACATAGATAACTTGCACGGGCCTGTCTTTCTTTTTTTTCTTTCTGTTTCTTTCGTCTATCCTTCCTTCCTTCCTTTTCTCTCTCTTTTTTTGTATTTTCCTTTTTTTTAAGATTTATTTTTTATTTTATTTATTTGAGACAGAGAGAGAGAGAGCAAGTATGAGAGCGGAGAGGTCAGAGGGAGAAGCAGGCTCCCGGCAGAGCAGGGAGCCCCATGTGGGACTTGATCCCAGGACTCCAGGATCATGACCTGAGCCAAAGGCAGTTGCTTAACCAACTGAGCCACCCAGGCACCCTTTTTTTTTGGTATTTTCTGAATTACATTCTTCCCAAGGCTATCTCCAGTGATTCCTCCATAGTGTTTGGTTTCCTTTACATGCCATTTTATTTTTTAGATGGCACTTTAAAGAGCCCTGAGAACGCAATGCAAACACACACACACACACACACACACACACACACACACACACACATTTGTCATGTTTGAACACTTACCTCCCTTACACATTCCCCTTGCTCGTGCCCATCCAGGGCAGGGACCTGACCCACAATCTATCAAGGACCAATTCTAGAAGGTCCTGGGATGGATCCAACATCCCTCAAGATCGACCATCCAACAGATTCCGTGTATCTCCTACTCCAGACCTTGATGACAAACATTTGCGGCTGCCTCGCGCCTACGTTACAAGGTACCTGTGGGCACCGGGTTCATAACTCCAAGCCGCAGGCGCCAAAGACCTCTTCAGTGCTGGTGCTTGTGTGGAAACACCCAGGTTGGTTGAGTCAGGTGCGTTTCTCCCTCCCGGAATCGCTTTCAGCCCTGCTTGGGAAATCGGGTCCCCCCCTCATCCCCGCCTTCCCTCATCTCCCCGGCTCTCCTATTTCGTGACCGAAGTGTATGGGTGTAACTGCTTCTTGCACCACGCCTGCCGTCTGTCCAAAAGCTGCAGGCGGTTCACTCTGCTCGGTCCCTACAGCGGAAGTGTCCGGGAGCTCCCGCGCCGGGACCCTGCCCATCAAGCTCCGCACCAGGCGCGAAATTTCTCCCAGGCTGCCCGGCCGATACCTGCAGAAGAAAGGCCACGCGGCGGATAACGGTGGGAAAGCATGGGGAACGTCGCCCGAAGGCCTCCACATTCCCTTTGGGGCCAACTCAGGAGGCACCCCTTCCAGGAACATGGGGGCCCAACACCTGCCTTCGCATTCAGGCTCCCGGGTCCAACGCACCCTCTCCGTCCCTGCCCCGGCTAGCCAGTGGTTCCACGCCTCTCCCCCGGCTTCTCCCTCTTCCTCCTGGTCTTCCGCTCCCTCTGTGCTCTTGGGGACGGGAAGCCGCCATCCCTCCCACCCACCCACCTCCAACC
>CM052798.1:91904190-91915618 GCA_028533885.1 Nasua narica | reverse complement strand
TTATATCCTGACACTTGATTGAATTCCTGTATGAGTTCTAGCAGTCTTGGAGTGGAGTCTTTTGGGTTTTCCACATAAAGTATCATATCATCTGCAAAGAGTGAGAGTTTGACTTCTTCTTTGCCAATTTGGATGCCTTGTTTATTTGTTTATTAAAGTAGGGTCCATACCCAGCATGGAGCCCAACATGGGGCTTGAACTCATAACCCTGAGATTAAAACTGGAACTGAGATCAAGAGTCCAATGCTGAAACGATAAAGCCACCCAGGCGCCCCGGGAAGGTTATTAATTATTGATTTGGTGTCTCTAATAGACATAGGTCTATTCAGATTGTTTGTTTCTTCTTGTGTGCACTTTGGTAGATTGTATTTTTCAAGGAATTGGACCATTTCACCTAGGTTATCAAATTTGTGAGCATAGAGTTGTTCATAGTATTTCTTTATTATCCTTTTAGTGTCCATCGGCTCTATAGTGATCCTCTCTTTTATTTCTGGTATTAGTAATTTGTATCTTCTCTCTTTTTTTCTTAGTCTGGCTAGAGGATTTTTATTTAATGATCTTCTCAAATAACCATATTTTTAAAATAAAATTACCTTAAAAAATTTTTTATAGAGAGAGAGGATGCATGAGCGGGGGAGGGAGGAGGGGAGAGCAGAAGGAGAGGGAGAGAGAGAATCTTAAGCAGGTTCCACACTCAGATTGGAGCCCAATGCAGGGCTCAATCTCATGACCCTGAGATCATGACCTCAACCAAAATCAAGAGTCAGATGCTTAACTGACTGAGCCACCCAGGTGCCCCTACCTAAATACATTTTAACTGTCCTTGTGATAAATATTATTTATTATTGGGAAACGGGGCGAGAATAAATAATATACTATAAAGTCCAGAATAATAAGTGTATTCCATTGTCTTAAAAGTAGAATAGCCTTGCTTATCTCAGAGATCCCTGAAACTCAGAGCAAGAGAATACTGTTGGTGATAGAGAACACTAAAGTGAGAGTTTGGAGCCAAAATTTTTAATAATGGTTTTTCCACCAACTAATGATGTGAGCTCGGGTGTACTTCTCCCCACTCCAGCTTTATTGAGATATTTTTCACATATATCAGATATATTACTCATTCTTTATGTGCTTCAATGTCTTCATCTGTAAAATAAGATGAGGCCTTTTCCTGCACTAGTATTTTCTACATCTTGATGGACTGGGATGTTAAAAGGTCTATTAATTTAGTAATTGCAGCCAGGACCAAGCCCTGACCCTGCCGCAAGTCTATGTCCATGTGTGCATGTGTGTATGTGTGTGTATTTTGCAAGGAACACTGTGGCAACATTATATCCTGAGATCTCAGAGCTGAAAGAGCAGATGGGAGGAGCATCTTCTTGGTTGGAAAAAGAGAGTGACAAGAAGGGGAGAGGTGTTGGGGGGCCCTGGGTAGCCAAAGTTGGTGTGAATGAGGAAGTTAGTGGGAATTGAGTGTCAAAAACCTAGAGGGGCGCCTGGGTGGCTCAGTGGGTTAAAGCCTCTATCTTCCGGCTCAGGTCATGATCTCAGGGTCCTGGGATCAAGCCCCGCATCGGGCTCTCTGCTCTGCAGGAAGCCTGCTTCCCTCTCTCTGTCTGCCTACCTCTCTGCCAACTTGTGATCTCTCTCCTCTCTGTCAAATAAATAAATAAAATCTTTTAAAAAAAAATCTAGAAATAGCAAGACTGAAACCATTAGATCACTAAAATATTAATTAATTAATTGATTGATTGATTGATTAATCAGAGTTTATGGTACATATAAAAATAGTTTACCCCAGGGAGCTCTCAAACTGACAGTGCAATGAGGCTCAGAGGTATATTATAACAGCTTATATAGTGAGAATGCAGAGGTTGTTTGTTATTTTCAGTGATTGGTTATATCATTAGAGTTTTCCTAATGATTGAGGACTGGTTAAAAGTGACCACCTCATTCCAGTGTGGAGGAACAGCTGGAATTTTATCTATGATTTTCAGAGGCATATGCAAGAAGTGGCCCAAGGTAATATTTATTTATTTTTTTGGCAGAATAAGCCAAGTTTCAATTCTGTATTTTCCTTCTAGCATAATCAAAAGTATCGTCTTCATTATCTATTTTAAAATCTGTGTTGTTGTATGTAGAAGCCCAATTTTCATCATTTGAGGCAAACCAATGTGTGTGATTATAGACTGAGTCTAGAACACGCCTTAAATTAGGTCCAGTGCCATTAAGGTTTTCTATGCATAGGGACAGAGTCCCGGCAAAGAAGTTTGTGATGGTTATGGGCCATCCTATGGCTTCCAAGCTTCGTCCCAGCACCAGATTAATTGGCCACAAGTATTAGTTAAATGGCCAAGGGATGGATATCAATCCTTTTTGTAAAGCCACTTTCCTGTCATCCAAGCATGGTTCTGGAGCTGGTTTTAATGTTAACTGGGAGTCTTCCTGAGTACGTAAGTGGGTACAAAACCAACAATCATTTCGCTTAGTAAAGGAGGGTATGCACTGAATGGTAGGCCTTAGTGAGTAGAGAAAATCCCTAGCAGAAAAGGGAACATGACTGTGAATGTTCTGTGTTAGTTTGTAGAGCAGTAATAATAGCACAATAATTGTTATAACAATGATCCCTGGAAAAAGATAAGGGGTCTTTAAGAATCTTTTTCCGTGGTCTTGGGTGTAAGCTCTCCACTTTGCCTTGTTTTCTGCTTCGAGGGAAGTTTGTTTGTTTTTTTCCTGGAAATCCTTAATTTTAAGTTAGCCATAGGTTGATAAGTCCAAGAATTGAGGAGCAGGGAGGTTCTCTTTAGTTGAGAGACATGGACCCGAAGTTCAATACCCTATAATTTAAATGCTATGTGAAAAAACAGAACCTGGTAGAGCCCTTTTCATCAAGGCACAAGTGCTATTTTCTACTGATATCTCTTTCAGACCACCCAGTCTCCAGGTTCCATTGTATGAACTCGGTTCTCATCAGGCAGAAGGTCTCTAAAAGCCTCCTTGACCTGTTGAATATAAGTTTTGGATTACTGCATTCATACTTTAAAGTATGGGGTCATATTAGAATTTACAAGGGCAGGATGTGCTTGGGGTTCTATCATCAAAGGCATGGGTTGCCTAGTGATAAATTCATAAGGTGTTAATTTATGTTCCCAAAAGATGTTGACTTCATTGTCATAAGGCTAAGGGTGACACTTTAGGCCAAGGTACACCTGTGGTTTCAGCCAATTTTGCCATTTTTTAATCTCAGAATATCATTGGTATATTCAACCTCCCCTAAAGACTGAGGATGATAGAGACAATGATAGCACCATAATGACTGAATAACCTTGTTTAGTTGTTTTATAATCTGTCCGGGTAAAGCGAGCCCCTTAACACTTGAAATTTCATTTGAGAGTCCCCAGAATGGAAAATATTTTCTAATAATCTCTCTGCTACTATGGTGTCATCAGCTTGCCCACATGGGAATGCTTCTACCCATCTGGAAAAGAAATATACCACCACAAGTACATATTGATAGCCCATAGAAGGAGACAATTGAAAAAGTACAATTGAAAATGTTCAAATGGTCCAGATATGGGGGAGCAGTCCCTGGGATTAGTTTAATTGTTTTACCCAGGTTATATGACTGACAGGTTAAACATTGATTATAAACTCACCATGCTAGTTTAGAATAATCACCCATGATATTTTTTCATAATTCGAGACATTTAGTCAATTCCATGGTGGGTAGTCACTTGATGCACTTGCAAGAGTGGTAAGTGAGAGATCCAGGAAGCACCAGCCAGTCATATGTGCCCTCCAAAGTCCTCTTTTTATGATAAATGTGCATCCTTCTTGGTGCCACTTTTGTGATACAATTTTTTGTCTATTATACAAATTGTCTTAAGTAATCTGACTTGGATCTACAGTAGACCATAGGTTGTGGAAATTCAGGAAAATGCCTTGACCAAAAGGTTTAGTATCTATCTCTTGGCCATTTTATGGAATTTATTTAAAGTTTTGGTACATTAGGAATCGCTTGAGTAGGAGCCTTAGCATGAAAGTTAGCCATTGCATTTCCCTGGTATTCAGGGTCTGATGGGAGGGTATGAGCCTCAATTTCTATGACAGCAACTTGTGAGGACAGTAATAATGTAGAGAGGAGGTCAGCAACCTGAGATCCTATTTTATAGGTGTACCACTTGACGTTGAAATCTTTCTTTCCAGGAGCACCTGGCTGGCTCAGTGTTAGGGAATGTAACTCTTGATCTCAGGGTTGTGGGTTTGAGCCCCATGATGGGTATAGAGATTACTTCGAAGGAAAAAAAGATCTTTGTTTCCAGAGCATACCAAAGTCATGAACTACTCTGAAGACATACCTGCTATCAATGTAAATATTCGCAGTTTTTTCTTTTGTCAATTTACAGGCCCCAATGAGATCCAACAACTCTGCAGCTTGGGCTGAATTAAGTAAAGAAAGGGCTCCTCTTCCTAAAAACTCATGTTGTATAGTGACAGCATATTTGGCTTGACATTTTCCTTCAGAATTTTTGGCATAAGAGATATCAACGCACAGTACTAAATCTGGATTGGCATTTACTAGGGTTTCTCGTAAATCTAATTTGGGGGTTTGATTTCAGGAGATCAAGTCCACAGTTAGTCTCTCCTCTGTTAGGTAAGGGTAGGAGGGTAGCAGCATTTAAAGAGTTGCAGGAATCCAGCTCCCCCCTCAGCAGGGAGCCTGCTTCTCCCTCTCCCACTCCCCCTGCTTGTGCGCTCGCTCTCCCTCTCTCTCAAATAAATAAATAAAATCTTTAAAAAAAAGAGTTGCAGAAAAGAATACTGAGGAGACAAGAGTAGAATCTCACAAAATGTTGCCTACTAACTGAGAAATGGTGTGTATGGCAAATTTTCCATAGCACGAGGGACCTGTAAATTTAATTCATTTTCCTGAACAAGTTTCAGGGAGAATTCTGTAATTTTAGCGGCTGCAGCTACACCCTTTATAAACAATTTGGGTATGTCCAGACTTTGGATGCAATTGTAAGCTATAATAGGCTATAGGGCTATTTTGTCCTTCCTTTTCTTGAGTGAGGGCTCCCTGAACCTGATTATTACATTCCTGAACAAACAGTGTAAAAGATTTAGGATCGTCAGGAAGTCCCAATGCAGGAGGATTCTGTAAAGCCTGTTTAATTTCAGTAAATGCTTCCTCCTCTTTGTTTTTCAAAGAAGAGGTTCTTGAGTATTGTGCCTAGAGTGGAGAAGCTAACTAGGAAATGTCAGGGACCCAGGACAAGTCTTAGAGGACATTCCCATTTCATAGAGCTCCCCAGGTGAGTACAGGATCTTTCTTAGGGGCAAGGGTTTTCTGCATCAATGGAAAATGCATAGGATCTCTGAGAGGACATTTAGGACATGGACACAGAGCTGAGTGGAGGTTTGTAAGGATTCTGTTTCCCATAATTGGAAGAAATGTTTGCTGACAGCCTCCTCTGGGTTTGGCTGTGTACACAAGATGACTAAGATACTCCCAGCTCTGAAAGAGCTCTTAGTCTAGGAACCAGCAGCTGCCTAATGATATGAGAAACATTGGTCAGAAATACGAATAAAGTATAACATGGTTTAAAAGGTTCAAATAGGATCTGATGCTCCCTGGGGGATGACCTGTCCTGATCCCCATTCTGGCTCCTTCTAAGGCCTGGATTCCCTGTTCTGGACCAGTGAATGGGGCCGCAGGCAAATTTCAGCTTCCCAGGAAACCCCTAGCCGCTGCGCTCCCTGCTGCCTCAGAGTCTCCAAGGGAAACCGGTGAAATCGGAAGCCCTTGGTTTTACTCTAACACACCTACAGGAGAACAGAAGATGTCAAGCTGGTCTGATAAATTCACCATTACCAAAGTCATGAGTGATCATCTGTCTTCTTTTTGATAAGACAAATGCTTTACCTGCATTGCTCTTCTCATCTCAACATTTAAAATGAAGTTCAGTCCTGATCACATTTCTGAAAAGGCAAAGTAGTCATCTTACCCTCACTTTGCAGACGAAGAAACTGAGGCACAAAGTAGTAAAGGGACTTCCCAAGCTTGCAGCGGGAGGGTAGAGAGAGCACACTGGGCCTACAATCTGGGCCTGTTGTTTCCTCTTCATCCATCCAGCCGCGTTGCCTCTCTCAGGAACAAGATAAACTAAAACCTCCTCTTCTTCTCTCCTCTGTAACAAATAATCACCATGTTGGCCGGGATATTAGGCGATACTAAATTAGTTCACGTCGTTTTTTGGAGATCATTTTTCAGATCATTCTTCTGAACTCTATGAGCATACAGAAGCAGCAGAATAAAGTGGTTAAATTAAAGGAGCTTGAAGATGTCCTACCAATGGAGCCTTGGCTATCTACAGGAAAGACGCAGATAGGTCCATCCCGGTGAGAGAAGAATCCTGGGGCCTAGAACAAGTGGTTTCTCTTCTCAGATGATGGTTTTTCCTTTCAACTTTCCAATTAACGCCTGGCTTTGTTTACTGTATTGAGGTGGTTTATAAACCGAAGAGAGTGACTGGGAGCAGATTTGAACCAGAACTAGGGAAGAAAGTCTGGTTCCATTTTCAGAAGTATGGGCCTGGGGAAAGACACGTTTGGAAGAGATCTTCCAGGCAGAAGAAAGCTTTGGAAAGCTTTCCTTCATTCCCTTTACCACATTCAGGTCATGAAACATGTGCTATGTGATTCAGTGTAGGGGATTTGGGGGGGGCAGTTCTCTAAGTGCCTTCTGCTCAGGTACCATACCCTATCAGTCGCCTGTTTCCCTACTTACTGTTTCTTTCCCACTTTAGGAAATACCATTCCTTGATCCAGGATCAGGCTCGAGAGTTGACCCACCTGAGGCAAAAGATGAGGATGGGGAGAGCTTTCTCTTCCCTTCTCATCCAGCATGTCCGGAATACAGTGAAAACCTTTGAAGAGCTCCTTAGCGGCAATAAAGTCGACCGCTACATGGAACAGCACTTCCGGGAGCAGCTGACCAAGGGGAGCCTGCTGGCAGAGAGCCTTGCCAGCAAATTCAGCACAGGTAAGCTGGTCCCAGGGCTCCGGAGGACTGTCAGTCCCTCCCAAGGACCCCAGCCTCAGACAAGCCCACACTCATCCACAAGTGACTTCAATCTGACGTCCTGCTTTGTCATCACCATCTTGGAACCCTGGTGGAGTCGAGACTGGCTGGAGAGGAACAATGGGGAGAAGCACACAGGAGTGGGGGTGGCAGGGTGGAGACCGGCTCCTTTATCTCTCATGGAATATGGTCCCTGGCCGGGGGGTGGGGTGAGGTGATAGCATTTATCTGAAACTAACTGGCCGCAAGCTAGGCAGAACAGGGGCAGCAGGTTGCTGTTAACGGAGCCCTGAATTAGGATCCGGAGACCCTGACTCTAGTCTGTGTGTGTTCAGTGCTAGCTCGGGACACATTCATACTTCTCTTGGTTTCTGTTTCCTCACCTAAAAAAATTAGGTCAAATAATACCAACATGATTGTTCTAAGGCTCAAATCAGCAATATTAATCAGTGCACTTCAAAAAAAATGATAAAAGCATCGTGCTGATTTGGGCACCATTTAGACACTTTATATACTACTACCCGGTGGTGGGGACTTTAGTTTCGGGTGCCTTTTTCATAGAATGTTCCCCAGAGCACCTGAGGACACATAGTAAGAGCAGGCTCGAGGCCACTGTGTGGGCTTCTGATACCAGACCAGAGGTAGGACAGGGACGTCTGTCACCCCCACAGAGACAGGAGTAGATCCTACATGAAAGCTATGGCAGGGTATACGCGTGTGAGACCGAAAAGCAGCTTTTTGGCAGGACTTGGAGGCTTTGGTTAGAGTGGTCCAGAAGCCTCTGGACAAGTATCTGACGGTCTGTAGGAAAAGGGACATTTTTAGCTTTTGATCCTGACCAAGGACAGAGCAAGTAGAGATGATGATTTTTGTGGTGGGTTCAGGGAGGCCTGCCAGGCAAGTTCTCCAAAGTCTCAACCCGGCGTCTCCTGAGAAAATTCAAGGCACCCTAGAACCGGAAAATCAAGTAGTCACATCTGACCCCAGAGAAAATTCAGTGTCTTTCCGTAATCTGGGGAATGAGACCTGCTTAAATTATAACTAGTCCTTTTTGAATCTGGTTTTCAGATGATTGTACAAGTGAGAAGAATCAAGCAAGACAGATGCTGCGGACCCTCAGGTAACTCCCAATTTTCAGGGGCTGTGAAGCATATAATCTGCTGCAGGATTTAGAAGCAAGGGCCGGAAACTCAAAGAAGCAGGAGCTCTCACACCCCATGAAAAGCAAATGGCTGATTATAACATCAAATCATTACGTATCCCTAGTGATGAAGTGGTCTTGTTTCCTATTTTTTTATTTTTTATTTTTTAAAGATTTATTTATTTGACAGAGAGAAAGAGCTCACAAGCAGGCAGAGAGGCAGGCAGAGAGCAAGGGGGAAGCAGGCTCCCCACTGAGCAGAGAGCCCAATGCGGGGCTCAATCCCAGGACCCTGAGATCATGACTTGAGCCTAAGGCAGAAGCTTTAACCCACTAAGCCACCCAGGCGCCGCTCCTATTTTTTTTAATCTATTATTATCTTGGCCCCATTCTCTATTAGTTCGCCAATTCAGCAATACTGAGCGGCTCTAACCTAACTACCCAGTCTTAGGAGTCTCCTGTGTCCTCAGGGACCCCCTCTGATTTCCTAGATCTTTAAAGACCAGAGTGAGATTGTATCTGGTTTCTTCCGTGGTGACCCCAGAGGTGCTGGCAGATATTCAATAGCTATGAATTTGCCTCACAAAAGAAGAAAAAAAAATTCACTGTACAATAGTACTTCGGGAAGGAGGTGTAGAAACTACAAGACACCTGGGAGGCCACATTGCCTTGGGAAGCAGTTTTAAATGGGCCACGGCAAATATTACTACAAATCCTGTTCACGGAGTGTGTTGAACCCTCAAGGACCTCTGGTCGTCCTGTGAAGGAGCCCGGAGCATCACTGAAAGGGCCGGATGGGTCTTCTCTCGTCTCGGGATGTTTGTGGCCAAGGCGCTCGGCCGCTGTTGTTCTCGCCTGCCCCCCACTCTGCACCCCCAGACAGAAACCAACTGTTTGGCTTCTCCTCCGAAGGAATGGTCTCCTTGACTTCCGGTGCTTGTCCTGCGAGCCACCAGATCGTTACAGCCGTGTCATGCAGGTGACCTTCATTTTTCCTCTTTCTTACCCCACCAGCCTCTTAAGGGAGAAGCATAAGAAGGATAAAGTGACAGAAGTTCTGAGGTCCAGGCAGGAGGCCCAGCCCCAGACTCTGCCCCAGATCCAGTCCAGCAACCGTGGCCAGTCTGCCGCCCATCCGTCCTCCAGCAGCACCTCCCTGCTTCCCGAGGAGCCAGAAGCACGCCCTTCCGTGGATGTGACCGGTGAGTACCCGGACCGTGTCCAGTTGCTCCTTTGTCTACACCAAAAGTGGGTATCTTTGCAGCCAGGCCCTGCGGATCCACTCTGTTGTCCCTGGAGAGCATGGGCCCGGGACTCAGTGCCAAGCGTCGGCCCCAAGGGGGTCAGGTGGCTCTTTTCCATTCCTAATCCCACACGTCCTCAGCCACCAGACCCCCTCTGGCGCATACATGGCGTTGGACTTGAGGGGAAGGAGTCACGAGTCAGGAAGAAGAGGGGCAAATGCTCCCTCATCACTGCAACCCAGTGGTGTCATCTTTCAGATCGTGGGCATGAACTTCACTCAGACTGGGCCTCTGGTCTTGAAATCCTTGGGGTCATGGTTCCTATTTTCTGTTTGCCACTAAATAGTCTCTAGTGTTTGTGGATTTGCAGATCCCATCCATCATTCTATTAATTCAGCCACAATGTCCTCTGAACCCTCATTAACAGGGATGCGTCTCGGGTTCAGGCCGAATCCATTGCCAGCCTGCCCCTCTCCAGAATCCCCCAAGCAGGGCCTTTGGGTAGCCGGGGAGGGGGGGGGGGGCGCGGAGGGGAGGCGGGTAGGAGGAGGAGAGTACATTTAAAATCAAACCTTTACTTTTTCCTGCCCAGTTTTTTCTTTAATTTCCCTCCTGAGAAAAGTATTTCTATTTTTAGGGAACTATAGTAATCAGATCCCAGTGAGGATAACACCGACAAACCTACCTTCGTCTCTGGCTATATCTGATTTTTTCCCCCTGAATTGACTGTTGTAGGTAATGAATGAACCATAATGGGTTTGACCTGGTACTATTCCTGCTTCTCATTTTACCCTGAGGGCCAGAGCAACATAGTGTTTCCCCCAGGATTATAGAAACCAAGGAAAGAGAGGAGATTCACATTTATTGAGCACATATTTAATGCTCACATCACTGACTACATCTCTTGCCTCATTTAATCAACACAACCAACCTCTCAGGTAGGTGGCGGTGTCCCAATTTTACAACACAGCCGAGGACACTGAGGCTCAATGAAGTCAGGGAATTTCCAGAAGAGCGCCCAGCTTGGGGTGCCATTCACCTTAAGCCTGCATGACTCGAAGGCTCAGACCGTCCCCTACACTGTAGCCTGAGCAGCCAGGGACCGAGCAGGGAGGCAATCACCTCTTCCCACACCTTTTTTGCTGGGTTTCTGGAGCCATTGTTTGCCCCACTCCACTTTTTGTGACACTCTGCCCGTGAGACAAGATCCTATATGCATTGCACTTTCATCCAAGAATTTATAAATATATAGGCTGCCCTTGATATGTACGCGACCTCCTCCCAGGGGCCAATGGGGTTTCACCTACATCCCTGAACTCGGTTGCCCAAAGGCACTTGATTCCACCTCATTGCTACCCTGAGAGACAAGAGAAGGGCAGACGCCCCTCCCCTCACCTGCAGCTCCTACCATGACTTGTAAGAATGGTCACACTTGAGATGTGGCCTCTGGGGTGGCGTCAGCCTTATTTTCTGCCGTCTGTAGCTTTTCTGAGGGAGACTAAAGGCTTTCTTTTTTCCATCTGAAGTCATTATCCTCTCAGAGGGGCAATGGCTTATCACTTGCTCTTCCTTTGCTTTTTTGAGCCACAACTTCTAGAGTAGTTAACAAAAAGTGTGACTGGTGTGGCAGCTTCTCTGTGAGTCGGAGTTCTCCTCACAAGAGGCCGTTCCCTGTTGCTTTCTGTGGACGGTGTAGGGCATATTTTCAGTGTTGTGTGGCCAGGGGAGACCGGGACGTGAGAAGACTGATCACCGTTACTGAAGGACTTGGACCTCCTCTGATCTTGGTTGAGAGTAAGCTGGAGAGGGGGTAAAGGAGGTTTGGAAGGGGCTGTGAATCACCTTTTGGTTGAGTGCCTATACTGTCGGGCATTGTGCTGAAGGCTTATGTAGTTTACTTTCCTCTTTTTTTCACAGCAATGCCAATTACATCTGGTATTAGGTAATGTCATCCATAAT
>CM052798.1:91885600-91904090 GCA_028533885.1 Nasua narica | reverse complement strand
CCCCCCCCCCCCCCCCCCCCCCCCCCGCAAAGGGAGACACTAAAGGGAATAGCCATGTTCTCATCACGTCATTGATGCCATATATTTTTGGTTCTTCAATCCCCCATGCAGAAATAACCCAGTCATTCTTTGGACAGGAGTCAGAGAATCTAAACTATATTTAAGAATTATTTTTACAGTCTCGTGAGTCATTCTGGGGGGATCCAAATCACCACTTGCCATCCTCAGAGACTCCCTCAGCCTCAGTAGGCATCCAGAGTAGGAGACAGGAGGAGTGGGAGGCACCAGGAGCATCAACTTGTTTAAGTTCTCTGCATGTTGGCTATTAATGGAAGCCATTTTTCTTTTCTCTTCCTTCTTTGACAACCCCCAATATAGAACAGTCTCGTGAAGGGCATAGACTCTTCAGTGAGTGTATTACCTGTTCACAGACCAGCAAAATGCTTCATCTCCTTAATCTCATGATTTCTAAGAGGGGCAGTGAGTTCTGCTACTGGAGGAGACATTTCTGTAGTACCTCCCTGGGATCATTCCAGCACTGGGAATCCTGGAGGAAGCCAAGAGAGGAGCCCTCATACTTTTCCTGTGCATGCACTGTAACCCTCAGATACTACATCTAACCACTACTTCTTTATTTTTCCTTTTTTTTTATTATTTTTTTTTTCCTTTTTTTTTTTTTCCTTTTTTTTTAAATTGAAGTATAGTTAGCATACTATATATACTATATAGTTATAGTATATATAACTTATTTATAATATATTATAATATATATTATAAATTATATAATATATAAATTATAATATATATTTTTATAATATATAAATATAATTATATTTTATAATATATAAATATAATTATAATATATAATTAATATATATTATATTATAAATAAGTTATATATACTATAACTATATAGTATATACAGTATATACTAGCATACTATATATACTATATAGTTAGCATGGAGCTTGCTTATGATTCTCTCTCCCCCTGTCCCTCTACCTCTCTCCCATGCTTGCTTTCTCCCTCTCTCTCTCTCTCTCTGTTTCTCTCTTAAAAAACAAAAACAAAAACCAAATCCATAATTTCTCAGCGCTCATCGTAAGTGCACTCTTAATCCCCTTCACCTATTTCCCCCATCCCCCCTCTACCTCCCCTCTGGCAATCACCAGTTTGTTCTCTACGTTTAAGAGTCTGGTTTTTTGTTCATCTTTTTCTTTGTTCATATGTTTCTTAAATTCCACATATGAGTGAAATCATACAGTATTTGTCTTTCTCTTTTACTTAGCATTATATCCTGTAGCACCTTCCATGTTATCACACATGGCCAAATTTTATTCTTTTTATGGCTGAGTAATATTCCATTGTACATATACACCACATCTTCTTTATCCATTCCTCTATGGGTAGCCACCTGCTTCCATAATTTGGCAATTGTAAATAATGCTGCAGTAAGCACGGGGGTGCATAGATCTTTTCAAGTTCGTGCTTTTGTTTTCTTTGGATAAATACCCAGAAGTAGAATTACTGGATCATATTGGTAGTTCTATTTTTAGTTTTTTGAGGAAACTCCATACTGTTCTCCACAGTGGCTGCACCAGCTTGCATTCCCACCAACAGTGCATGAGGGTTCCTTTTCCTCCACACTCCCACTCGCTGAGACTTATTTCTTGTGTTTTTTATTCTAGCTGTTCTGACAGGTGAGAGGTGATATCTCACTGTGGTTTTGATTTGCATTTCCCCGATGATGAGTGATGTCGAGCATCTTTTCAGGTGTCTTCTTTGAAAAAAAAAAAGGCTATTTGTGTCCCCTGCCCATTTTTTAATTGGGTTTTGGGGGGGGGGGTTTGGTGTTGCGTTATATAAGTTCTTTATATATGTGGATATTAACCCCTTATTGGATATATCATTTGCAAGATATTCTCATTCCATATGTTGTCGTTTTGTTTTGTTGAAGGTTTCCTTTGCTGCACAAAAGCTTTTTATTTTGATGTAGTCCCAGTAGTTTAATTTTGCTTTTGTTTCCCTTGCCAAAGGAGACGTATCTTGAATAATGTTGCTATGGTGTATGTCAGAGGAATCACTGCCTGTGCTTGAGGTCTGATATCTGCCCTAGTCTCTTTTCACAGATTACTGTATTCATTTTTTAAGGCTGCTGTAACAAAGTATCACGGACTGTGTGTTTTAAAACAACAGACATTTGTTCTGTCCAAGTTCTGGAGGCTGCAAGTCTGAAATCAAGGTGTCAGCTGGGCCATGCTCCATTTCCCTTCCCTCTTCGTAGTTTCTGGGGGTCGCTGGGAGCCTCCCTTGGCTTGCAGATGGATCGCTGCAGTGTCTGCCTCCTGACTCCCTTGTCGTGGGGTCTTCTCACCCCGTGTGTCTCTTTATCTGTGTCTCCTCTCCTATTCTTTTAAGGACATCAGTCATGTTGGATGAAGGTCCACCCTTATCCAGTATCGTCTCATCCTAACTCACTGCATCTGCAAAGACCATTTTCAAATAAGGTCATGATCTGAGATTCTAGGTGGACATGACTTTTCGGAGGACGCTATTCAACCCAGTATAATTATCTTCAAGACACTATATTTCTGACTTCCCACGGGTTTTTCCCTCACATTCCTTTGTGGACAGATGTCAGCCCCACCACTCCTGCTGATTCAACCTCATCGCTCAGCAACCACCCAGAGGCCAGATCCGCCCAGCGCTCCTATCCTCCAAGTGGCGCCACACGACTGAGCAGGACCCCAGACCCGGGGCACCAGGGCAGCAGTGGCCCATGGGACGAGATGAGGCCTCAGAAAATGAACTCGTCTGGGCGCCTAGCCTCCTTCTCCTCTTTGTACCGGCCCAACTCCAAGCCCTCTGGTAAACACAAAGGAGCAGATGGTAAAGTAGAGCCCATTGTTGGGAGTGAACACATTCTTTCTAGGCCCAAGGATTTTTTTATTCCTCTGTTAGAGCCTGACTCACAAAACTCGGTGAGATGAAAGGGGCGATATCCTGTGGCTCTGCCAGAGATGCCAGCCCAGTGCTGGTCCTTTCTAAATGCCTCTCGCATTCCCCCTACAGAGGGATTCACTCTGAGCAGGAGAAAACAGGAAGTCGAAAAAAAAAAAAGAAAACAGGAAGTCGGGGGCATTCTGAGGCACCCTACAGAGAGGATGAGTTACTTCACATTCATGGGCCCCCTTTTCTCTGGGCTATAGTCTTCCTAGGCCTAGACTGAGACTGTTCTTAGAAATCCCGGCTCAGGCTTCCATGGGAAAGGTCTTCCTTAGGTCAAGAGCTATTTATTGCAGGATGGGATATTTCTACAGGTACACACACACGTCCTTTGTATCCATTATGAGTCAGTCTTGCCTCTCAAACTTTGCTATTGAGTTTAGAGCCAGATGTCCTGGCCACCAATCACTAGAGGTGCAGCCATGGAGACGAATGGCTTGAAGCCCCTCAGTTTTGAGGACCCAGACAGTGTAACAATAAGACATTGAAATCCTTAGAGAAAAACCTGGCCCCAAGCAAGACATCCTGGTAGATGAAGCCCATGCTTGGTCTCTTTCCCCTTCTCTAGTACATCCTTTGCCCTCCTCAGAGGTGTCCCCTCCTCTCCTTTAACTCCTTCAGGTCCTAACACCTCACCAGGCCCTTCCTTGTCACTCCTCACCGAAAGTGGTTAAGGAAAACACTCAGTATCACTCATTATTCGCTTGCCTGACTTAATTTAATATGCATTTACCTTAGCCTTTCTATTAGTGGGTGGATGTTAAAGATTTTCAGTCGTGGA
Source organism: Nasua narica (assembly GCA_028533885.1). Lineage (NCBI taxonomy): Eukaryota > Metazoa > Chordata > Mammalia > Carnivora > Procyonidae > Nasua > Nasua narica. The sequence continues at coordinate 91,900,303 of CM052798.1, read as the reverse complement.
TCGTCAGGTAAGATAGGTATGAGGTAGAGAGAGAGGCCTTCTGGATTGCTACCAAAGGACACAGAGCAACTTTCTCATTGTTAGGCCAGTCCTACCTGGAGGCCTGTAGCAGAGTCTCACCCTTGTTTTCCAGCCCGGTGCCCATCTCCCTCAGAGGTTCTCGGCCTCTACCTGGGAGGAGGCCCTGGGAGGGGGATTTCCTTATGGGGGGCCATCTTGTGTTTGAAAGCCTACGAGCTCTTTGAACAAAGTGGCCTGGTGCTTCCTGGGCGCCCAGGGGAGAGAAGGAAGTTGACAGAAGTACAGGGATGGGCAGGGATCTGGCAGAGAAGTTCTGGGCAGGCTCCGTAGCTGCCCACGAGTGACTGGCTTTCCCCACCTCTCACCTCTCCCGTGTCTTGGTGGGATGCAACAGGGGCCGACCTACTGGAAAAGAATCTCGTGGAGATCCAGAACCTGCGCCAGCGCCTGGAGGAGTCCATCTGCTTCAATGACCGCCTGCAGGAGAGGCTGGAACACGCGCTCAGCAGTGCCGACCGAGGAAAAAGTACGAAAGGGGGAGAATTGGTTCTGTCCACATCTGGAGTCTCAAAGGGCACATAGGCTCCCAGTTAAAAGGCACGTCGGTGTGCGTGCAGTAGCCTGGTCTTCCTGACAATCTGCCCAGAGAGGGAGGCAGCGAGGCACAGTCGTCCCCACTTTGTGCCTGAAGACACTGCGTGTTTTGCCCCAGGCCCCCTAGGTCTCCTGCTCAGGGCTGTCTGGCACGATGCCCATGTCCTGGCTTATGGCCTGCCCGACAGGTGATAGAACGAGACTTCCGCGACGCCCCGTCAGCAGAGGGAGGGCCGCATCCCACTTTCTCACCACGGCCCCACGCCCTGGATACCACCGGCCACCGCCCGTCTGGGAGGGGCCCGTATTCCCACACTCACCACAGGAGGTGTCCCTCGGACACCAGTACTTCCACATCCCTTCTCCCTTGTCGAGCTCAGGAGAATGGCGGCCAGGGCCCCTGTGACATCACAGGAGCAGCTAATTCACGGGAGAGGCTGTCCCAGAGCTGCAGCCATCGCACGTGAGCGCGTGGCCCGCTACCATGGGACTCAGCCACATCGGGCCGTCGTGCCAATGCACGAAGCCCCAGGTGCTCTACGTGGCGAAGGCTCTAACTTTGGTGGTCACAGGAAAGCGTATCTTGGAGGGCACCTGTCTCCCAGAGCTATGGCTTGTCTGGGTTTTTTAACTCCCACTGGCAGTATCCACCTGCGGCTTCCCCGGGTCAAACCCGGAGCTTATGTCCCAGCTCCACCACAAGAAAAGGGCCTTTGGAAAAGCAAACTGGAGTTTTCAGGCTTACAGAGGGCAAAGCCCAAACCCAGAGGCTTCCGTGTTCCCCCTTTCCACAGCAGCACCCAGTTGCAGAGACAAAGAGAAGAGGGTGAAAGGTACAAAAATTGCCTAGACCCCTATGGGCCAAAACTGTAATAGTTATTCTCAATTTGGATATGACGGCTGCTTCTTAGAAGGTCCGATCTACACATCCCTAGGAACGCAGGAGTGAATAGCTCTGGGAAATTCACAGTTAGTGTATTTAGTCCCTTGCTCCATCTTTGCAGATAACTAGGGAGTCACTAGCTGCGAACTGGATACCTGCTTGGCGCTCTCTCCCTCCCTTTCCCACTTCCAGCTGAATGTGGATACAGAGGGAAAGGAATGTCAGTTTCAAGCAGTCAGTGAAGAGTTCCCTCAGTCCCTGCAGACATCACTGCCGCTCTGTCTTTCCATCCCTCCCCAGGCACCACACAGTCCGCTCCCGGTGTCTCCCTTGTGGCCCCTCATTCATATGCTCAGAGTCACTCTTCCGGCTCTGCTCAGGACGTCTTGTGACATGATGTCTGGATGGTCTAGAAGAATGTTCTCCAGAACTTTTCCAGCCTTAGCCAACAGCATTCTTGACTGTGAACTTGGAGGCATCGACATCGACCTTTAAATGAATGGATCAGATTAATAAATTCTTATTTAAAAATTATTGTTTACATGTATTGAATGCCTATAAAGAGCAAAAATTGTGAGGAAAGGGTAAAACCAGTAGTGACCAAAAATTCATAGCAAAGGTTAAAGGAAAAATGACTTTTCTCTGTTAGCTATTTCTTTTCTTTTTCTTTCTTTCTTTTTTTTTTTTTTTGGCAGAACACTATTATAGCAACATACAAAGCAAATATAACTTTATTTTTTTAAAGATTTTATTTATTTATTTTTCAGAGAGAGAACACAAGCAGGAAGAGCAGCAGGCAGAGGGAGGAAACAGACTCCCCGCTGAGCAAGGAACCAATACAGGACTCTATCCTATGATCCAGGGATCACGATCTGAACCAGAGGCAGATCCCTACCCGACTGAGCCACCCAGGTGCCCCTAAAGCAAATACAACTTTAAATGTTTATGACCACAACTGTACATTACTAGGACTGCCGGTGTTATTCAGCTTGCTCAAATCTGGGGGAATAACTTATAGGTAATTCTTGAAATTCACTGATCTTCTTTATAAAAATGTGGATGGCTTGGTTGTTGGGCATCTGCCTTTGGCCGGGTCATGGTCCCAATGTCCTGGGATCGAGCCCCACATTGGGCTCCCTGCTCAGTGGGAAGCCTGCTTCTCCCTCCTCGACTCCCCCTGCTTGTGTTCCCTCTCTTGCTGTATCTCCCTCTGTCAAATAGATAAATAAAATTCTTAAAAAAAAAAAAAAAAGTGGCTCAGTCATTGGGCGTCTGCCTTTGGCTCGGGTTGTGATCCCAGGGTGCTGGGATCGAGCCCCGTGTCGGGCTCCCTGCTCCGCCGGAAGCCTGCTTCTCCCTCTCTCCCTCCTCCTGCTTGTGTACCCTCTCTCACTGTGTCTCTCTCTGTCAAATAAATAAATAAAATCTTTAAAAAAAAAAAGTGGTAAGAGCAAACAGCCTTATCTTATTCCTGATCTTAGAGGAAAAGTTTTCAGTTTTTCACCACTGAGTATGATGTTAGCTGTGGATTTTTCATATATTCCCCAGATGTTTTTAACAAGTATACCAATGACTATGATGCTGGGATTGGGAGCTTTCTCTGCTAATGTTAATTTTAACATCCAGAAACTCTCCCAGTTAATGCTTCCTTCTCTATTTTAGATGTGGGCAGAACAGGCTGAAAGAGGATCATCCATTAAAACATATGTGATATGTGATGAAGCTGGTATTGAAATTTTAGACTGCTTTATGGGATTCCTGGCTGGCCGGCTAAGTCAGTAGAGCATGTGACTCTTCTTGATCTCAGGGTTGTGAGTTCAAGCCCCATGTTGGGGGTAGAACTTTCTTTAAAAATAATAGTAAATAAGTGAAAATATCAAATCTTGGACTGCTTTTCCTAAGGCCATGCTTTTATTTCTTCAGCACAGACCCAGGACAGGATTTGTTTGGAAATGTGACTAGAACTGGACATCAGTAAAAGTCAGTTATTCCTGGTAACAGTTTTTTACCCATTCCACAAATATTTACTGAATGTTTTAAGCAGCAGTTCCTTGAGGAGGCACCGAGGAGATGGGGTGAACAAGGCAGACTGAGTGCCTGCTCTCAGGAGGAGAATCTTTTTTTGCATTTTTTTCGCCATTTTTCCACTTTTTTCCATTGCACAGGAGCCCAATGTCTTATAAGCACATCAATACATTTTATTTACAGGTTTTTTTTTTTTAATTTGCCTTTAGCTTTTTTCTTCTTTTTTTTTTTAGATTTGTTTTAAGATTTATTTATTTGACAGAAAGAGAGAGATCACAAGGAGGCAGAGAGGCAGGCAGAGAGAGAGGGAAGCAGGCTCCCTGCTGAGCAGAGACCCCCCCCCCCACCATGCGGGGCTTGATCCCAGGACCCCGAGATCATGACCTGAGTCAAAGGCAGAGGCTTTAACCCACTGAGCCACCCAGGCGCCCCGCACATCAATGCATTTTAATTATGACTGTGATAAATTTTACTTAATACTTGATCCTTAATCCTATTGTCAGCCACCATTGAAAACGGACTGAGTACAAATAATAGGACTATAGAATTGTGACAAAAGAATTGTCCCAGGAAAGGCTCTTTGTTTTAACAGTGGGAATGCCTACGTTTGACCCCAGGTGCCCTGAAATTTAGATGTGGGCTCCCTGTGGTGGGTTATTGTTTTGGACAGAGAAGCCTGAGGTCAAGATTTGTGTGGTCACTCTGCTGCCATCTAGTAGTGAGGGAGCTTGGGAAAAATATCTTAGTCTCTGGGTCTGTTTTCCTCATCAGTAAAATAAGGTTATTGTTTTTGCTCTTCGAGGTCTTATCCCACTCTGTTTTCTCTGAGCCCGTGGGGCCCTGAAATGTGGATTAAACATGCTCTGGGAACTGCAGCTGGGACCTGACCGTGGCTCCTACTGTGTGCGTTTCCTCTAAGAACCCGAGCTGAGCCAATGCCCTGAGAGTCCAGAGCTAAGAGAGCAAATGGAAGAAAGTCAGCATGTTGGGAGGATGAAAATTATCCAAAGAAAGTCAAGATAATGGCAGAGCGTGTGGTAGCCAATGGCAGAGAGAATAAAGATGTTCTTCGGGCTGGGTTCAAAAAAATCAGGGGACACTGAGGAATGCCTATAGCATCATCAGACGCCTAAAAGAGCATCCTGAGTGAAGCAGCGAGAAGTAGGAGAGTAACTTACCCCCCAGGGAACTTGTTGTAAAAGAACAACATCCCTGGTTTGTCTCGTCTAGTCTAGGTATTTATTACACTGCTGACACCAGCCAAATGAATTTTGCACACACCACGCCATTCTGCGGCACCAGCTGGGTATCCTACAATTTAACTCAGTTCTGACATTGTCTACCTGGAGATAGCGTCCCATCCCACAGGTTAGGGGTTCAGTCCCACCAGACCGCCTCCCTCCCATTTCAGATGCGAGGCACCAGTCCCGGTGATCACCCACGCTTCCCACCAGTGACAAACCAGAGGTTCCCAGAACCCCTTCCTTGAGTTCAATTAGCTTGCTAGAGTGTCTCACAGAACTCAGGAAAACGGTTTACTTACTAGGTTACTGGTTTGTTATAAAAATATATATAAAACTCAGGAACGATCAGATGGAATAGATGCATAGGGCGAGGTATGTCCAGAGGGTCCGTGCCCTCTGTGGGCTCCCCAATCTCCCCACAGCTCCACATGTTCACCACCCGAGAAACTCGCCGAACCCTGTAGGTCAGGGATTTTTGCATCGACAAGATTGAGTAAGTCCACTGTCGGCGATTGATTCAATCTTCAGTCCCTTTCCTCTCTGCGGGGCTGGGAGGGTGGGACTGAAAGCTCCAACCTTCTAATCACCATTAGTTCCCCTGGCAACCAGCCCTCCACTTAGCAGCTTTCCAAAAGTCCCCCGCATTAACATCAACTCCTGTGTGGTTGGAAGAGGCTTGTTATGAATAACAAAAAACACCTTCCAAAACTTAAAAGCATTGGGCTAATTTCTCAATAACCACAAACTAGCAAAACCCAACCAAGATGAAACAGACATTCTGAAAATCCTGTAAAGATTGAAGAATGTAATTTGTAATTACATTTCTGAATGTACAATTCAATTCTGAATAAACAAATCTCCAGGCCCAGAGGATTTCCCTGTAAAAGTCTATGAAACATTTAAAGAAGTAACATTAATTTTACACAATCTAATCTGGAATACACAAGAGAAAGGAACACCGTCCAATTCATTTTATGAGGCTAATATTACCCTGATATCCAAACCAGGCAAAGATAATAAAAAGAAAACTATAAACCCATAGCCCTCATGAACTTAAAAGCAAAACTACCAGCAGATTGAATCAGCCGCAAAACACTAGCAGACTGAATCCAGCAATGTATAAAAAGAATTATATATCATGACAAAGTGGGGTTTATTCCAAGTGTGCGAGGTTGGTTCAACAATAAAAAATTAATTGATATAATTTGTGGTGTCTTTTGATCAGATGGGAGCCCCCAAATGTGGGGCAGCGATCAGGTGGAAGCCAGTGGCGTGGACGGTCAGAGGATTCACCCAAGGTAGAACAAAGGAGATAGAAATTTATTGAATCTATCGCCAGGGAGCGGTGAGCAAGACAGCAAAGGAGAGCAAAGACAGCCGTCTGCCCCACGGCTGCTATTTTTAAAGAGGGTAGATGAGGAAGTATGGCGATGCATGGAATTTTCCCCTTTTTGGTTACTGTGCCTAGTTGTAAGTAGGCCGGGTTAGTTAAGAGCCTATGGATGTCTTGAGGTGGCCTGTGTGTATTCAGCCAGAGGGTGGCTGTGAGCCCTTCTGCAGTGATCAGGTTTCCATTGCTCAAGTCTGTTGTCTAGAGCGGCCTCTACATAATTCACTGTATCAACCGGCTAAAGAAGACACAACATACTATACACCGACCGATGCAGAAAAAGTATTCAAAAAAAAAAAAAAGTATTCAACAAAATCCAATACCCATTCACGAATACAATCCTCAGATAAAAAGGACTAGAGAGGCTCTTTCTCAATTTAATAAAGAGCATTTACCCAAAAATCTACAGCTAACATTATACTTAGCGGTGAAATACTGAATGTTTTCTGATATAACTTGGTGTTTGGGTCCGAGAGTGAAATGTCAAGTAAGAATTCTTTTTTTTTTTTTTTAATTTTATTTATTTATTTGACGCAGAGAGAGAGATCACAAGTAGGCAGAGAGAAGGGGGGGGGAACAGGCTCCCTGCTGAGCGAGAGCCCGATGCGGGGGCTCCATCCCAGGACCCTGAGATCATGACCCAAGCCAAAGGCAGAGGCTTTAACCCATTGAGCCACCCAGGTGACCCTCAAGTAAGAATTCTTGAGATTTTTTTTTTTGCAAAAAGGTGGTTCTGTTAATACACAGGGATATGACCCATGGGCAGAAAAAGTTGCATTTCAAGTGTGATGAGTAACTGATTATATAGGGTTTTTTATCTTATGGAGGGGGAAGGTGATGTTAGGGCTCCAAGAAATTGAGTCTATAGGTTCCCGGAGGCCTGACTATTCTCAGGATTGTGCTTTTCTTGTAAATCATTAAGATAGCTACAAACCAATGGGAGTTTTAGGTCCTGTATACTGGGATCTTTATCAGTTGACCAGTTGCTTTTTCCTTCCTTTTTTCTCGGGCAGTCGTGAGTGCCTGAGAAATGTCACATATATCCCACTCCCACCTTGAGGTGGGGAGGTGGTATGTGGAGTGTCAGTTCGCTCTTTACCCTCCCCTTACTTTTTGTTATCTCATCACTTTCCCCCAAAGATTAGGAACAAGAAATTGATGTCTGCTCTCGGGATTTTTATTCAAGACCATACCACAAGTTCTGGCCACTGCACTAAGGCAAGAATAGAGAAATAAAAGGCATATAGATTAATAAGAAAGAAATAAAACTGTCCCTATTTGCAGATGACATAACTGTCTATAAAGAAAATTCCAAGCGGGGTGGCTGGGTGGCTCAGTCGTTAAGTATCCGGTCATGATCTCAGGGTCCTGGGATTGAGCCCCATATCGGGCTTCCTGCTCAGCGGGAAGCCTGCTTCTCCCTCCCCCACTCCTTCCTGCTTGTGTTCCCTCCCTCCTTGTGTCTCTCTCTGTCAAATAAATAAAATCTTTAAAAAAAGAAAATTCCAAGGAAAAAACAAACCTAGAATAGTAGATGAGTTCAGCAAGATTTCAGGATATGAGATCAACACACAAAATCAACTGCATTTCTGTACACTAACAATGAATACATGGAAATTATTTAATTGAATTTAACTGAAATTTTAAAACAATACAATTTATGATTGCTCCAGAGAAAACAAAATACTTAGGTATAAATCTAACAAAGCAAATAAAGGATTTGTATGCTGAAAATTATAAGATACTGATGACAGAAATTTTAAAAACCTAAATAAATGGGGAGATATACTTTGTTCGTGATTGGACATCTCAAGATAGTAACGATGTCAACTCTCCCCAAATTGATCTCTAGGTTTAGTGTAATTCCTATCAAAATCCCAGCAGAATTTTTTTATAGACATAGACACATATATTATAAAACTTATGTGGAAATAATAGACTCTTAAATAGCTAAAATACTCCTGAAAAAGAAGAAAAAAGTGGGAGGAATCATTCTACCCAATTAGGTAGGTTATTATATAGGGTTACTGTATAGTTATAGTTATTGCATAGTTATACCAGTGTGGTATTGGTGAAGGAATAGACACATAGATCAATGGAACAGAATAGAGTACCCATAAATAGACCCATACAAGTATGTCCAACTGATTTTTTATAAAGATGCAAGAGCAATTCAATGGAGGAAAGATAGCCTTTTTCAACAAATGATGCTGAAGCAATTGGACATCTATAAGCAAAAATATGTGCCTCGCCTTAAACTTCACACCTTAAACAAAAGTAATTAAAGATGGATCACATACTTAAATGTAAAATTATAAAACTTTCATAGAAAAGTAGGAGAAAATGTTCAGGTTTAGGAATAGGCAAAGAGTTATTTTTTTTAAATATCTTTTTTTTTTTTTTAAAGATTTTATTTATTTATTTAACAGAGAGAAAACACAAGCAGGCAGAGAGGCAGGCAGAGGCAGAGAGAGGAGCAGGCTCCCTGAGGAGCAAGGAGCCCGATGTGGGACTCGATCCCAAGACGCTGGGATCATGACCTGAGCCAAAGGCAGCTGCTCAACCAACTGAGCCACCCAGGCGTCCCTAGGCAAAGAGTTATTAATCATGGCACCAAAAGCATGATCCATAAAAGGAAAGATTGATAGATTGCACCATATCAAAATTAAAAACTTGCTCTATCAAAGATTTTGTTAAGAGAATGAAAAGACAAGGAGAAAATACTTGCAAACCATATATCCACAAAGGACTAGTATCTAGAATAGAAAAAGAATTTCAAAACTCAATAGAAAAATATCAAACAAACAACCCAATTAGAATAGGAACAAAGATATGAACAGATACTTCACCTGAAAGGATATAAAGACTTCAAATAAGCACACAAAAAGCCATTCAACATCACTAACTATTAGCAAAGGCAAATTAAGACCACAATACCACTCCACACCTATCTGGAATAGCTAAAGTTAAAAATACCCAATGTTGCTATAAATAATTTCATTGTATGGTCCTATAAAATTGTTAAATGCTGCTTAAATATGTAATTAGCTACTCTATTTTGACTTCCTACTAAAGGTAAATCTCATGACAGTCAAATAGATGTTCAAATTTTAAACTTGCCTCATTCTGATTTGACTGATAAGTAACGCTAATGATAATCCTAATGATAAACCCTAATGATAATATTTTTAGCAATTAAGCATAACCAATAAAAGCTAAGATAAAGTATTATTTATCATGGTAGAATTGTCAAATATTCTGTTATAAAGTTATCTTTTACTAATAGAGCATTCTACTCAGATGACTCTGGCACGAACATGCTATTTGGCTAAAGGTCTGAGAGAATAAATGGAACTTTCCTTGAGGGGACCTATTTTCCCTTAATTCAAAGGGCTCAACCAGTGTGAATTTATTGAGGATCTGTGGCTACTGTGATTCAAGTAAGACTTACTTTCAAATAAAAATCTTTAAAAAAAAAAAAAAGGGACGCCTGGGTGGCTCAGTTGGTTGAGCAGCTGCCTTCAGCTCAGGTCATGATCCTGGCGTCCTGGGATCAAGTCCTGCATCGGGCTCCTTGCTCTGCAGGGAGCCTGCTCCTCTCTCTCTCTGCCTCTGCCTGCCTCTCTGCCTGCTTGTGTTCTCTCTCTGTTAAGTGAATAAATAAAATCTTAAAAAAAAAAAAAAGAACAATTAAAAAAAAAAAAGACTTACTTTCACTAGACCTAAAATATTTCTGCTTTTACAGATCAAGTAGAACTCTAATAAGCTACCCATCTATTTCAGATCTAGGGACACTGATGAGTTAATGACCAAGAGTGCTGAGCCATTCTGATTTGTGTTTCAGGTCTGCTCTCCATCATATTAACTGTGATCACCTTGTCATTGGAGATTTATTGTCACATGACCCTCTCAATTCCATCTCCCTATTATCCCCATTAATTTCAGGGATCACAGTTCATTGGCAGCAGTTCCCACTGTCCTTTCCAAAACAGCCACAACAGAGCCCTTTGAGGATACAGAGAAAGCCTTCTTGAATGTCTTTCCCACAGCCTTCTTCAAAGTTGTGTTCTTCTTAATCTTCCCAGAGGATGTAGATAGGGGTGAATGAGCTTGTCTTACATGATAAGTCAGGTTGATCAGCATCCTGATCTCCCTAAACCTTTGGAAACTTTCCTCTGTAATATATCAAAGAAGTTCTGGCACTTGAACTTCATTTACAATAGGCCACTTTTTGGTGCAAGTTTTCAGTCAACCAAGCAAGTGAACAGTGAGAGCCTCTTGAGTAAATGTCTTGCTACTGCATGCCATGACCTTGTTAGGAGTTAGTGCGACATTTAGGTAGTCAGGGTCAGGGTCCCCAGCAAGAAAATATGGAGTCAGGACAACAAAAATAAGACAGCACTAACATCCTGTTTTGCAGCTTAGCGAGGACCACACTAGCATTCTGCTTTGCAACCTTTGCAGAAATGACTTCTGCAAAACATCCTAAAATAAGACAATTAACCACAAAGCATTTGTCAGTATCACAGGCAAGGGGCAGTTAAGACATAAGCCCCCAGATGTCAGCGAAAAATAACCACTAGCACAGAGACATTAACCTGATGGGTAGACAGATACACACCCAAAGCCCTGGTTGGCATGACTCAGCACACCCTGGTTGCTTTATATAGTTCTGCAGAAGAGCTCACAAAAACCCCTAAACTTAGGATCTCCAAAGGCAACCCTCTCGGGCTCCCTCCCTCTCCAGGAGCTTTATACTATTGCTGAATAAACTTGGCTTCACTGCTCACCATTCTTCATCCGGTTTACCTCTTCATTCTTGAAAGAGGTGTGACCAAGAACTGCGGACACTAAAGGTAGAGAATTCCTGTAACAAACTGACGATGTTCCCTGACACCAGGACCCTTAATACCTTCAAGTCTAATCAGGTCTAAGACCCAATTCCAGATAATCCAGAACAAATTCTGAGAACCCATATGTAAGCTTATGTTCTTCTGAAACCACTTCACTTACTGTAATTCAATTCTAACCAAGGATATCACTACAACAATGTTAAACACAATAGAACAATGGCACCTCACAAAGAAATAGGACTGGGAACTTCAGCAAATTGGATCTCTGCTACCATGTTACTTTCTTGTGTTTACACACACACACATACACACACACACACACCTTACTCCTTCCTGCCTATATATTGGATCAGGCATTTGCACTGATCAGCTATTCAAGAATTTAAAAATAGACCTACCCTAGGACCCAGCAAATTGCACTACTAGGTATTTACTCAAAGGATACAAACATTGTGATTCAAAGGAGCACCTGCACCCTAATATTTATAGCACCAATATCCACAATAGCCAAACTATGGAAAAAGCCCAGGTGCCTATCGACAGATGAATGGATAAAGATGGTATGTATGTATGTATGTATGTATGTATGCATGCATGTGTGTGTATATACACACACACATGCATGCATACATACATACATACATACATATACATACAGTGAATATTCCTTAGCCATCAAAAAGGATGCAATTTTACCATTTACATCAGTGTGGATGGAACTGGAGGGTATTATGTTGAGCAAAATAAGTCAATCAGGGGCCCCTGGGTGGCGCAGTTGGTTGAGCGACTGCCTTCGACTCAGGTCATGGTCCCGGAGTCCCGGGATCGAGTCCCGGGATCGAGTCCCACATCGGGCTCCCAGCTCCATGGGGAGTCTGCTTCTCACTCTGACCTGCTCTCTCTCTCTCTCTTTCCTAATAAATAAATAAAATCTTTAAAAAAAAAAATAAGTCAATCAGAGAAAGAATTATCATATGGTTTCATTCATATGTAGAATTTAAGAAACAAAACAGGATCACAGGGGAAGGGAGGAAAAAACAGTACGAAATCAAAGAGAGAGACAAACCATAAAAGACTTTTTTTTTTTTAAGATTTTGTTTATTTATTTGACAGAGAGAGAGATTACAAGTAGGCAGAGAGGCAGGCAGAGAGAGAGGGGGAAGCAGGCTCCCTGCTGAGCAGAGAGCCCTATCCCAGGACCCTGAGATCATGACCTGAGCCAAAGGTAGAGGCTTTAACCCACTGAGCCACCCAGGCGCCCAAGAGATTCTTAACTATAGGAAACAAACTGAGGGTTGCTGGAGGGGAGGTGGGTGGGGGGATGGGGTAACTGGGTGATGGGCATTAAGGAAGGCACTTGATGTAATGAGCACTGGGTTTTATATGCAACTGATGAATTACTGAACTCTACACCTGAAACTAATGATACACTATATGTTAACTAATTGAATTTAAATAAAACAAGCTAAAAAAAATTTTTTTTTAAATCAGATAACAAAACGCCCTACCAGTGCCTGGGTGGTGCAATTATTGGGCTGCTGACTCTTGGTTTCCTCTCAGGTCTTAGTCTCCGGGTCCTGGGATCCAGCCCTAACTCAGGCTCCAAGCTCAGGGTGGAGTCCACTTAGGATTTTCTCCCTCTGCCCCTCCCCTCCCAGTCCCCATTCCTCTTTGTGCTGGCATGCTCTCTCTCACTCAAATAAATAAATAAATAAATAAAGCCTTAAGGAGTGGAGTCTTGGTAGATACAACTGAAATATTTTCATCTGGAGCTCTAGAAATAAAGGTAAAGCTTGTCTACATAGTACTTTTCTTTGTAACTATGTATCCTTCCTTGGAAGGCAGGCTTGGTATGCTTAAAACTTGTTTCCAACTCTTGCTTACTTCAGCCAGTTTAGACCTATTTACCCGGTTCCTTTGGAGTCCTCCAAGGACATAAATGATATCTTTTATATTTCTTGCATTTTTAAGCAAGACTTTTCAGAAAATAGTACATTAAGTCTTTGAAAAAAATTGGGGGGCACCTGGGTGGCTCAGTCATTAAACGTCTGCCTTCAGCTCAGATCATGATCCCAGAGTCCTGGGACTGAGCCCCACATCGAGCCCAGCATCGGCCCCCTGCTCAGCAGGGAGCCTGCTTCTCCCTCTCCCACTCCCCTTGATTGTGTTCACTCACTAGCTGTGTCTCTTTCCGTCAAATAAATATCAAATATAACGAACACAGGATGCTATATTAGTTTCATTTTTCACACATGAGGCAACCTCTCCACTACAGTGTCTCCTCCACCCCTTCCTGAATACAGAGCTTTCTGCTGTGTCCAAATTCAGGGCACGTGACATGCAAAAGTCAACCAGAAGCAATGACTTCAGAAGAACTAAGGCAGTGCTTCAGCCACATGAGAGCTCAGCGCCCCAGGGGCCCCTGCTGAGGGGCCATCTTGCCTTTCCCTGGAAGCAAGAGCCCAGCGTTTTCACATCCCGGATTCGGAAACCCACATTTCAGTCAGGACTCCCGATTTAGAACCAAGGGCAAGTTGAAAGTCTTTATCCCCTGGACCTTGGAGCTTCTGGAAACTTCAGAAGCTGGAGGACTTGCCTGCTCTGAGGCAGGGAGAGCTCTTTGTAAGCCAAGAGCAGTAGGACTCCTTCCCCCCGGTTTTTCCCTTCCATTCCTCTCAAGCTGCAATGGCTCTGCCTTGCCTCTCTTTGAGAAACAGAGGATCCCTCCGGCTTCTGTCACTTTATTTTGTTTTATTTTTATTTGATCAAATTTTAAGTCAAACACTTTAATCCGGCCTTCATGTTTTAAACAGCTCCATAGGCAAGGCTGAAGGTCTCCGGGCATTTGGCTGTCGTAAAGTTGTAAACATTCCACCCAAGTCAGTCCTTGATGACGCGCTTGGATTGGACAGAAGACGAGCCATGAGACCAGGTGTTAATTACTCACATCACAGGCCACCCCCAAGTGCAGGGCCAAGGACCAGGAAACACAGACTGCCCTGTTAGCTCTACTTTCTCTTCTTTTGACTTTGTATTATTTGTTTTAATGTAGATAATGATGTTTTATAAGGGTGCATTGTATTTCTAGCCTTTCAATAGCTGCACCATCTATTGTCTTGCCTTGTGTGTATGTATACGTGTGTACGTATGTGTGTATTTATGCTGACCCAGAGGTCACCAAATGAGAAATTTTACTCAGGATTAAAGAAAGCATAACAGACAGAAGCATCCTTAGGTCAAAAGGATTTTGTTCCCTTGGTTGGTTCTTCTCACAGGAAAGTATCCTAGAGGGAAAGCAGGCAGTAACTGCTTTTGTGAAAGACTTTCATGTATTGGCTTTTTAGGGGGTCTCTACAGAAATGTAAGGAAAAAATATCAAAAGCATCGTTAAACTCCTCTAGGATTCCAGAAATAGAAGCTCAGGCACTTCCCCCCTTTGGGGAGAGGCCCACTAGGATACAGACCACACGTTGCCTGTGTCTGCTTGGACTCAGACTGGAGCCAGGACCAGCCCGAGGCCAGGACAAGAGAAGACTCAGCACCCTCATCACAGGGCCACACCTACCCGACAGCACCAACGCAGACAACTCTGGACAGCTCTTGAAAACTCTCCGCTTTCCTCCGAAGAACGTTCCACCTGCTCCCCTCATCCTACACCAGAGGAAAGGATTCTTCCCCATTATTGGGCCAGGA
>CM052798.1:91863050-91885100 GCA_028533885.1 Nasua narica | reverse complement strand
GGGTGGCTGGGAGGTGGGGGGCGTAGGGTTATGGACATTGGGGAGGGTATGTGCTATGGCAAATGCTGTGAAATATGTAAGCCTGATGATTCACAGACATGTACCCTGGGGCAAATAATACATTATATGTTAATAAAAATTTTTAAAATAAATAAATAAATACTTCTTCATAATCATATAATTAAAAAAAATTAAGCATAGTAACATTAATTGGGTTTTCTAGCAAATTAAACTGATGACCACAGTGCCTTAAGTGGAAGAGAAAAAAGAAAAAACAAACAAATAAATAAATATTTAAAAATTAATAACCTTCCAAAACAGAAAGCACCAGGTCCAGATGAGCTCACAGTAAATTCTACCAAATGTTTAAGAAAAAAAATTATATGTCTTTCTACAGAAGATAGAAGCAGAGGAGATACTTTCTAACTCATTCTATGAGGTTAACATTACCCTAATATCAAAACCAAGGGGGAAAATAAAAAACCTTATAGAACAATATCTCATGAACACAGATAAAAAATCTTCAGCAAAACATTAATAAATTGAATCCAGCAATGTATAAAATGAATTATACAATATACCAAGTGAGATTCATTCCAGATATGCAGAGCTGATTTCAATATTTGAAAATCAACTGATGTAATTCATCACATCAACAGGCTAATGAGGAAAAATCACATGATCATATTAATAATGCAGAAAAAACATTTGACAAAATCCAACACCCATTCATGATTTAAAAAAAAAAAACTTTTGGCAAACTAAGAATACAGTGGGAAATTTCCTCAACTTGATAAAGAATATTTACAAAAAACAAACATCTAGCATCATACTTAGAAGTTTTACACTCAGAACAGAAACAAGGTGAGAGTGTCCCCTCTCACTGCTCCTTTTAAGCATCATATTGGAAGTCCTAGATTATGCAGGTAAGACCAAAAAAAAAAAAAAAAAAGTAAGTAAAAGGTTTATAGATTGGAAAGGAAGAAATAAAACTGTCTTTGTTTACAAATGGCACAATTGTCTATGTAGAAAATCTGAAAGGATGACAAGAAAACTCTTGAAACTAGAAAGTGATTAAAGTCAGGTTGCAGAATACAAGATGAATATACAAAAATCAGTTGCTTTCCTGTATACCAACAATGATCAAGTAGAATTTGAAATTGAAAACAATACCATTTACATTAACATCTATCAAATGGGACACTTATGTAAAAATCTAAGAAAATACGTATAAGATTTGTATAAGGAAAATGAGAACCGATGAAAGAAAATTAGACAGAACTAAATAAATGGAGAGATATTCCATGTTCATGATAGGAAAATTTCAATATTGTCAAGACGTCAGTTCTTCCCAACTTCATCCAAAGATTCAAAGCAATCCCAATCAAAATTCCAGCAAGTCACTTTGTGGATATTGGCAAAGTGATTCTCAGGTTTATATGGAGAGGCAAAAGAACAGAATAGCCAAAAAGAAGAACAAAGTCAGATAACTGACACTACTGACTTCAAGACTTACTGTAGGGTCGCCTGGGTGGCTCAGTGGGTTAAAGCCTCTGCCTTCGGCTCAGGTCATGATCTCAGGGTCCTGGGATCGAGCCCCGCGTCGGGCTCTCTGCTCAGCAGGAAACCTGCTTCCCCTCCTCTCTCTGCCTGCCTCTCTGCCTACTTGTGATCTTTCTCTCTCTCTCTATCAAATAAATAAAATACAATCTTAAAAAAAGAAGACTTATTGTAAAGTTATTAGTAATCAAGAAAGTGTGATATTGATGAAAGAATGAACAAACCAATGGAACAGAATGGACAGCCCAGAAACAGACCCACAAAAATATAGTTGACTGATCCTTGACAAAGGAGCAAAGGCAACACAATGGAGAAAAGATGGTCTTTCAACAAATGGTGCTGGACAACTGGATGTACACATGTTAAAAAAAAAAAAGAAGAAGAACCTAGACAAGACTACATCCTTCACAAAAATTAGCTCAACATACATCATAGACCTAAATGTTAAATACATAATATAAAACTCCTAGAAAATAAACAAAGCAGAAAGTCTAAATTATTTTGAGTTTCGTGAGGACTCTTTAGATACAAATACCAAAAGCACAATCCATAAGAGAAATAACTCATCGGGACTTGATTATAATGAAAAACTTTTGCTCTGCAAAAGACATGGTCAAGAAAATAAGAAGACAGATCACAGACATGGAGAAAATATTTGCAAAAGGCGTATCTAATAAAGCACTATTATCAACAATATACAAAGAATTACCCAAATTTAACAAAAAGAAAATGAATGGGGCATCTGGGTGATCAGGTGAAAAGGCAAAGTCAGTCAGTTAAGCATCTACCTTTCGCTCTGGTCTCGATCTGGGAGTCCTGGAATTGAGCCTACTCAGCAGGGAGCCTCCTTCTCCTCCTCCCTCTGCCCCTCCCCCCACTCATGTTCTCTCTCTCAAATAAATAAATAAATAAAATCTTAAAAAAAAAAAAAGAAAATGAACAAATCAATCAAATAACGGAAAAAAGACCTGAGCAAACATGGAAGAAGGATACACAAATGGCAAATAAGCATATGAAGAGATGCTCAGCATCATAGGTGACTATGGAATTGCAAATTAAAACAATGAGCACTACCTATTAGAACGGTAAAAATCTGGAACATTGATAACACCATCTACTAGTGAGGATGGGGAGCAAAAGATCCTTTCATCATTGCTGGGGGGAATGCAGAATGCTAGAGCCACTTGGGAAGACAGTTTTGCGGTTTCTTTTTTTTTTTTTTTTTTTCAGTTTTGCGGTTTCTTACAAAACTAAGCATACTGTTACCATATGATCCAGAACTGTGCTCCTCACTATTTATTCCAATGAGCTGGAAACTTATGTCTACATAAAAATCTGTACACAGTGCTTATAGCAGCTTTATTCATGATTGCCAAAATTTGGCAGCAACTAAGATGTCCTTCAGGAGGTGAATTTACAAATAAACGGGCCCATCCAGAAAACGTAATGTTATTTAACACTAAAGAGAAAGGAGCAATCAAACCATGAGGAGACCTGAAGGAATCTTAAATGTATATTACTAAATGAAAGAACCCAATCTGAAAAAGCTACACAGTGTATGATCGTAACTATATGATATTTTGGAAAAGGCAAAGCTATGTAAGACAGTAAAATGATGGGCAGTTGCCAGGGACTAGAAGGGAAGGAGGAATGGGTAGGCAGAGCACAGAGTAATTTTTAGGGCAATGAAGAGTCATTCTTTATATTACTCTAATGTTGGATCCATATCATTATACTTTGGTCAAAAGTACAAAAGAATGTACCATGAATTCATGTACCAAGCATGAATCCTAATGTCAACTATGGACTTTGAGTGATAATGACGTGTGGCTATATGTTCATTGACTGTAACAGACGTACCATCCTGGGACGGCATGTTGATGGGGGGAGGCTATGCCTGTGTGGGGATGGGGTAGGGGATATAGGGAAACTTTGCAGTTTCCACTCAATTTTGCTCTAAATTTAAAACTGCTCTGGGGCGCCTGGGTGGCTCAGTTGGTTGAGCGACTGCCTTCGGCTCGGGTCATGATCCCGGAGTCCCGGGATCGAGTTCCATATCGGACTCCCGGCTCTGCGGGAAGTCTGCTTCTCCCTCTGACCTTCTCTCCTCTCATTCTCAGTCTCTCTCTCTAATAAAATAAATAAATAAAAAATCTTTAAAACTGCTCTGAAAACAAAGCCCCCCCCTTTTTTAAAGAATAATCATGTGAACATAATTTTTTAAAAACCATTTGACAAAGTGGGTGTAGGCTCTCTGAATTAAGAGTCCGAGATTCTCATATTACTTCTGCCAAAGGCTGCAACTTTGATCAAGCGACCGTATTTTGGGCCTGCATGTTCTCTGGTCTAAAATGAGGAAACAAGACAAACTGACTTTAATAAGATTATTTTAGCTCTAATGTTCTTCTCTGGGTCAGTGAAATTTAAGCGGTTCATATTGACAGTGACCCTTTGAAGCATGAAGCAGAATTTTATCACCTTCAGAGCTGTGCTCAAACTCTAAGTAAGTTAGTTATGATGTGGTATGTCAGTAACTGGTGTGCACAGGTAAATGTATAATGGATTAACTCCATATTATTTTAATGCCTTCAAAAAGCTGTAAGCAAACTGGGGCACCTAGGTGGCTCAGTCAGTTAAGCGCCATGCTTTCGGAGTCCTGGAATGGAGCCCCAGGTCAGTGGGGAGTCTGCTTCTCCCTCTCCTGCTTTCTCTGCTTGTGCTCTCTCTCTCTTTCTCGGTCAAATAAATACATAAAATCAAATAAATACATAAAATCCTTTAAAAGAAAAGTTGTAAGCAAACAGCCATTAAAACACTGATAAATGTAGCCAGTAGGCCATTATTTGGTAATTCTGTGTGCTTATGTTAAGAACTGAATTTATCAAAATTGCCATTCCAGAAACTAGGGACAATCCGATTGTCCTGAAATCTCCTAAGATAACAGGAGACTCTTAGGTGCTCTTAGCAATGCAGAAAAGAGATTTTACTGATGTGACTGGTAGAGTTCCGTGAAATCCCAAACATCCATGAAGATGATATATTTGGTGAATATATGCATTGTTACTTAGAGGAAAAGCAACTTTCTCTGGGTAATAAAAGTAACTGCTAATAAAAACACTCTAGGCTTTTCTCTAAAGAATTTCCAGAAAGGTCTTATGAGAAGCCCTATAATTAAACTGCAGAGCTTGGATGCAGACCCTGAAAGCTACTGTGAGAGCAATGATTTAATTCTGACCGTGGAAGTGCCTTACCCGCCGTGGGACACCGAAGAGGACCCTGCTTCCTTGGGCTGAGTCTGCTGCCCATCCACTCTCCTCTCAGTAGGTCCCTTTTCTAGGGGTCGCTGCATTCCAGATTTTAGTTGGAGCATTTTCTCATGAAGAACCCTCTTACTGCTTCCTTTGAAAGGAAAGATGGAAGAGAAGTGTGTCTGGGTCTCCACAATGGCCAGACTTTCCTCCGAAGGTACCTAGAGGAATCAAAACAAAACTATGGTTTATAGAGTTGGATTACTAAAGAGGATCCCATAGGAGAATAAAGGAAGGTGGGGGGGAACCTACCAGGAGGTAAAGAATGAAACCTACGATATGCCCCCTTGAAGAGTTCCTCCTCAGCCATGAGGACCCTGGTGACTCATTTGGTTGGAGGAAGGATATAGCAAGTAGGGGGAGATGGTGCGATGAGCGGGAAGAGGAGGGTCCAGAGGTGTCTTCGGTGAAAACAAACAAGTAAACAATGAAATAAGCAAATGAGGGGCGCCTGGGTGGCTCAGCCGGTTAAGTGTCTGCCTTCGGTTCAGGTCATGATCTTGGGGTCCTGGGATTGAGCCCCACGTCAGGCACTGCTCAGCAGGCAGCCTCCTTCTCCCTCTCATTCTCTCTGTTCTCCCTTCCTCCTCTCTCAAATAAATAAAATCTTAAAAAAAAACAAAACAAAGAAACAAATGAAATCAATGGGCTTTAAACCAGAGTAAGAGTTGAGTATTTTTTTAAGATTTTATTTATTGGGCACCTGGGTGGCTCAGTTGGTTGAGCAACTGCCTTCGGCTTAGGTCATGATCCTTGAGTTCTGGGATCGAGTCCTGCATCAGGCTCCCAGCTCCACGGGGAGTCTGCTTCTTCCTCTAACCTTCTCTCATGCTCTCTCTCACTTTCTCTGTCTCTCAAATAAATAAATAAAATCTTTTAAGAAAAAAGATTTTATTTATTTATTTGTTTGTTTAGAGCTTGTGTGAGTTGGGGGAGAGGGAGAGAATTTCAAGCAGACTCCTTGCAAAGCACAGAGACCAACATGGGCCTCCATCTCATGACCCATGAGCTGAGCCAAAATCAGTCAATCGGGGGCGCCTGGGTAGCTCAGTTGGTTGAGCAACTGCCTTTAGCTTAGGTCATGATCCCGGAGTCCCGGGATCGAGTCCCATATCGGACTCCCAGCTCTGCAGGAAGTCTGCTTCTCCCTCCGACCTTCTTCCCTCTCATTCTCAGTCTTTCTCTCTCCAATAAATAAATAAAATCTTAAAAAAAAAAATTAAAAAAAAAAAAAGTCAATCGGTTAACTGACAGAGCCACTCAGATGCCCCAAGAGTTGAGTATTTTTGATCCTTACAGTTGAGATAAAGCTTCCTGGGAGTGGCCCTTCAGAAATCAGAAAGCCTTTTTTATCACCCACAAGTTCTGAGAGTCATGAAGGCAGAAACAAAGTTTGATATACCACAGCTCAAATCCGAAGTCACTGGGACATCAACAATGGTGCCATGGGAAGGACTCTGGTTTCCATGTCTCAAGTTGTAATCATAGAATTGGAACATTGGTAGCTACAGAACCTGAGAAAGCTCGGCCTTCTGAGGGCCTGCCATATGCAACATAAGGTTGCCTGTTTCTCCCTAGACGTCTCTATCAGTGGAGACTACCTCTCTTACCAGCCACTTTTTTTAAAGCTTTTATTTATTTATTTGAGAGAGAGCGAATAACAGAGCAAGAGAGGGAACATGAGGAGGGAGGAGAAGCACGCTTCCCACTGAGCAGGGATCCTGATGCAGGACTCAGTCCCAGGATCCCAGGATCATGACCTGAGCCAAAGGTAGACACTTTAACCATGAGTTACCCAGGCGGTTTTAATAGCTGGGTGGTCTTTTACTGATACTACTAATCGATTTTTTAAAAAAATAATCCCTATATCCAGTGTGGGGCTCAAACTCACCACCTCAAGATCAAGAGTCTCAATCTTGCTTTCATACAAAAAACATCAAAACAATATTTTCTCAACATCTTTTTTTTCTTGAAGATAGTTGCAGTAAACACAATTCTTCTGGCTTTTCCTTCATCCAATTTTTTAAAGCCTCTAAGTGATTCTTTTTGGGGGGGGGAAGGAGCAGAGGGAGAGAGAGAATCTTAAGTAGACTCCACGCCCAGCACAAAGCCTGATGCAGGACGCAATCTCACGACCTGAAATCAAGAGTTGCACACTTAACCGACCGAGCCACTCAGGCACCTCAAAGCCTCTAGTGATTCTTACTGTTTCTCTTTGGGAACTGTCCAGATTTTACTCCCTAGATCCTTTCAAGAGCATAGTGACCAAAAACTAGAGTCTAATGTTCTAAGTATGACTAATAAATTTAGCATAATGATGTCTTACTTTCCACTCCATAATAATTAATATATCTCAATGCAATGCGGAATTATCTTCCCTTGCAGTAGGAAAACTTGTAGGAATTTCATTTAACAAGAAGTCATTTTCACCTTCCAATCTCCCTACTTCACCCAACTTGTAGATTTTTACACTGCTTAAAAAAAAAATCTTTTTTTTTTTTTTTGCATTTTTTAAAATTTTTTTATTAACATATAATGTATTATTTACCCCAGGGTACAAGTCTGTGAATCATCAGGCTTACACATTTCACAGCATTTGCCATAGCACATACCCTCCCCAGTGTCCATATCCCCATCCACCCCTCCACCTCCCAGCAACCCTTAGTTTGTTTTGTGAGTTTAGGAATCTCTTATTAAAAAAAAAATCTTGGGCCCCTGGGTGGCGCAGTTGGTTGAGCGACTGCCTTCAGCTCAGGTCATGATCCCGGAGTCGCGGGATCGAGTCCCACATCGGACTCCCAGCTCCATGGGGAGTCCGCTTCTCACTCTGACCTCTCTCACTCTCTCTCTTCCCTAATAAATAAATAAATAAAATCTTTAAAAAAAATTAAAAAAAAAAAGAAAAGAAAAAAAAAATCTTGATCAACATTATACTCTGCTAATGTCTGTTTTGCCTCTGCAAGTTATTTTCCACTTTGTCCAAGTTCTTAAAATAATTTACCTCTTTGAGTATGGATACTCAATGTGGTGCTGATTTATAAATCTAATAGATTTATTTATTCTTTCACTCAGGTCTCACCAGTTGCCTAGGCTGCCAAAAAGCCATCGAACATGGCCTGTGACAGAGTCCGGTAAAATCGAGTTGATGGAATGGAGGGCACGGATAGTATGGTCACAGCAGCTGAGGCTGTGAAGAGAATCACAAACAAAAGTCTTGCATCCCACCTCCTGGGCCTCCATCTCACTGGTGTGCTGGTAAGTGTTTAACAGCAAGTACCCTAGGGGATAAGACTCTGATTCGTAGCATTTGCCTATCTCTGTGGAATAAATACTGTCTTCATGGCCAATTTTAAGCTACCAATGAGACATCACTGACTAAAGAGTCGCCTAACCACTGAGTCCCCTAGGCGTCCCAGTTATTTTGTTTTTAATCTTATTTGTTTTTTTTTAACCTTATTTGAAATTGATAGAATTTCTTGTACATTTGGTTTGATAGCTCTTCAGTTATTTTTCAATCAACCATCGCATTTTACAAAATTGATTTTAATCCAATTTCCATCTCCTAATGGAAATACAGGTACATTCGCTCTTTAAGAACATGATGTGTACTTTTTAAAGACTCTCCTCTCTGAAGTTCCCTTCCTTTTAGCTCTTTATACATACTTCAACTAGACATTTTATACTTATTATTTTTCAATTACTAATTCCTCTTTACTGGGTCCAAACTGCTGTTAAAAACCATATGTTGCTTTTTAAAATTAGTTACCTCATATTTCTGTTCTAGGATTTCCATTTGAGTTTTCAATAGATTCCTAGTCTCCAGTGTAAATTTCCATCTTGTCATCTATGTCCTTGAACACCCATATGTTTTAGTGTTCCTATCTGAGAAGTCCAGTAGCTCAGTCACGTTGTGAGTCAGTTTCTATTGTCTTCCCCTCTCTTGCTCTTATTTCTTTGTATCCTTGGAAAATGTGATTGATGATGGGCCTGATGTGTGAAAAACTATGGAGGCTTTGGATAATGTTACCTTTGGGGGGAGGGGGAGACAGAGGCGGATCACCTTAATCCATCTCATGATTAAGCTGTTTTATTTGTTTGTCCTGATTGGAAGTCTCAGTCTATATCTGGTTTTGCCTGCATTCCTAGCCAGTAGATCTTTCGGGCTTCTATGGGCTTCTATCTGAGAGGTACCTTCTCTTTGGAGGGTCCTGAACTTCTATTTAATATCCATTTCCTCCGCATCGTGGTACGACGGAAACTGTTTTTCTTTCAGCCCTACTCAGCTTGCATTTCATAGCTTCTTCCCTGCAGGTAGCTGAACTTGCAAATGCCTTGAGGGTGTGAAAATTAGAAACTGGAAACCTCAAGATTTAGCCTCCTGGAGTGGAGAGATTGTCAGGGGGAGATGTCACATCCTACTACATTGCAGACCCCAGGGGAAGAGAAGGATCTCTCAAGCAAGGAATGTTACTTTACTCTATCCGCAGGGGGAAGCTAGGCTTTCCTCCTCCCCCAGCAACAGCGCAGCCAATGGGAAACAGTCACAACCCAGCCAATGAAAAGCCACTGTACTTTGAACTCCCAGTTTACTGCAATAGACCTTTTTGTTTAGGACACCTACCTAACTTCCCTTTTATTTTATAAAAGACCTTTCTGCTCCTTTGTTGGGGAGACTTGTCAGTGGTTTTGCTTTCTTTTCTTTCGTTTCTTTCTTTTTCTTTCTTCCTTTCATTTCCTTCCTTCCTCCTTTCCTTTCTTTCTTCTTTCTCTTATTCTTAGTAGCTGCCTTCTCCCCAGTTTCTCAATCTCAGATTCCTGCTCAGGCCAGTCTCCTGAGGGGAGGAAGAAAATTAATTTCGTTCCAATGAGCACCTCTCTCTCTTTCTCTCTCTTTCCGGCTCTGAGTGTCCTAGCTGCACTGGTGGCCTTCCAAAGGCTTCAAACAAATCCTTTAAACCAGATTTCATCTACTTTTTTTCAGTGTATGGGCTGGTTTGCTATAGATACTCCTCATCACTGAAAGAGGAAATCTACAAATTCCAGGTAAAGTGTCCTACTTTGATTTCTTAAAAACAACACAAATAGATTACTGGTACATACTTGGACTTTTCTTAAAGTATTTGGGGTAAGTTGGTTATAGTAAAATAACATGAAAATATTTTAAAAAGAAGTTAAATTGTAAATGTAAATTGGCATAAAGTATAATAGGTAGTTTAATTCTCATCGCAGCAATTCAAAGTAAATATTATCTCTATTTATAGAGGAGGAAGCTGAATGTAAAAAACTCAAAATTTGATTGACAGGCCAGAGCTAGTGGAAGAGGCAAGATCAAACCAAAGTCTATCAGATGCCAAAGCCCCCAAATTCATGTTCTGTGAGATTTAAAATAGATGTTGGATTACAGTGCATGACCACACTGAAACGAGCTTTCATAGTTGGGAGAGGAAGAGGAGCGAATATTTTCCATCAGTCTCTGGTTGGGACCCTTCAGGGCTCTTTGCTGGGGAGGCGGAGGGGTTAGGAGAGCTCATGAGTTCCCACAAGCATTCCCTGGAGGCATGGGTCCAAACTGCTGTTAGATTAGATTCCCTGGAGGCATGGCAGGGGAAGTCTTTGGAGCAACCTAGAGCAACGCTGGCTGGAATGATCAATGCAAGACCCCGGTCATGCTGGGTTTACCCCTGCCCTGCAGTGGCCAGGGCATGGAATGGTTCCTCTTTACCAGCCCTGGGAGAGCAGGAAAGTCTTTCAAAGCTCAGGGACCACTTAGAGATCAGTATAGACCCCAAAGCTGCTGATACTAGGGATGAACTAAATCAACTAAAGTGAGCTTAATGGTGACTTTGAAATAAAAAATCTTACGTGCAACTAACTAATGAACTAGGTCTGCATTTTCCAATATGGTGGCCACTAGAAATGTGGTAATTGAACATGTGAAACGTGGCTAGTGCTGAGAAACTGAATTTTATTTAGTTAATAATTCATTTAAATTTAAATAGCCACATGTTGCTAGTGGCTACAGTATAGAACAGCACAGGTTACAGAATAATCATTTTACCATAAAATCATTTGCTTTATTTCTCTGTAGAAAGAAACAGACTTTTCTTTTCTTTCTTTCTTTTTTTTTTAAAGATTTTATTTATGGGACGCCTGGGTGGCTCAGTTGGTTAGGCAGCTGCCTTCGGCTCAGGTCATGATCCCAGCGTCCTGGGATCGAGTCCCACATCGCGCTCCTTGCTCGGCAGGGAGCCTGCTCCTCTCTCTGCCTCTGCCTGCCTCTCTGCCTGCTTGTGTTCTCTCTCTGTTAAAATAAATAAATAAAATCTTAAAAAAAATAAAAAAAAATAAAGATTTTATTTATTTGACAGAGAGAGACACAGCAAGAGCAGGAACATAAGCAGGGGGAGTCGGAGAGGGAGAAGCAGGCTTCCAGACGAGCAGGGAGCCCAATGCGGGGCTCGATCCCAGGACCCTGGGATTATGACCTGAGCCAGAGGCAGACGCTTAATGACTGAGCCACCCAGGTGCTCCAAGAAACAAATTTAATAAGATCTCACACTCCAGAACAATTCTGAATGGCTTTCTCCACTTGCCTTGATACATCTGAATGTCGGTTCAGCCCCAGAGGCCCTCTCTTCTGCTGCCTCTGCTTCCTCATCAGATCCACACACCTTCCCCAAGGGAACGGGAGCCCCAGTGAGTCCTGCCCTCTCACAGGTGGAGTCTTGGTCCCTTGGCTGGTCATAGGTTCTACACAGGTGGTGGCTTCACACCTTCCTCCCAACTGAGTTATATTGCTCCAGCACTGTGTTGCCCCAAGTGTGAGGTGGTGGGCACTGCAGTTCTCCTGTTTTTGAAGGCCCCTGGGAAAAGAGTGCAAATCCAGGCTCTGGTTGGTGGGAGTCCACATAAAGCTAGGCAATGTATGCTAATTAGGTGACTGAAGAGTAAGACAGTCAGGTCAGCCATTGTGGGTCAGTGGTAGATTTTTTGTCCCACCCCCCACCCAGGACACTGGATTTGATTCCCAAGAAGGGTGTTTACTGAATTTTGCAAAGCTAATCTCTCTATTGCACAGATAAGATTGCGGTATAAGAATGGAAGTCCCAGAAATAATGTTCTTAGAGGACAGAGGAGGATGAAGCTTTGTGGGAGGACCTGAATGGTGATAGAGAAGCAACCTTTAACAGGAGCAAATGGCCGAGCCCAGGGACGCTCTAGCACCTCAGGGGCTTTGACTCTACTTGCTATTTCCTCTTCATTTCCCAAGTTCCTCCTGAGAGCAAAAGAGTATCCTGGAGCAAAGCAAAAGCAAAAGGGGTCTCCAAGACCCTTCAGAGGCAAGGGTGAGGCATGAGGAGCAGAATGCGGAAGCAGAGGTTTAAGTTTAAATGCAGAATTAAAATGGATTTGTTAACCATACACTGGCTGGGAACTGGCCTTACTTAAGGACTAAGTTGTCTTCCAGTGGTTCAGGGGCTAAATTTCCCATGGAGGTGTGTCAATCCTAGAATATGATGTATATACGGAGATTAATATAAATTATATTTAAATAGTAGTAGTAGGTAAGGGACTGTGAGTTATCTCACGAAAGTTTACTCAAAAAAGGGAGACAGTCATCAGAATGTTGTCAGATAGAAAGCCAAAAGTACGAGGACGCCAAAAATACCATAATAAATACTTGGAACCTACTTTGTGTTTTGGCAGGTTATTAATTGTTGATTCAATTTCTTTAAGATATACATGTCTATTCAGATTATCTATTTCTCCTTGTGTGAGTTTGGTAGATTATGTCTTTCAAGGAATTGGTCCATTTCACCTGAGTTATCTCATTTGTGGCCATAGTTTTTCATAATATTCCTTTATTACCTTTTCATGTCCAAGGGATCAGGACTGATGGCTTCTTTCATTTCTTAGATTAGTAACTTGTGCCTTTTTTTCATTGGTTAGGTTGGTTAGAGGTCTATTAATTTTATTGATCTTTTCAAAGAGCCAGCTTTTGGCTTTGTTGTTTTTCTCTACTATTTTCCTGTTTTCAATTTCATTGACTTCTGCTTTGATGCTTATTATTTCTTTTCTTCTGCTTACCTACAATTTAATTTGTTCTTTCTCTAGTTTCCTAAGGTGAACCTACTTTGCATCCTAGCCTAGGCTTTCCCAGGAGAGTAAACTTCATTATCAGTTTTGCAAACTGTAGCTAACTAGGCAGCCTTTTAGTTACTTTTACTCAGTTATAAGAAATGTGAAGTACACTAAGTGTGCAGTTAAGAGTTCCTTTATTAATGTAAGCCCACCTGAGTAGCCACCACCTGGACTAAGGTACTTTACATTTCCAGACTCTGGAAAGCTTCCCAGGCAGCATTCCACAGAGTTAGCCTTCCTTAAATTTCTATTACCAGTTAGTTTTGCTTGTTCTTTGCCTTCACCTAAATGGAATAGAAAGTAATTACTCTGGGGCTGTGTGTGTGTGTGTGTGTGTGCACGCACATGGGGGGGATAATCTGACTGTTCACTCTAAACTATGGTATAGATTTATCCAAATTATTTTCACAGGTTTTTATTGTTGTGCATATTCCATATGATTCTATCACAATATATTTAGTCAGTGACTGTCGCACATTTGATTTGTTTCCAGATTAGAGTCATTTGGAACAAAGCAATTATAAACATTATTTACATGCTTTTTGGTGAACATATGCATACCTTTCTCTAAAGCAGTGTTCACCAATGGAAATTTAATGCTAGCCACAAAGTAATTTTATATTTTCTAGTAGCCACATTAAAAAAATAAAAAGAAATAAGTGAAATAATTTTTTAAAAGATTTTATTTATTAGAGAGAAAGAGCGAGAGTGTAAGTGGGGGAGGGGCAGAGAGAGAGGGAGAGGGAGAAGCAGCCTCCCCACTGAGCAGGGAGCCCGACATGGGGCTCCATCCCAGGACTCTGTGATCATGACCTGGGTCAAAGGCAGATGCTTTTTTTTTTTTTTTTTAAAGATTTTTATTTATTCATTTAACAGAGAGAGAACACAAGCAGGCAGAGAGGCAGGCAGAGGCAGAGAGAGGAGCAGGCTCCCCATGGAGCAAGGAGCCCGATGCGGGACTCGATCCCAAGATGCTGGGATCATGACCTGAGCCAAAGGCAGTTGCTCAACCAACTGAGCCACCCAGGCGTCCCTCAAAGGCAGATGCTTAACCACCTGAGACACCCAGGCACCACTAAGTGAAATAATTTTCATAATATATTTTATTTAGCTTGATATATCCAAAATATTACCATTTCAACATGTGACACTAGCCATAATGTTCAAGGGCTATATGTGGCTAGTGACAATCAGGTTAGCAGCATGGTTCCAGGCTATTTAGCTAAAATTGGAATTGTTGGGCCAGTGGATATATACATATATGCCCATTTCACTCTCTCTCTCTCTATTTCTATACTTACATTTACAGCCACTTTTAGTAGTGTCAAGTAACCGTCCAAAATTGTACTAAATTACATTCCCACCTGAAGTGAACGAGACAATTATGAGTGCATAAGTCACTCACATAAACTGCTGATCTTTAAACAAAGCCTCTCTCCAAAAAATTATATTAAAACAAAATAGGTGAAAGGGGAGAAAGAAAACACAGAGAAGAATGGATCTCTCTCTCTCTCTCTCTTTCCCCTTCTTTCTTTTTTTGTTCATAAGGTGATATTCTGGAATCTGTAAAAGGACAAGCTAAGCAGTCTGCCCTGGGAGCAATTTCACTGGGTCATGAAGGAAACCAATTTCAGTGATTTAGAGGTTTTCTGAATAGAATTGAAAGTTTAGCCAAAAACCGTACATGACAAGTTATCTCTGCCAGTGTCTGTCTGTTGAAACCAGATTGGTATCTTTTCCTTTTCAGAATTTTTCAGCTGTCAGTGTTTGGGCAAAATTCTGCTTCAAATGGAGCCAATTTGACCATGAGGGCTGCAGTCTCTTTTTGATACATCAATTGTATATTACCACAGGATAATGGTTCTGGAACAGCATTTAAACACATGAATATTAGTGGCAGAAGGGAAAAAAAAGTATGAATATACCACAAATATCCTAAGAAGTGTGCAACCCACTTCATACCCAGTTTTCTAGTCAGCGTAGGCCTAAACAGGATAATAAGGCTCAAGAATCACTTTGATCAACCTTAGCTAACAGGTGAACTTTTTAATTGATCGGTTGATCAAGATTTTAAAAATGCTCACTTCAAAAAGGTAAAATAGCTTTTGTATGGCTGGCCGGTAAATATTAAAGGGCAATCTTATTGTTTTGGACTATTCTAGGTATTAGAATAGTCTTGCTAATCTGTGGAATAGCTAAAGCTTAAGCTGTTTTGTTATTTGAACCAAAGTCAGGGGTAAGTTGCCAATCATATGTTCTAGTTTAAGAACAACAAGTCAGAATAGAAATTCTCATATACTATAAACTGGTGAAATTCAGAATCTTGGATCAGATTCTTAGCATGTTAGGTTCTTAATAAGATATGAGCAATTGCCTTTTTTTTTTTGGTAGTAGTAGTAGTTAGAACAGTTATGACCATGGTCCAGGCAGCATTTTGATGTGAGCAGGGGAAAGTCATTTGATTACTCAAAAAGAATAATGTCAGGGAATCACATGGAAAAAGCACAAAGTAATTACCTATGAAAATTGAAAGGAGCCAAATACTCTCTAAAAATCTAAACATAAATAGTAAAATTTCTCTTTTTTTGGTTGAAATACTTAATATCTCTTATTTTCAATTCATATAAGTAATTATTAGTATCCATAAACCAATCTGGGAAGTACTTCCTTTGAATTGTTAGAGACCTATCTATCCTCTCCAGAAGAAAACAAATTATACCAATTAGTTTCCTTAGAAAACAATTTACAACTATACAATGGAAAACGCTCCTAAAACTACTAGGCATTTGAAAAGAACTAATTGTAGAAAGTAATAACACCACTAAAAGGAAAAGAGGCAATGGTATTTATTAAAAATGCGCATCAGTGAGGAAAATAAAAGGAAATAACTATGTACCACTAGGTGTTTGGAGAAGACGCCCTGCTGGAAATCTGAGTAATTTTGTGATAGCCTTTTTAGTGCAGTAGGGCCTTCTCAGAGTCTTTTGCATTATGGTCACTGCATTTGGTTGGTCTTTAAAAATCCATTTTAAGAGGATTTTTTTCTCTTCTTTTAAAAAAAGGATGAACTAGTTAACAGTTCTGGAAATTATTAAATCTTGGTTTATATAACTGTCAGAAGCCCTATTTATTGACTTAATTGCCTAATTTCAATGACATAAATATCCTTTTCCATCTTTCTTTAGCCTGATTTAAACAATTGTGAAATTATTCTATCATTTAGTAACTTCAGTATAGACTACAAAAACAGACTAATGGATACCAGAAATTCAGTTTCCTTTCTTTTCTACACTCCCCATTATGTAGAGCAATTTATTAAAGTCAAGAGTTCTTAGGGGAGAATCACTGTGTGATGAGATAATTCTTGTTCTAGATAGTTCCACTTTTGGGTCCACAGAATTTGGATCAGATGTGAACAAATTCTCAACACTGCAGATGCAAACACCAGAAAATACCAAAAACCTCAGGACAAAGAGCCGATCACAGAAGACTCACAGATTAGATTATCTGTCATCTACCTTCCAACAGAGAATGGATCCTTGTGAACCACTACCCAACCAAGATCATCTCTGGATGTTCATTTCATCAAAGCAAAACCAGAATTCCACATCGATACCACTGATGGGAGAAAATAATTGACAATGTAAATGAGAAAGAAAAGACTTATCTAAGACTTACAAAAAGACTTATCTAAGAAAAAGACTTATCTAAGAATTACACATAGTATGTAAAAGTCAGAGAGCTCAATTTCTGCTCCTGAGGTTCAACAGAATAATCAATGGAACGTGAACCAATGGCTCTAACACAAGGTGCCCCTGTCAGATGCAGAATTCTCTTGGCTACAATGATGTGTCTCAGGTATGTGACTTTTTGTGGAAATAGCTGCCAAAAACTGTTAAGGAATAATACAGCGTTGAGTGATGGTTGATTTTATATGTCAATTTGCCTAGGTCACAGCACCCAGGTATTTGGCCAAACGATATTCTAGATGTTCCTGTAAAGGCATTTTTAGATGAGATTAACATTTAAATCAGTAGACTTTGACTAAAGCAGATTTTAGTCAATTGATTTAGGCCCTCCATAATGTAAGTGGGCTTCACCCAGTCAAAGGCCTTGGTAGAGAAAGAGTAACTTTTTTTTTTTTTTTTTTTTTAAGAGTAACCTTCTTGAAAGAGAAAATTTTGTCAGCAAAATGCCTTTGGAGTCAAACTTAGCCTTTTGTTGATCTCTAGCCTGCCGTCCTACCCTGCAATGGCAAAGCCTCCACGGTTGTGTGATCCAACTCCTTAAAATAAGTCTCTGTCTTTCTTACTCTATGATCCATCTATCTTATCAGTCGTCTATCTACCTACCTACTTACCTATCTACCTACCTATCTATCTGAAGTGCTAAGGATGAATTAGTATGTTGTGTATGTTAGTTCTAAGTAGATTCTGTTTATTTGGAGAATCCTGACAATACAACATACTAATTCACTCTTGCTATTTATAGAGAGAGGGGAAGAGGAACAAATGTCTGGGACCAGTGAGTTTCTTCTCCCTCTGGGTAAACTGCCTGGCACAAAGGGGTTACGCTGGCTAGTCTTCTCTGTACCTGGCTCACAGAGCTCCATGGAACTCAATTACAGTTATATAAAAATATCTTGGCGGTTTAGTAGAGAAGCAGATGCAGAGATAGCCTACTGCTTAATGGCCACCATGTCATCTCTTGCACCTCCCTGTTAGTTAAGTCAGGAGTTAGTTAAGTAACACTCCCCTTATTAGATGATCAAAGATAAATGTATAGAAAGTGTGTTGTGCTAGCGAGAATAGGAGGAAAAGAATTCTCCTAGTTAGAAAAATAAATTGAACTATAAATTGGTACCACTACAATGGACAGCAAATTTACAGGATTTATTATTTACATTAAACAGCATACTGTAACCACTATGACAGAGCGATTGCATTTATAGGACTCTATCCCCTAGAGATACTTGTGTAAGTGGCAAAAGATAGGGGTACACGGATGATGACTACAGGATTATTTGATTAGCATAAGATCAACTTATTTGATTATCAGAAGATCAACTTATTTTTAAAAATAAAATGTAAAAGGTTAAGTAATGGTACAAAGAAATGCCTTCATCAAAAATAATGCAGAAGACAATGATAATAATGCTCATGATTCCACTGATAGCATTATTGATTGAGCAATTATTAAATCCAGACACATCCCACAAGATGCTATTATACAGTTGAAAAACTGAAGTACATAAAATTTGTTACTAGCTCGAAGAAACAAGATACCATCCCACAATACATGCTCTTGAGGACAGATTATATCAAGCCTCTCTTGTTCCTTGTTTCTCTAACTACGTACAGTTCCTCCTGGCAGATCTTCAGAGAGGTCAAGGGAGGCTGGAGAAGGGGCCTTCATAGCACTTAAAGTGAGGGGAGTGAGGTATCTGGCGCTTTGCCAAGGCGAATCTGCGAAAACCAAGGGAGGCTCGAGAAGGGGCCTTTATAGCACTTAAAGTGAGGGGAGTGAGGTATCTTGCGCTTTGCCAAGGCGAATCTGCGAAAACCAAACCGATGTAAAAAGATCCACAGCGTCCCTGGGTGGGCTTGAACCACCAACCTTTCGGTTAACAGCCGAACGCGCTAACCGATTGCGCCACAGAGACACGGTGTGTGTTCTTTCTCTTCATTGTAATAGAGAGTTATCCCTCACTAAATGCAAATGGTTACCAGCCCCTGCTGTGTGATTGGGCAAGCTCCAAAGCCTGGGAACACCGAAGAGATTAGAGTAACAAATCAAGCCCTTTGTTGGGTTTGAAACCGGTGCATTGGGTGATTCCGAAACTGGGGAACCCAAATGGCCTCGCCCTGCCTTGCCCCTCACCAACGTCAAAAGCCAGAATCTCCGGAGACACCCGGGGCTGCGACCCAGCTACCCCTCTACCCCTAGGCTGAGTCGAGGGGGGCCTAAGGGTAGCTGAATGTCCAGGGCACTCAATTAGGACTTGCTTGAATTAACGCATTTGACAGTCTGAACATACAAAGGGACAATGGCTATACCATATCATGTATATATATATATATGATATGTTATGTTATGCAATATGTCATGTATACATAAATATATATATAATTTATATATTTATAATAAATAAAATATAATATAAACAAATATAAAAATAAATTATATATCCTGTAATAAATATTATATTATATATAAATATATAATTATATATTTATATATAAAATAAATATACAATATATAAATATAAAATACATTTTTATATATGTAAAAAATATATGGACTCTCTCTCTCTCTCTCCCTATACATATCTATAGTTATATAGATATATATCTATATATATATAGACTCTGATAAACTCTGGTTCTCCACCTGCAGCCACCTCCCAGGAAGTAGCCTGCTAGAAGTCAGCAGATTTGTAGAAAGTCAGGCTTCTAACTCTAGTAACAATCCAGGAAGCTAAAAAATAAACTTGTAGGACAATTGGCTCAAAATGGCCAGGATTTGATTTATAACTTCCCTAATTTTTATCCCCGTTGCAACTCAGGGCCACCCAGAGGAAGGCATATTTGACTCATACAGGATGCTCAACTTCTAGTCACCTGCTTACAGCTTTCCCCTGCCAACAGCCTCCAAGGAGGGCACACCTTAAGTCTTCCCTTTTTCCTACTATAAAGCTTTCCCACTCCTCCCACAGCTTCAGTCTCTTTTTAAAACGCCAAGTGACCATGGCTGATGCCCTTGCTTTAGCAAGTTCTGTGCAAATAGTCTTTGCTTTTCTCCTTTGGTTGGTCTTCGTTTTTTCCCATACATTGTCACCTTTAAGCTTTTAATCGTTTGAAGAACTCTGAGAGCTGAAATAGAAAAATGTTTTTAAAAGGGGGAAGTTCTTTTCTAAAGGTTTTATTTTCATCAACTGACTTGGAAGCCTGCAATGTCCCATGGGCTGGGCAGCAGAGGGACCTCCAGAGCACCATCTGTGCAGCTTAAGCTCCAAGGGCTCAATTCAACTGCATTCCATCTTCAGTGGGGTCCGTGGGGTCAGTGTGAGGGAGCAGGAAAAGGGTCGGAGCCAAAAGGGAACCTCAGGAGAACGGAAAGAAGTAGGAGAGGCATGGTTGAGGACAAGGAGACCTCCCAAGAGGCTTATGGAGTTGCACTGGCCAGATCCTGAGAGACGACAATGTTTTTTAATTTTGTATCAGAATGGGGAGGGGATAAATAGAGAGAGAGGACCTGAAAGAGAGAAAAGTGCAAGAACTGGTAGTTGTTCAAGAACAAAGCAAGAAAATATTGTGAATGTTTATCGTGAATGTTTTTGCATCAAAAACATTAAAGGACACACACCAATTGCCAGCATCTTTGCTGACTGCTGTGATGGTATAGTGGTTAACACCGTGCCTTGTGGTGTCAAGGACCCTGGTTCGAGTCTGAATCACAGCAGTATCTGGCCTTTGTGAAGGCTCTCTGCGCTGTGCCTTTAGGATTGTGATTCTATTCTATGTGGATTAGACTTCAATATGTACAATTAGCATGAAAGTTGGGTTGGAGAGCCAGAGAATGGCATTGAAATTGGGTTTTATTAGATTTTATTATAAAATGCCCTGTTGAATACAAACTCATAAAAAGCTCATTGTCATAGTGTTTAAAAAGGCCCCATCAACATTTGAAAGATCTCAACCAGAAAAACGTTTATGCCTACACATTAGGTAAGTGGAAGCTCCAGATGGCGCTTTATCGTTTGGGATAGCTCTGCGCAT
The DNA here is from genome assembly GCA_028533885.1 of Nasua narica. Lineage (NCBI taxonomy): Eukaryota > Metazoa > Chordata > Mammalia > Carnivora > Procyonidae > Nasua > Nasua narica. Next base: position 91,864,312 of record CM052798.1, on the reverse strand, counting down.
GCTCAGATATAGGGCACGGTTCAGGAAGACGGAATACTTGACTCCAGTTTAGTGCACGGTAGGATTTCCTCCCCTTCCCCTAACTACAAAGTATTAGGGAGGCACCGCAAACCCTGATCTTAGGCCCCAAAAATTGGCGAGGGGATTAAAACCAAGGCTAAAACACGTACCAAATTTTGTCAAGATAGATGCCAGATATTGCCGTGACTCGGATTCGAACCGAGGTTGCTGCGGCCACAACGCAGAGTACTAACCACTATACGATCACGGCGCACCACAAACCTGCTGGCATTTGATGTGCCTCCTTTAATATTTTTGATGTAAAAACATCCACACCTAGATAAAGCTATACGAAATTTCCATCGGCCCAGAAACATCAGTATGGCCCTTTCCAATCAATTCCCACCTACTTACGCTTCGCTTAAGCAAACCATTCTGATTTCTTTTTGTTTTGAAAGGACTTCATTTATATTTTAGCAACAAGGTAGATAAGTAACTTCGTTAACTGGCAGTCTAGATATTGAGCCCAAGAGAAAAGAAAAAAATTACAAGATACCAAACAGGCATAATCATTGTTATTTTTAAAAATTAATTTACTTTTTAAAAGTAGCCTCTACACCCAACATGGGGCTGGAACTCACAATCCTCGAGATGAAGAATCTGATGCTCTACCGACTAAAGCCACTGAGGTGTCCCAAATCACTGTTATTTTTAGAGCATTTTTAAAAATTATTTACTTATTTTTGAGAGAGAAGGAGTAAGGGAGGGGTAGGGCAGAGGGGGAGATTATCCTGAAGTAGACTTACCACTTAGTGTGGAGCCCAACCCGGACTGGATCCCAGGACCCTTAGATCATGACCTGAGCCAAAATCAAGAAACAGCGCCTCAACCCACGAAGCCACCCAGGCACCCCATCTTCATTTTCAAAGGAACATTTTGTATACGTAAAATAAGTAAGTTCAGTTACAATCTACTACAGCACTGTAAACTGACCTAATTCAAAAGCAACATCACAAAGTTCCATGATTATCCATAGTATCCAGGTTTTTATCTTTAATACCATTCCCAGAAGGCAGTGATTCATTAACAATCCACTAGGCTCTTTTAAAAACACACATAGCTGACCTGAAGGAATTCCCACTGGCATGAGTTGTGATACTTTGAGTATGAAAAAGAACTGTGATTTTTGGGCAGTAAACTGTGGCCTGCTGGCTAAATCCCACTCAGAGCTTGTTTAGTAAATAAAGTTTTATTGGAACACA